>SRHC01002094.1:622250-970005 GCA_004794325.1 Pomacea maculata
CCCCCCCCCCCCCCCACACACACACACATAAACGATTTATAAAGCTAAAGAAAGCCATGAAGTGGAAAACGTGAGAGCAGAATTATCGGAAACTGTTCTTATAATGCCAATTACTCTCCAGTCCTTCAAACAACTAAACTAAAAAGCACTTGCAAAATAAGGCTTCCTGCAAGTCTCCTACATACTGTCCGCAACAAGGACCCAACACTTTATTTATTTGTCACGAACAATTAGGGATCAGCACATGACGGCCACGCCTTCAGAAGTGCATATCTTCGAAAGTCCTGGAACATGTGGTGAAGGACACTTTAGGACAACAGACAGTACCCTTGCTCCCCTCAAATGTTGTCTCTATGTCCAACGACAGACTTGGTAGTTTACCAGGAGACAATACCCATACGAAATGTGCACAGTACGTCTCTAACAGCAGGCCGGATGGCTAATGCCTAACAGTCTACTAAATGAAAAGCGTTTGACTGTTACGAACCTTCAATCTAGAAGCGCACTGTGCACTTGGCCCTGAACACTCGCCTATAGGACAGGAGCGTGACTTCCTATGGGGAACATCGATCACACAGCCTTCTGTCTCTCTGTGCACTGATACAGCCCCCAGTCTACGTTCTGCATATCCGGCATGCTACATCTAAGAACATCTATCAGAAGAGTTAGAAATTTCACTGCAGATTTCCCAAAGCTAGAATTAAAAAAAACACACAAAACACACGGCCATTGCTTAGTCGACTTTCACCACACGTTCCCACATTTACCATTAATGAAGAACGAAGACTTGGAAGAAAAAAAAATCACTGTGCTGTCGCTCCACTTGCAAGACAATATAGACAAATGTTTGTGAGATACAGGTTTGCAACTGGCTACATGACGTCAATGGAACTATTTTTCTCAACAGTGTGAATGGATCATCAAAGATATTAGAGTTATTTTCATTTTCTCTTTGCACTTTTAACATATAGGACCTGGAATCTATCACTTGAATACTTTATTTTACCAAATATATTTGTACACACTGAATAATAAATACACAAATATATGGGATAATGTAAAGTATTCATTATTCAGTGTACATTTATATTTCTAGTATTTCTGTGCCGCCAACATGTTATATTTGCTTTGCCCCATGTAAATATTTTGCACTTTGTACAGATCTCTTGCATTTGTTCGTTAGTAATTTGCTTTGCTATCGTATGCACGGATTGCAGTGGTGTACACGTTGCTTACATTTGTGTCTCCAACGTGTTTAATACGCTTTTGTCTCCCCATATTTTCAAGTTCAAAGGATTCAAAATTTTTTAACACCTACAAACAAAAGACATTAGTCTGTCCACCATGTCATATCTGTCATCATTTGTACAGAGCAGCACACAATAGACCTTCTCTGTGAAGGTTTCAGGCATTCTTCCCCGTAACCACGCGGCCTCGTTTTGGAGAGCCGGAAGAGATTCGCGTAAATAAGGCCAATAATCTACGTACCATTCACCTATTGACTGTGCTGAGTGGCGGAAGAGCATCTCGAACGAGACGAACATGCCCAGAAGGCATCGTGTGAGAACGCGAGCAGCCATCTGCAGACAGCTCATTGAATTTCTGACTACCATGCGTTTGCGTGTTAAAAAATATCTGATGTTAAGACGTTCACATCAACTGACATAACTGTCTTGTCTACAAACACGGGAAAACAATAAGGACCAAGCTATTTTCCTCATTTCTTTGGTCCGGAGTTCCCCCCTCTTATGCCCCTCTTGCTTGATCTGTGTGTGTGTGCACGCGCGCACACGTAAGCAGACATGATAGTAGTTCCCCAAACAGAAGTCACAGCATCAACCCTGCTGGTCTATTATTCACACGCAATAACCCTAACCTATAAAACACCCTCGCTGCTTCAAATCCCATGGGGAGAGGGGGAGGGGAAGCTGTAAGAGCTGATGCGGGACGTGGAACCACGAACAATCCATCGGCAGTACACCGGGAGGTAGGGAGAGAGGGGCTTGTAAAAGTAACCCCCACCATCACCACCACAGCTTTCTCTAAGTGTGGTAGCAAGCGGCGCTGGGCTTGAAGTGACCACAGCCTCCCACCTCCCCACATCCCGGAAGAAAAAGTAAAATCGATGCTGACGGCGCTGTTGCCAGTGACTGTATAGACCTGGTAGATGAGAAACAGCCTTCCTCCCGCCCTAGATTAGCACCGGCCGCCTCGTGACTAGCGGAGCCTGCTACTGCCAGGGGGTCCCTTACACTCATCCTGTGCACGAAGGGGTCTCGCTGGTGTACCTAAGGTCAGCTGTGGAGGCCGCAACAAAATGGTCCTTGCAGGATGCATCACGGCGATGATGTGTACTTGTGGACTGTATACAGTAGCTTACTATTAATCTAGTCCTCCCGCACTATCGCGATGTTTACTAAGTTTGAATGTTGTTTGACGACGATGTCCCCGCCCAAACCCTCTTTGATTTATTTTGCTCTGAGATGGCAGGAGGTAAGCACGCCTTCCTCTTATCTGACCTAGCTATTGAGTGGGTGCCCGACTTTTTCAGATGGATGATAGGAATGCGGCGAGAGGGGGAGGGGATATGCCCTGCCCTCACAGAAAAAAAAAAAAAGATGGCCACGGGAAAATCTCGGTCTCTTAGCATCTCATTCACTAACGATCAAAGGTTACTAACTTTACCATTTTGTTGTTAAATGCGTATACAAAATGTGATACTGCATTATCAAAGCCCTTCCTCGTTATTTTTAAACGAAAAAGGATGTGTGATGCGTTAGCTTCGATGTCCTCGTCCCTGAAACTCCCGGATCCTGTGTTTCATTCAATCACAAAGTAAAACAGTTTTTGTTACAGCCTCCACGCGCAGCGAATAATAATAATGTCATCGAAACTTTCATTGTTTTGGTGATGCGCACAACGTAAAGCATGCATAATAAAACAAGTCTGATCTTGCGGACCATTCGGTACAATCCCTAGTATCTCGTTTGCCTGAGCTGTATTTACGACCGTCGCTGTCACGTGTGCCCCTAGCCACGACTGTCACATTTCCTATCAGATTTCAGAAAAAAAACAGGGGAGGGGAGAATTATGACATATCTAATGACAAAGAGCAATTTTGCAGCGTGACAGAAACACCATCCATCAGAATAAGCGAGGAGATATAAGGCCTTTGTGATGTACGCTATTCCGTTCCGCAGGATGCTTTAATCTCGCCGCCAAAGTGTGCCAAGTTCTTGAAAGCTGACAGGTAACGAGGTTCAGACTGGTAATACAACCTCCTATTCACCACGGATGTCCAGTCTCTTATCTGCTTGGTATTTGCAGCAGCTGCAGAGGATGTCATTTCCCAGCATCGTAAACTACGGCTACTGCCGTCGACTGCACACTACTTCCACCTCCGTGTGAGGAAATAAGTGTCACAGGGCCTGCAGCCTGGACCTGATCTGTCAGGGATGCGCTTGACATCCACAGTTTTTAATGAATTTTTGAAAAAGTGAAGGGGTGTGTGGAGATTTTCTTTTCACCCCTAAGAATTAAATTGGGGAAAGGAGGCATGAACTTCAAGAAGCTTATAAGAATAATGCTAGCTATGTATTAAATGTATTGTCTATCTTTTTTTGTTGTATTTCGAGTACTCGTCATCGTCATCACAGACCCGTTAACTCTTAGGATGATCAGCCTGTAATCCGTCTTTTGAAATACCACAATTTCTGCTGTTGATATCGCATATTGTTATGAGTAAGGGAGTTGTTGACTGACTGTTACTTTTACAATAGCCAAATCGTACAAAAACATTTTCTATTGACAGACCACTTCCGTAAAATATAGCTACCACGCGAAGAAACCGAAAATGCCAAAATGGAAACAAAGAAAGGAAATCCCTTTTTTATACCTTAGCCGTAATTCTGAGGAATTCCAGTTATGATTGCGACTGTCATCGCCATCGTCATTTCCTTTACCTTTTTATTAGAAGGCAAGACAGAGCATATGTACCCATGTCCTAGCACAAAAGTGTTTATTGTATAATTAATTTTATTTGTTTCGTTTTGTTTTGGTGAGGAGGGGTACGCTGGATAATCCTGAGACATTTTTCTAACAACGCGCCGTGTTTGTCGGTATTATGGCGACATGATCATTTCGAGCTAGTTGTTCATGATCATAAGAGACATTCACATGCTGGACCTGCCTGCTTCCACTCACTAAAGGTCAGGAAGCAGAACCCTGTCAGCTGCTGCCTCCCTCCAAGACACGGACCCACACAAAAAAAAGCCCATCTACGTCAAGGGACTGAACTTGAGTGACGACTGGTGGTTGTCGCTGCGGGCATAAATGAAAATGTCGGCATGGTTTGGCACACACGTGCATGCGCGTGCGCAGTCTTAAACCGGAAACTTCTCCTCGGATACGGGTATTACGTAATTAAAGGCCCGGGGAGGGCAGAACTCCGTGCGCAGTTTTCTAAAATGTCCTTTGACCGTGTCCTGCTGTCTCTATCTTCAAGTCATTACGTCCGACCAGCGGGATCTTTTTATGCTGGGCAAAAACTATCTTCTCCGAGGACAGGGGGAAAAAAAGCAAGCGAGCCATTCTTCATGTCTGTCTACGCCATAAAGTCGAACAATGCAAGCAGAATGTTCTCGGCGTACAGTGCCTAATTGAAGAATATTCTTAAAGCTCTCACTCACTCTGTGGATGGGTGCGCGCGCGCGCGTGTTGTTTAGCGCTCAATCTTGGCGATGTCCTTAACGAGTAAATTTGAGTAAGTTGACAGTCTACAGGCATCAAGTCCTTGTATGCATGTGAGCGAAGACTGCAATCTCAGCTTGCTCCTTGGGAGAGAAGGAGAGAGCGGCCAGGAGCCACGCTAGGAGGCAAACATCGTCCCACTGAGCCATTTTCTGGCCCCCAGACCCGCGAATATTGATCAGAGGAAGAAAGGGGCCAGTGACTGCCAGCAAACACAGCGGCAAGTGGCCAAGAAATAAGAGTATCCTCCCCTATCTGACTTCTCCATCGCGCTCCTTCTCCCGCGTCCGTCCGTCCATCCGTCCATCCGACCAGCCAAGCAACAAGTGGCCTTTCCTGGCCTGCAGCTCAGCCATCGATCGCGTAGACGACTACAGCTACAGACAAACAGAAGTCTGTGACTACATCAGCATCTTCACCCCGTGTGTTTGTGTTTGTGTGTGAGCGCGTGTGCGATAGGGAGTGGGTGTTGTAACAAGTGATCTAACACCTGTGACTGTGTGTTCCTGAGCAATCGCAGTGTTGTGTGACAAAACTAGGAACAGCACGAGAGGGGGAAAATCATTGCAAAACACAAGTCATAATCCTCACAACATCGCAGCTTCCTAGGTCACGTACGAGTGCTTAGTACTGCTATATTGACTTCCCTTGATTAAACAGGAGCTAGAGGATAAAAAACATGTTGACATTTAGTTGACAGCACAACTGAACTTTAGAAGGAGACGTTTAGGCATTGACGACGGACAGAAGCCGAAAAACACAGAGAGAGAGGTGGGGGAGGGCAGAGGGAGATGCCATTGCTTAGTTTCATTTTTCCTAGTTGTTCAGAGAGTACATTTAGAATCCCTCAAACGAAATCCGCTTTGGAACCGCAGTCTCATGGGATGTGTGCGCGAATTGCGTGACGCATGACAATCTGTGGGGAGGCCGTCATGTGATATGTCAGGCATACAGCTCTTGTTTGTTGTTTACTGTTTTGACAGCGCCTGTATCCTAAAGCTGTAGTAAAAGCTACCCGTTATCACCGCCTTAAATATATAATACTGATGAATGCACAAATGTAACTTTTAGAAAAGTTAGGGTTAGGGTTAGCCTGAATGTTAGTTCCAACTGCTGGAAGAACTTGCTAATGCTAAAGGAGAAAACTGAAGTATGTTTAAATAAATAGTTGAATGGTTCCCTTACCCACCCCCTCACCACTCCCCATTACTCGAGGCGACATTAGAAATAAATAAAATACTCTTTAAACACTATAAAAATGTTATAATAATGAAATGTTATGTGAGACTAATTATAAACACCATGTTTGTGTTCTTGGTGTTTGTAGTCAGTCTCTCTAAATCAGAGGCTTTCACCTTTCTTTTGCTTCCTCTTCCAGACATTTAATTCTGAGAAAAATGCGCAGCTCTGTGTTTTGGAAAGAATGCGCATGTCCGACTGTTGGTCGTGACAAGCTCTTATGCAAATCTCTCCTTTGAAAAAAAAACTCTATTGCTGACGCCTGTTGAAGAGATTCGCACGTGCCCTTTCGTCTTTGCAACATCTTTTATTTATTTTCTTTAAGGAAAGTGTTATTTCAAGAGCCACTGCGGCTGCTTTAGCCATCAGGCCGATAACTCTCTTCTTATATTTACCAAAAAAAAAAAGCTGTTGCCTCCCTTTAATTGTAACGGCTAAAGCGCTCCAGGCCAGAGTGGTCTCTCGTGTGTGTGTCAGCACGCGCATGGCGTGTCTATGTTCGTGTGCGTTGCTAGGTTCAGAATCTGGTTTGGTCAGTTTAGTTAGACAATATCAGAAAACATGCGCAAACACAATGAACTGGTCACAAAGCAGCAGCACCTCGTCAAGAACCAAACTCTAAGCTGTTGTGGAACAGGTCGAAAATGTGAATTTTCACCGCACTATCATAATCTTTCACACCAACGGCCCCCGGGATGTCATGTGAGTGTTTGAACTATTAGAGTAATGTTTTTATTCACGAAAACCCTGCCATATATATATATAGTAACTAGAGACGAAATACCTTTGTTGTGTGTGTGTGTTTTTTTTTAAATTACTAAATGTAAAAGATCATTCCGCAGTTTCCAACAGACATCAGCTCTGTTCTAAAGGTAAGACAACTCAATCTGCGGCAAGTTTTGATTAATAAAAAAATTCAGTAACGAACAGATGGCATTTACTGCTGTGATTTTGAAGTCTTCAGCCAGTACAGGCCGATGGAATGAATAATAAACGTCCATGTCATCATAAAGCAAGAGCCGACTTAATCTTAAACCAACACGTGCAGCTGGTTCATCGGGTCGCAAAGGGGGACAAGGCGAGTTCAGCGGCCGATTTACCGGTTGCAATCACTGCAGCGCTCTTATACGTTAGAGTCATTTCTACTAGTCTTATATCAAGCTTAGTAACTCTGTCTTCTGTTCCTGGCCTCACGATAGATAGGCTGCAAGGGCAAGCTGGAGGGACAGACAAAACGATCAGGAATGGGGAAATGGCGGGGATGAGGGAGGGAGGAGGAACTTGTCGGTTGTAAGGACACCACGGTAATTACAGCAATAAACCAAAGCAACTGCGCCAACGCTCTCAGCCACTCAAGGTTCTGATCCCCTTAACTCCTGCTTTCTGTCGAGAGCGAGACGGTGGCCACCCCCTACCAACAGCCCTCTCACCCACCCTTGTATGCGCTCTCTAGTAGAATGCAGTCTGCGCCTGCAATAAGGCCTTTTTGTAAAGGTTTTGCACGCTGCCGGGTGAGTAGATGGGGGAGTGGGACTGCAGCAAGAATAAAGAGAAGACGACAGAGGAGGAGAAAAAGGAGAAGCTCCTTCACTGCACCACGCTCCGTCTGCCCATGTATGTGTGCGAAAGAGCGCGAGCGCGCGTGTATGTGCGTAAGTGGCTGAGCGAATTCCTCATTCGTTACAAGTCAGTAATAATTTTAAATTCTTTTGCATTTGCGTTACCTGCGAGTAACCCTTTCGCTGATTTCACAGTAAATCAAACCCAGGTGTACAGAATAACAGACTACTCTCACTATCGATGTTGATATCTGTTCTTTGCTCTTATTTTTATTGTTTACGCTTCACTGGCTCTAATCAACTGTACTGTAAAATACTTGGTGAGTATATTCATATAAGAGTGTGATGCAAGCAATTATCATAATTGTTGTATTATTAAAGTTGTCTTATCACATTATTATTGCCAAGCAACACTCATAAAAAGATAACTTTGACAAAGACAAACCTTACAGCACTGTTTTATGTAACTTTTGAAATAATTTTTTAAATTTCAATCACTGTTGAAGACACTCATTCCCAGCCACGAGACCCTCGGTCCCAGCCAAATTAAAAGCAAACAAATCATCACGCAGAAGGAAGACCCACGAACAAATGGCACAGACAGGTTTAGGCAGCCCTGGCACAGATTTCCCTTCATCTAAAATATTCAACTCCCTTGTTAATCTTAATAGCAGCAAATTAAATTTCCATGCTCTCATCGAGTCATATGGTTTATGACCCGCACTAAGGGTGAGGAAGGGGTCTCCGGTGAAATACATGTCAATGAGATTTTATCGTCACATTGACCTTAATGTGCTCCAACTCTCCCCTCTCCTGATTGGAAAAAGAGATTGCCAGATTTCGTGTTATTCCTCTTATCAAATTTTTTAAAAATGGAGTGATTGATTTCTTCCCTTTATTCGCTCGTTCAAATGCAGGTCCACCCCACACTTCATAGTAAAAGTATTCAAATACAAACTTTATCATATAAAACACACACACACACACACACACGCGCGCGCGCGCGCGTTCAGGCGAGATGAACGCACAAGCAGGTGAACAAGAAAGAAAGCGACTATGGTGCTGCTTGTCCCCGTTAACTCTGTACTAATCCAGATCGATTTCTTGCACGAGGGCACAGACACACAAAAGGTTGCCAAGTCGATTTTTTGGAAAAAAAAGGAAAAGAATCCCCTTTCTCGTACAGCCACCATCAGCAGCCGCACGACAGTGATTATCTTTTTTATTCCAGAATGTGAAGGTAAAGCCATTGTTGTACGAGTATTAAACTGCCAGTTTCTTACGGTGCAGCATCGGTGGCCACCAGGTCAAGTTGGGGAATTTTAGCTGAAACTCCTGGTATGTGAGATCAGCGGTCTTAGGTTCAGATCCTGTCGTGGGGAATTCTGTTCTTTCTCTTCACATAGCACGTGCGTGCAGTGCCGACTGTGTTGCCGTGATATAGCCTCCGTTGCTAGGTTAAACATTATTCCCCGCAACCCCCAACCCCTTCCCTCGTCAGATTTGACGGTCACGTGGTATTAATGTTGGCTCCGCGAAACAACATCGATACCTTCTCCACTGAACTCCATTCACCGAGCCTTTCTTTTTCCTTCTTTACTTTTTATGTTGATGCCTACTGCTACTGTTTTCTTTTTTGAAAATACAGAAAGAACGAAAAAGATGCTCAAACATAAAAAGCACGCATAAAAGCACGCATAAAACTGAAGTTACATCAGTAGTAACACATGTTCGTAACAATCACGACCACAGTGATTTTCGTTCCTCTTACACTCCCCCCCCTCCCCTCATCCATCTAGCTTCAAATACAGCCAACAACTTTGACAAAGTTCCACCCACGTTTCGTGGCGCGGGAAGCGAAAGTTAAAACAAAAACAGACCCACCGGCTTAACTTACTTGTGCTCGGGGTCGAGCAGGGGTGTGCCGGTGCTGACCATCCACACGCCGCTAGCATCGCTGTTCCCCTCCCCAACGACTTCGACACCATCGTCATTACCACCACCGCCGCCGCCGCCGTTGTTGCACGGTAACTCCTCCCGCGTGGCCGTCAGCGCCGCGGACTCGATCAAAGCGCTCTCGGCGATGGTCTCTCGTTCGTGACTGTCTCTGCCACGCTCCCACCGACGCATGACGACGGCTGGGCGCTGCCGGAACCTGTCGCCCAGTCGCCGCAGACGTGTCGCTCCGTACGCGACGCCGCAGAGCTGGGCTTGCTGCCTGGCCGCTGGAGATGACAAGCCGGACTACTTGGGGTGACCACTTGCACGCGGCTGTGCAGCGGTCGCCGTTCACGCACAGCCTCGTGCCACGCAAAAGCCTGTTGCTTCCTCTGATCACGGAGGGGGTCACTGTCAGGGTTAACGGGGCTTTCGCGCCAGGGATGCGGAGGCTGAGAGATGGAAGGCAGAGGGTGAAAGGGAATGCGGGTCTCGAGTCTTGACGCCAACAGTCTGTACAACCCAAGGTGCAAGCTCCAGCGTCGCGGCTTTCTCTCTGCTACCGAAAACAATCACATCCAAGCGCGCGCTTCCCTCGGCACCAGATTGTTCATTGCGCGCGCGTGTGCTCGTGTGACATGCAGAAAGCCAAGGGCACCGACACCTCACAAACGTGTTTCTTCTTGTAAAAGAAAAAGAAATTAGTTCGTTTTAAACTCGGTAAAATCGTGGTACAATCGTAAGGAGGTGCGTGCGTGGTTTAAAGTGCCGGAGTTATTCTCAGCACGAACTGGAACCTTGCCAAAGTTTTCCTTAACGTCTCTCCCAACTTCCTCCCTATACATGTATCCTCCAGTCCAGTCACAATACTGACTTTCATTAATTATAATTTCATCAACTCTGTTAACTGCTGACTTTATACGCGACACATGAAAAGGAAATCCCCAGAAAAGAGAACGAACGGCTAAGAAAAAGACAAAGAGAATTTTTATACTACTGAGTGCTAAAGATCTAAATGTCAGGGTTTATGGATTTCTTTTCCCCTCCTCATACATTTATATAAAAAAGTTACGACTTGCTACACTGTTCACTTTGTATCACAGTTCCTACCAGTGGCCCAGCAATCCTCAAGCAACCTCGACTGTCAGAGAGGAAAGTAAACTCTGCCATGGCGCCTCCAAGTCGGCTCGCCCCTCGATCTATTACAAGGTGGCATCACCATCATCTGGAAGAAGCCGTATTTCTTGCGACACAAATAGCAATAGAGAAAATGAGCATCGGAAGACCAGCGCCGAGAACTATAACTGGAAACTCTCTTGTCCCAGATGTCTTTATCTCAATGCACCGTGCATCTGATCAACAAGAAAAGCCTCAAATTAATTACAAAGAAAAAAAAAATCCCAGCAGCATTCAGGCTCTACGCTACGAATGAGCAGATGCGTGTGAGTTTTTTTCCATCAATAGTTTTCTTCTCATGTTCCGTTTTCGAGCTATTTTCAGCGATGCACAAAAGAAGGTCGACAGAGCCAACTGTCTCTTAAACCTATTACTTCTATATCATTGATGTCTTTTGGTGGAAGGAGACGAGAAGCCATCAGAGGATCTGCTGCCACACTCTGTCGTAATGATGTGAAGACATCTTTAATAACAGCCACCCGCTTACTTCCTGGTACAAAGAAGCATTTCATGCATCGTGGACAAATACGAAAACTAGACAGCGCCAGAGACACACAAAGTGCTTGTTACAGGACGGTATGAAAGAACTTTTGTAGGCTAGCCGCCGCCACCACCACCACCACCACCACCAACAACTACAACAACAACAACAACCACACGCAAACCCTTTGCTTGAAAGATGCTTCGAAATCTTACTCTTCAATCAAGAAAAACACCGCGGTAGGAAACACAAGCGTCTTGGGTGGAACTACAGACTTTGTGGAAGCAGTGTGTGTGCTTAGCCCCACGTCAGTCGGCATCTTGTGCATACTGAAGCCGATTACTTGTATGCTAGTAATCATTTACAAGTCAAGCCCCCAGTTTCCTTGTATGTCCTGTCCAAACACGGCCCGTTTCACGGAACACAGCAGGCAGCGTCAGTGAAAATATTAACGATGTGTTGCGTTGTTTATTCTATAATCCATTGTTATTTCCATATATAATTTGCCCTCTGAGTCCGTTCATACTATTCAGTACTGCGTGGATGAAGAGGACGATGAAAGCACCTATATATATAGACCATATCCCCGCTAGGCAGTGAGATTAACGCTGTTGAACAAGTGAGGAGCACACCAAAAAACCAGAAAAAAACAAGTACAGTACAAAATAAAAAAGGGGAGGAAGAAGAGGAAGTGTAAGGCGGTGAGAAAATCCTGAGACCCCCTGGTGTTGGTGGAAATGACGAAAGAGGTGGGTCCTAAGGCCAATCTTATTACAAGTCTTGTTTCTTATTTCAAGCTTCGAAGGTGGTCACTGTGCGAAACAATAAGAGTATGGTACTTCAGACAATGAGGAGAAGGATAACAGGAGCGATCTCTCCTCCCCCAAATTTGTCTCGCTCCATCCAAGACACATTCAGGAGTTACTTGGTCCTCGGATCGTCAGGGAAGGAGTGCCGCTGCAGTGTGCATCCATGACAAGGCATTGCGACCATCGTGTCCAAGCACACGGCAAAGCAGGACACTGCCATCCAGTTTCACTGTTACATGTTGAGAACTAGTTGGGGGTTCTAACTGCCTCTCTAGCGAGGTGCAATCTTCCAGTTCAGCTGTGCGAAACGTCACAGTAGATCTCTATTACAAAGTCATCTGCACTTAGTATGGCAGCCTTCATAATGATGCTTTCGCGGCCTATGAATTACCTCCCCTTCCCACTACCAGAAGAACTCATTTTTCCAGATGCTGAAAAAATGGTCCCCACGCAAAGTACGGCTGATTGGGTGAGCTGGTGAACTGAGACAGGTTCAGTGCGCATGCTAATTATGGCCGCGTCTAATCTGGATAGTGGCTTAGTGTAAAAATTCTCTTCCCGGTATAAAGATGAGAGGAGGGGCGGAGGTGCAGCTCTCTTTCAGTCAGTAGGGGACCTTCACTCTGAATGCCAAAAGAAAACACAGAAGGATTAATGATTCGTTACTGAAGTTCCTGACAACAGAATGGAGTGGTCACGTAGAGTTCGAACACTTTGTTCTTCTCCTTAATGGGTTCCCCCTTCCCTGCATTCCTTCAGCGTCCTGTTTACAGTCCTGCAAAGACTACAGAGACCACAGTACCCCAGTCACACCCAGACAAACGAAAAGATCAGGTCCCTTTCATAACGAGGCACTTTCTAATATCTTGAATTGGAAATATCTTGGTATTACAGAGCGAGAATATATTTTTTACTCCAAAATTTCTTTATGTCAATTTACTTCTGTTCTTTTTCGCATGAAAAATAACGAAGACGACTGTAATTATGTTTCCTCAGTAGTTAGAATTTTTTTCAGTTTTGTTGACGGAAGCGTCGTACAGAAACTAAAAACATGCCTGTTTCAAGAGCATTACCATATATTTGCGCCTGTCTATTCAGTAAGATGACAGAAATAACACGGTACAAAGGGGTCTTCAACACCACAGGTAAACACCAAAGATTGCTCATTCCACACATGAGACACTTCTCACAGAGCAGTAAATATTTGCTTCGCAACCAATAAATTATATTTACTCAAAGTCGTGCTTTAATTAAATCTCTTAAATGCTAAATGCTTAATCGTGGTCGATTTTTTTTTGTTTTGTTTTGTTTAAAAGACACAATTAGTGAAGAGGTCACGAACACACTTTTTGAACTCTCTCCCTACCCACTCCCTCCCTTGTTTCCTCCCCCTGACAGCTCGCTGTGTGGTCCATATCACATCTCGTTTTATTTCCATTACGGTGTTTGATCAATTACACTCCTTGTGGATGGCAGCGTGAAAGGAAGTCTGATGTGGTCTAAATTTGGACCTCTATTGCAGCTACAAAATGTCGCCTGTGAGAAATGGCAGAAAAAAAAGAAGAAAAAAAAGATAAAAAAAAGGTGTTATCAGTGAACTGATTTTTAACCATCAAAGACTGTTCAGTGTCGTCTGTGCGCAAGCAATCCATTTGAAAATGCATTTTTGTATGTGGTCTATCACGAATTATAAGAACAAACGGTTCGCTACTAAGAAATCATGTAGACAATTTATCCCCTCTAACCTGAAAATAAAAACACACACTCACACACGAAAGAGTAATTAGAAATGATTACTAAAGAGATAACAGACTAGGACTCACAGTCACTAACGTATTCGTGACTACTTTGCGAGCGGATGTCACGATTTTCACTCTTTTCGCGTTAAACTATCCAAACAAACGAAAGGCGTGAAGTATCTCGTATTTGACGAATAATTTGCCGTGGATATAACATCTTTACAAGTGTCAGGATAGCCACATAAATCATAAAATGATAATTTTTAGGGCAAGAAAAAGAACTTAAACAAATCTCAGACAAAATAATATGGTCAGACATTAAACATCAACAGCTGCCTCAACCCACCCAAAGACTATGACGTCATTAATAGTAATAATAATAATAATGGCAAGCCACCCAACTCAAGATTCATATAAACGGCAAAGAGTGCAAACTTGATAGCATCCCCCTGAAAAGCAATAAAATCACAAACAAAAGGCGATAAACTTTGCCATAAATGAATCAATAAGACCGATAGCCTAGAATAATCAAGTAATAAATTTAAAAACAGCTAAAATAAATGAAACCTTTGGAAGCAGGGGCTACCTTAACTTGTACAGAACTATAACCGAACACAAAGTAATGACAATGACAATGACAATGACAATGACAATGATCAACTTATTTGTCCCAGTGAGCAATTTAAACATGGGAAGGTGCTCTAGTTACAGTTAAGTTAAAAATAAAAGTGAAAGGAAGGCAAATTAT
The DNA here is from genome assembly GCA_004794325.1 of Pomacea maculata. Taxonomy (NCBI): domain Eukaryota; kingdom Metazoa; phylum Mollusca; class Gastropoda; order Architaenioglossa; family Ampullariidae; genus Pomacea; species Pomacea maculata. The sequence continues at coordinate 636,689 of SRHC01002094.1, forward strand.
ATAAATACTATAAAACAAACAACAAACTTGCATCAAGAATAATCACGTGCTCATCTACATCATCACACACACACATATCACTGACACTTCATCTGAGGTTGAGCAGCTGGACCGCAGATGACACAAACGATATCAAGTGTCTGTTACTTTTGCATGTCGGCATGGAATAACGATTACCTGAGCTTAGTAATACAAATCCTGTCGTTAGTACATGTTTGGGTATAGAACAACATGCATGGCTTTCCTGTTTGTTGATCACAGAAAGAAGCTAAATCCCTCTGTTCGATTATCTTAAAACAGATGTGGACAATATTATTCAGACTGTTCCAATAATGGACAGAGAGATTGCGAAACCAGCATACAACAAGAAAAGAGGGAATAGCTGTAAACAACACCTGCGACGTCACGGAACAGCGACCCTCTCCCCACGCCTCCTCAAATCTCTTCCCTTCCTTGCCCATTTCCACCCTCCACTCCTCCATATTTACACACATCCTAATCTGTATTATTTCAGCCACTGGGGAAGGATTCTAAGGTGAATGCCTGCAAACACAATCCTACCACTTTGATAAACAGTTTGACAATGTGAAGAAGGGAGTTAAAATTACAGATATCAGGAATGTGACGGGTACAATCAATGGCTAAGCTGGAATCATGTTAATTGGGCATTCCAGTGGACATTGGGCATTCCAGTGGACATTTGCGGCGCCACAGGTTTGATCTCTTTCAGTGCAGTTAGCGCATAATGAAGTTTGTTGGCTTGTATCTCGAGAACCAAAAGGCGTTATTCGCTTACATTTTAAGAAATAGTATTTATATCATGTTCAATCCAATCACTTTAAAAAGATTGCACGTTGGCAAACCTTTAAGTAAAGGGAAGTTCCCGTCAAAAGAATGAAGCGGTCGAATTCATAAGTCCTCTACAATTTTTTTTTCAATCCCTAGATTCCGCCCACAATTCTGATGTTTATAAATTAAGAGCGGCAACAAACGGTCAGACAAAACTTTCAGATGTAAACAACACGAAGCATAAATAAACCAGGTACAAGTTTCCATCTCTCATCGCTGATAGAAAAATGTTAAAAATACCCACAAATATCTAGAACTGAGGCCAGTTGAAATGTTTATCTTTGTGAGTGCGCATGCTAAATTGTTTTGATTGCTATTCGATTCTATCCTTCTCATCTGTATATCGTTTTATGTCTCGGGAATTTTGGTTATTGGAATGCACCAGGCCAATGGCATGCTGTTACGACAAAAACAATGGGCATGTGGCGAAATTCAGTAAACCTATACTTTATCGGAATTCTAACAGTAAAAATAAATATAGCACTTACGCATCTCTTGCACTTAATCACCCTTTTTAAAAGGAAACTGTCACAAAACTTTCTTTTAATTTGTTTAGTATCCTTTACACTCTGATGCAAATGGCAGAAAGGCTTAACAAAACACTGGTCTAGTGGTAACTTCTGCAGACATCAGAACACATATCTAGATGGATCGTCTGTACGCATATACAAATACTTGTCTAGATAAATCGTCTGCGCACAGATTCTTCGCAGGTAAATGCATCTGGCAAGCGCAAATAAACGGTGGGTACCTGCAGTCTGTGCACTGTGCACAGATCAAGGTTTCCAGAGAGAAAATATGGCAGAACTCACTAGTCCGCCAGCAACACGAACCTAGACGCCGAGTGACACTCACTGCTCTTTAAAGTCAAATCAATAGAAACTGTAAAGACAGACCCATGAGATGACAGCATCCTGCGATGTTATCACAGTGCCTGCACATTCTGAGCTCGGCAACTGGCCTCTGACAACGGCGCAACAAATTAGTACAAAATTGACAATTAATGGCAATGATAGGGAAAATGGCGTCCCTAACGTACTACACTGTCAGTCAACATCTTACCAATCTACCTGTGTCCTTTTATAGGTCCTCCTCCTCATAAATGAGTCGTGGTAACAAAGTTGGAACACAAAACGTACATCGACAGATGCATAGAAATTCTCCCTCCCACTCATATATATATACACAGAGTGAGAGAGAGAGAAATAAAAGAGAATCTAATCGCTAACTTCTTTACATCAGTTCCAGACACTAAATTGCAAAATGTCTTCCAAACACATCAGCAGTGTCTGCTTTCCATGGTGACAAGCGTACCAATATATCCAGAATTCTGGTAAAAGCCAGCGACAGACTGCATGCACACTTCAAGTCTGACTAAGAGGTTATAACAAAGGAAGGGCTTCCATCCTCTAAAGAACCTTGGGGATCAAATCGTTCACAGCCCGTCCGCCTACAGTCTGGCTCTTGGGAAGTCTTCGAAACTGTCAGATCCTACGGAAAGCTACAACAAATATAAACCAATACTTACAGCACAAAGACATGCTCCTGAAAACTATGTTCATCAATTCCGAGCCGCCACAGACAATAAATAAATAGCATTTTAAAAATAATGGTAGTATCGTTTACAAAAGAAGAATGAAGTTTGGAAAAGCCTGAAGGCGTTGATTTTTGGCTTCGTGACGAAGTTACTCAGTCAGCCTGACAGATTCCACGAAGATTGTATTTGCCTAAAAGATGGCTGGCAGTGGAATGACCGACACAAATAGGTCAAAGGAAACGGTGTACACTGCTATGCTATTTCCGTCCATGGCAGTCTGGGATTTGATTTCTTAGTGTCACTGTTTTGAAACATGAAACCATTCCCTACTCCACTTCAGAAATTAAACCTCTGGCATAAGCTTCAAAATCAAATTATCTCTGTCTTGCCACGCTCCATAACTAATGGTTTTTCTACAAATTTGCAAGCACGGTAAGAGACAATTCTGCTGAATTTTTTTAAGCTGATGCTAATAATACACAGCTGCTCGTTTTACTTGTGCTCCGTCTCACTCAGACTCACTTTGAAATGAAATAAAGAAAAAAAAATACTACTTATAATGTACCATTGATAATTGATTCATAGTATACGGTGAGATGGGTGTACGTATATTTATCCCACACAGAGTGCAACGAGCTCATCTCCACAAGGGAATATACGTAATAATAATTCAATTATTGAATTATATAACAATTTATACTCTGATTAGTGTGCTGTTACAACAATGTAGCTAAGAAGTAAAAAAAAATTATTTAGATAGAGCCAACTGAAAAATGCGAAAGGTCAATGGATGTTAAGACAGAGACAGGGTATCTTTCTAAAGATGACCACCACGTGCGCTGTCGAGCGGATAAGTTCAGTCTGATCAAGAAACAAGATCGAGGGAAAAAAAATTATTCATAATCGTCCACTTTTTACGAAATCGGTCTTCGTCTGCCGTCGAAGTGCGTGACTGCGAAAATACATTCATCCCTACATCAAGGGGAATGACTCGCTTTTAGCTTGCCCTTTTATTTTGCTTCTTTCTGATGAATTTGACCCTCAGGGGCGGTGCCCAATTTTGTATGAGCGAAACAGCGCAAAATGGATAGGGAGGTGGGGATGATGGCGAGGGGCAAATCACGAAAGCTTCACACTCAACGCACACGCACGCAGTCTAAAGCATTTCCCTCCAGGTCATCTTGTCTGGACACAAAACTTATCTTTCTACAGGGTGTATGTGTGTGTGGAGGGGAGGAGATGTCTTTTGCGATCGCACTCTACCGGGAATATGTTGATATATACAGCGACATGTGCATCAGCCTCAAGCCATTTCCGCGCCACATCCTGCACCAGACCCTCCTCGTGCCCCGCTAAATGGAGGTTGATGATACTTCGATCGCAAGCTTGGAAATAACGCGATGTTCATAAGAAAAGTTATAACCAGCGTTGGATGCTTGCAAGTAAAAAGTCTCTCTCACCCTCCTCTGTGCCCATATCTCCCCCTGCCCCGTCCCTTGAAGGCATAACTATGTTTATGTAATAATGATAAAAATTCTTTGTGCACACTGATTCTTCAAACGAAACTGGGAAAGGTGAGATTACAACAGATAAAAATTCTGCAAACTGATATAACTGCTCCGTGGGATAAATAAAGTCGTATCTTATCTCAAATAAAAACACATCCTCCATCATTATGAAGTAGACCCTGACACTCTCACACTAACCATCTTTTAATTTAGAGTACTAAAAACGACCTTACTTTACCTGTCCCCGTAGCGCAGTGGATAGCGCGCTGGACTTCTAATCCAGAGGTCGCGGGTTCGAATCCCGCCGGGGATGAATATTAGTTTTGAATGGCCACCATGTTCAGCAATTTGATCGCGGAAGAAAATGGCACATGGTTTTCAGCGAACACTTACGTTCAATGTTCCTGTGCGATCCCCTTTTCCTTTTTTTAAACAGTATCAGTATTACATATTCACACGTCAGCTCTCAATGCAAAAATTATGGATTTCCCTGCCAGACGGGGAATGGGGAGGGATTGGTCTATTAAACAGAGCCAGCAACTAAGGCTGCATAACGGGAAAGCATACTTAATTGTCAACAGATGACACATGCAGAGAGAAAAAACAAACAAACAAACAAAAACAGCTAAAAACAGCGTACCCGAGACGAGATTTGAACCCTAGGAACCCTATATTCACTGGACTGGCGACAGGCGTTATAACTGTTGCGCCACCGGACCGCACCACTGCCAGCAAGACAATCTGGAAGGATCTTATCCCCAAATCTGCTAAGCGTAAGGATTTAATCATTCTGAGACGGACGTTGCCGCGCCCGAAGGCGCCATCCCTGCAACTTCGATCACCCACGGCACCTTAAGACACAGCACAGCCTTTTTTTGTTTTTGGTGGAGGTGGTGGTGGTGATGATGAGGAGGAGGAGTAGAGGCGCTGTGACGTCAACAAATGTCGAGGCACGAAAAAGGAAGCTGCCAGAATGCAAGCAGGGACCCCTGTAAGACCACAGTCAGGCCCTGTCAACGGAACGAGGCTAGGTCTGCCACCTCCGAGGCATGTCATCAACTGCAGGATAATGCAGGTTCGTGGACAGACACTCGTGTCTTAAAAATAAAAACTGCCGATAAAGCGCCGAGGAAATGAAATAACAAAAAGCACAACAACAGCTGCGCCAGAATAGAATTTATCGCCGCTCGTCTCGTGCCTTCCTCACGAGTGACAAGGTTCACAACACCAATATGAAGTCGCTCGGTCATTTTTGCACGGTGAACATTCACGCATACACATAAAACATTTATAAATAAGTAAATAGGTAAAGGTCTCCATGACCAGGAGGGTGAACTAGGAGTGGTTTACCTTATCTGCGACAAAGCGTCTGACGGCGAAGATCAGCCCTTTCCTTTGTGTTGGATGGGCAGTTTGTTTAGTCTCAGGCCCCAGGTGAGCCTTAAAGGGATTCTCAAGGCAAAATAAAACTTTTTAGAATCTCATAATTAAACCTCATTCATTTTGTGTCTGCTCATATGCAAAACACTCAAGGTTGTGTATGGTGTTGTGTTTAACAAGAGAAATTACACGGGAGCCTTATAACTTCTGCATGTGACTTCGAAGCAAAACAGAGAGCGATGCCTAGAGAATGTGCCGCACCTGATTTGCAAGAAAAAAGGGACGCAGTCGTTAGTCACAATCCTAACAGTAAACAGTGCCCAAACTACAGAACCATGTCTAATACTGGCAAAGGGACACAGGAACAGTTATGTTAAAAGTAATCCAGAATCGTATTAACATCACCGCTGGGGGAAAAATCAGCAGAACAGGCTGGTTTCAGACCAGGAAGAAGCACAGATGAATAGATCTTCAAATGCTGCATTCTGATAAAATAAAATATACAAGCCAGCTCCCGCAAGGAGACATATCTATCCTCTGTAACCCCAGGGAGAGGGCAGGTCTCCAGGGTTGACAACTGTGCGACTGACAACCTTTACCTTTTTTTGTCGTCCTCCATGTTATGCGGCATCTGACGAAAATAATGCCATGCCGGTGCCGACAATAATCCCCAGTCGGCAGATGTACTGCAGTATGACATATCTCTATATGGTTGTGTTTTTATCCTTACATCACTTTCTGTCTCCATCTCTCCTCCCCCTCTCCCCTTTTCATGCAAGCATAAATGCATCCAGCATTTTCTATTCACTATTTTGTAGATAATGCAACCAAAAACATCTCTTGTGAGGTTTGTAATGCTCCCTGGCCATTCGTTTAGTGCATTTAAGCGCAGACTGGAGGTTCTACCACCACAAGACAGTCTGCGCCGCAATGTCTGATTGTCAACTAGCAAATTTGTTTAGACCCTGAACATGCGTTTAGTATCTCCAGACACACATACAGACATCTGTATAATTATAATTTTACAAAGTTAATCCACTGGCATTTGTAACCATTATCTTTCGGAACTTCATCTGAGTGTAGAAGAGAACATTCAGCAACTGCGTATTGTGTCCTGGTCTGTTTTCTTTTAGACAATCCTAGGTGTGATTAAAAAAACATTAGTGTAATACTTGTCTCGCTACTTCAAATGCCACCGGAATATGTTTTTGTGATACTTTGTGTTCTATTTCAGGCGATTTTTGCCGATTGTTCGTGTTGCCCTTTAAAGCCTGAAAGTCTAGCACGATCTGTCTGTCTGACTCTCTCACCTTTGACTTTGCACTGGCGGAAAAAACACCTGTCGGCTGCTACTAGCAACACCTTTCTGAATGAGGACATGATGTGTGGAGATGATTTTTTGTCTTCATATTTTATACACTTATATAAGAATAAACTCGTCTTAATCCTAGGAAAATTATGCTCCGTCCTCCTCATGAATGTGTGCAAGTGAGAAAGGCTGGTGCTAAAAATGTACTAAAAGCATTGGGTGTATTTTTTTTAGATTAAAATAATTCTTTATTTATATAAATACACACACATACAGGTGATTTGTCAAACAGATCACGCTGAAATTCACCTTTATTTTGCCTTTTTATAAATTTATCGTTGTAACAATTAATAGCAAAAGAGTGATATTTACCACACTGATAGACTTCTTTTGTTCGTATGTCTCGGTAAAGACAATTCTGAGTGACTAACAGCCGCGCCCCAAGCTTCCGGTTTGACCACCAGTGAGAGTGAACTGCACATGCGCTGATTATCTGACGAAATGAAACTCATTAACCTTACTCAGCAGTTCTTGTCGGGCACGTGCAGAGGCACCCTTGTCAATGCCAGCTGTGCAAATGTTTGCCAGTCACTTCCCGCTTCACCAACCAACTCGTCTAGTTTTTTGCCTACACAAGGACTGAAAAACTAATTTAACTTTCCTTGTTTTTCTGTTCAATTAAATAAAAAAAGAAATGCCGTGTAGCTGAAAAAGTCCTTGGTGAAATCTGAGATTCAATTTCGCAGAGACGTGTATAAGATAAAAGAAACTGCGTAGACCGGGGGGAGAGGGCGAGGAAAAAAGAGACAGAGAACAGGAGACAACAATCCGACTATGTAGCCATTCTTTCTTTTTGGTATTACAAACTGATCTAACATAGTTTCCCTCTCCCCACACTGCTCTCAGATAACAAGACACTCTCACGCTCCCCTCATCACTAATTATGTTTCTTGTAGGAAATTCCCAGACTGCCTTGTCTTATCTCTCTTTTCTCCGGTATCTGTCAAGATGGCGTGTTTTAAAATACCCCCTCCCCTCTTAGTTTTCTTTTTTTTTAAGTCTCATGTTCCTGAACCCATTTCGTAGATCGATTCTAAAGAAATGTACAAACTACAAGATGCTCCAGCTTCTGTCTGTGAGGCATTTGATGACTTCCTTATTCCTCCAGCCGTCTGACAGTAAAGGGTTTCAACTGCTGGCCGCGTCATTGAGCTCTGCGGTCGTTTCCTTGTTTGTGTGGATGGAAAAAAGTCAGTAGCCGACTGTTAACCTATGACTCTTCTTTTCTATTTGCTGTCTTCTCGCTGCCCGTTCTGTTCCAGAGCCCTTGGCGAGATTTTCTTTTCTTCCTATCTTGGTCATTTCTACTGCAGAATTCACGAGGTATAAAGATTTTTTTGGTTCTATGATCACACACCATTACTGAGCATTTGTACTGTTTAAATAATGCATGTCTCACAACATCACGAAGGATTCCATTTACTCCCAGCCACCCACCCTCACACACCCACCACCTCCGTGCTTACTACAGACATTACTGTCCACGTTTCCAAATCCTCTTAACTTCTTCTATTGCACTTTTCTTCACTAGATCGTCTTTACACAATGTAATCTCTCTTTCTCTACAGCCAGTTTATGGTATCCTGTCTGACATTTAAATTTCGATGATATCCTGATTTCAAGTCAACAACAATCTCTCTTTAATATTAAAAAGTTCGAAATATAAAGAATGGAATAAGCTAAACAAAGAAACAAAAAATCATGTTACTCTTCTTCCATAGTCATCTCTACTTTTCATTTTATCTTTCATAAGTTCTTTGTGTTTACCGTGCATAAAGATTGTTTTTACATCCCAATGACACAAAGTGTGTATCAAAATATAAACGATATCTATCCCCCCCCCCCCAACATCCTCGAACCCACCAGTGATCGATTGATCAACCTCTCCCAGTCCGGACAGGTAAGCCCTTAGATGGCATTATCACATTACACAGACGTTCAATACAATACATACTCTCCCCACCCTTTCACATTTCAATGGCATCTTAAAAAACTAAATGTTTACACGTTGTTTTTTCATAAATTATTTGCTTTCGTGGTAGAGATTAACACAGCTTATTTTATCCGATTTCGAAAAGTCCGTAAAGTTTCGAAAACTCTCGTTGCTTTCTATAGCTAGCTTATCCGAGACAGACTTTCCCAATCTTGCACTTCCCCAATGAAAGACACTCGAGCAAACAGCAACTGTCTTTCCCATGCTGTCTGAACTGGAAGGGACCGACACAATGTTTATTTCTTTCTTGGAATAAACTTACCTTGAGCGAGTTAAAGGCAAGTCAACCCCTATGGATGAAGCTATGGATGTATGTGTAGCGTATCCATCTTTACTTTGAGCCCCAAGCAAAGGGTGGAAAATCCCTCTCCGCAAAATAATACATTTCCTAGTTCTCTTTCAAGTCTTATGTGGAAGCTCACATATCGCTGTAGAATTGTAGTAAAGGGAGCAGACGGCTACCATCCGAAACACGACACTGGCTACAAATGAAGCTCAATCTTACAGGTAGATTGCTAACATATGCCTCAATACCCCGATACTACAACATAGTCTTTACTACGCCGCTTTGCTAACGTGCATCATAACTCAGCCATGTGGACCATTACAGTTTACCTGTCCATGGAGATGATGACAGTGCATGCATGTTCTACCTGTCAAATATGACAGTCCGGCTTGTTTTTTGGCACACATGCGCAGATAGTCTTTCTTATTTTTAATCAAAATGTAGCACTTCAAAATGTAATCACTGATGGGTTGGTAGGATTTTAGATGCTTTGTGATCACTCAGGAATGGACTGTTCCAGCGACTATTTGCGGTCTTTGCTAACGCGAGGAAGGTTGGAAAAACAAGAATTAAGGACGGCAACATGGCGCTCACTAGACGGATTGGTCCATAATCAAATTGACTACATCTTGCTGCCGAGACGTTTCAAATCGAGCATCAGCAAGGCCAAGGTAAGAGCCTATCCAGGCGCTGACATAGGTCGCGACCATGACCTTGTCTTAACGAACCTGAAGCTTAAGTTGCAAGCGAAGCCACTCTCAAACACACCCCGAATTCACTTTGATTTGGAGAAGGTGCAAGATGCAAAAGACGCAGAAGTCTTCAAGGCCACAGTTGGAGGAAAATTTGTCGCAATGAACCTGATGAACTGTAATGTTTCCTCGCTGGAAACACCAAAGGTGCTACTGTCACAGCCCAGGAGGGTCAAGAGCTTTATCAACAGCACAACGTCAACAACAATATTCCTACTAATTATAGTTCTTGGTGTGTTTCCCTCACTCTGGGCTCTTCTGGTAAGCAAGGCCCTCCACTATTTTCTCACAAATACTAACGCATTATATAAACATGCTTTGAATCAACCACGCAGCTTACAAGGTTATTGGCGAATGGGTAGCACAGCCACCATACTGCAGACTGACATGTGCTAAACCCGGCCATCTCAAACGCGCGGAATTCCAATGATGCTGCCGTTGTACTCGGACAACGGAGAAATATTAGAGTGCCTTCGGCACCGTAAGGTGCCGAGAGTGGTAAATGTTGACAACCAGGTTCCGGAAATCTAATCAGAACATAAAAAATTTCAATATGGCCCAGGGAAAGCAATTGGAGAAATAGCGTATGTCAAAAGACTGTGCCTCCAGCCCGCCATTTCCTAAGACGCGAAGCTTTCTGAAAAAACAGCCAGAGAAACAGCAAGGCATTGCTCTGCTTTTGTAATATCCTTTCATATTTTCTTGCACTTTTAGCAACCGACAACTCTTATGTCTGCACGAGTGGTGCGTGAGCGCATGCTTCTCTGTCAAATTCGATCTCATGTAAGGGAAAAGTTAAAGATCCTCACAGAAGCCGTAGTGGCAGGGTTAGGGTGTATGTAAGTGATTTGTCGTGTCTAGGACACTGCATGCGGAAGGCGGGTCCCATTCCTTCCACATAGTTTACCGTTCCTGATAAAGAAAGTGAGTATTTTCGCTGGGAAGCTCGTGACAGAGGGAATGTTTCAGCCACATAACCTCGCAGGCATCGCACCTGGAACCTTTCTGCTCCACAGTCGAGCGTACTAACCTCTACCTACAATGAGTCCAAAGAAAATTCGCGAATTAGGGATCGCGAATATTGCAACACATGAACCATTATGCCACGGGTGTTCATTTTCCTTGAGAACAAAACGGCAGGTCGCATTTACATGTATGTTTATACCATGAGACGCAATAAAGAATGAAAAAAAAAAACCAACAACCCACCCACACAGAGATTTTGCGACGGGGTTAAAAGAAACAAGAAGAAGAAGCAACGTGAGGTGAATGTACAAAAAGAGCCACCACCACCAACATGGCAGTAAAGACAAGCCTGGCATCGAGCAGTGGCCGTCACATTAATGCTTCTCCCATGGCGAGCTTGACTTGCAACTGGCGTCTGAACGCGATGCCTTCTTGTAATTCCTTCTCAGCTCTGCCCCTAGGCTGTGTCTCGGATCTTGTTTTCTGTGAAATTGTGTCCCGATCGTCTTCGCCAGCCAGCTCACCCTTGTGGCAGCTCTTTCCCTTTCAAGCCTCAAGTCAAAGAAAGTGAGGTTTCTTCTTTACCTCCCCCCTCCCCGAAGTCTCATAACCGACACAAAACTAGAAATAAAAAATCGCCCCACGCGCGAACATGCCAAATCTCGAAGTCGTATATAAACATTACAAAACATAATAAGTCCAATAATAAAAGTACTTTCTTAGTCTATCGACATCCTGTCAGAATGTCTTTATCTGATAAATTTCAAGATTAAAAAAAAAAAGGAATGTCCTATAACAGATCTCGGTTTTCTAGTTTGTGAGATGGAGTAAGAAAATATTTCCGGCTGCATGTACACGACTTCTTACACGCGAAGAAGCGCATCACTAACACACATTATCTTGTGCTTTCAGGCCTGCACTGTGAAACCTTGTCCCTCTCATCTTTTACAAGAGGTTTTGAGGTATTTTTCTTAAGTTTTTCCTGTCGTTCCATTAATGACGAGTAACAGTGACCCCCCTTCACTCTCACTCCCTGAAAACAAAAATGTCGCCCATTAATCTATAAATCTTCTTCTTTAGACAATGAATCGTGAACACGCACAATGGCTGACATCAACGCGTTGGCGACCACTACCTCCTCCTCTCGCAGGAGAGCATTTGATTAATCCGAGCCCTCCACCGCCGTTACTTCTAAATGCATTGCAACAAAAGCCTGGATTTTATTCACGGTGACCGAGCTTACAAACTGCCCGATTAAGTCTTTCGCCCACACCCCCATAACAACTTCATCAAGATGACAATCGCCATCTGAGCGCCGCGACTTTTTGCTCTCAAAGAAAGGACGGGGCTGGAAGGTTGCAATACAGAAGAGGTTTAGGAATACAGAAAGAATAATAACAACAACATCAGATTAAATTATAGGTCAGTGGATAGACCCAAGAAGGTGGAGTCAATACCAATTTTTGTTTTGTAAAACTTTTTCATACCAAGGTAGTAAGGCATTGGCAATCCCGACATGTGAAAAGTATAGAAGTGTGGGAGAAAGAGGTCGACAAGTAGGGTTGCGACCTGCAGTAACTGGGTTACCACAACAGCTAGACACACTCCTCACTCAGCTTGTGCTGCAGAATCGCAAGTGGTGCGACATGCCGAGAGGACCAGGATGAACATTGCCGTCTGCTGGTAAGTGCCCGCGTGGCAGACACGCACTCTTTAAGTCGATGTGAAAACAAGTCGCCGGCGAAATAACTGACTGTGGCTTCAGGAAGACGAGCAACTCCGTTAGCTGAGTCCACTGAGTGTCTTTAGCTCCTACCATCTCATCCACCTGAGACTTGTCTTCCCACTTTACATCAAAGTTCTTGTGAAAGTTCATCAGTTCAGGTACAGCGATACGCCCTTAATAAACAAAGAAAGAAAGAAAGAAAGAAAGAAAGAAAGAAAGAAAGAAACAAAGAAACAAACAAACAAACAAACAAACAAACAAACAAGCAAACAGCAAAAATAAACGTCTTTAAACCAAATACCCTTCTTCGCCTTGTACCTTTTAATCCTGAAAAGTCAATGTGGCAGAGGTGCGGCTCTTCGAAGGTTTTCGTCGGCAAGAGTTCCGACAAACGTATGTGTCTGGATGCGCTAAATTTGTGGCCATAAAAATAGATGTTCGATCTGTGGGGCTGAAAACAGAATGCCTTTCACTTCCAGACAAATACAAGCTGGCTGTGGACAGAAATTGTCTTTGTCAATGACGACAAAGTAGCGCGATTTACTGGCTTGTTACAGTTCCTGTGAAAAACGAGACAAAACGACTCACAATCCGCCTCCACCCTTCCTTTGCAATCAACCTCTGATATTCATCTTTCTAACCATGAACAATGCCTACAGGCGACATGTCGATACATCTGGTACAGCCAAAGATAGATGAGGCAGAAGCAGCGATTTTTTTTTGACTGCCGTAAAGGAAAGCAATGAGTCGATGAGTGTTTGACGATGCTTACATCCGAATGACCACGTTCTTGACAGGACGAAGCTCTTGAACAACAAAATTCCATTTAGTCGTCACGGCTTTTCGCACATAAACAAAGTGAGACACTGCAGGCGCATCAGACAGTGCATTCACCTGCAGCACGGCCTCCATACAGTACAATCACAACAACGTTCCGGACATTGAGTCTCTTGCAAGTCACCGTGTAAACCAAGATTGAAAACTGTGAGGGCGACAGCATGTGTCATGTCTGGTCTTTATCTACCAAGAATGAACAGCAGTTCAGCAGCAAACCTAATGTGCAACACTACTTGTACGGTGGACTTGTGGGAGCCTGCCGACACGACTCAGAATGTTGGGTTATCAGAAGGAAAACAACCAGCTATATATATATACTTTTCATACTCAAAAACAAAAAGATCATCACCCATCACATAGGCTGAGCTGGTTCTTCTTGCTCTGATATATCTATATATACTGGAGAGAGAGAGAGCAAACCAGCGCGTTCCATCTGAACGCTTTTTCCTTCAGCAACCAAAGTAATCAAACTACCTTTAGGTAATTGTAAATACTTTATCTAATAACTTTCCCTTGTTAGCGCGTGTTCATATACTTTGTTACATTTTGTAAAACATGAACGTGTTTCATCGAGTACATTCAATCTCCCTCTGGCACCAATGACTGGCTTGCCGAAACACACACATAACGAGAGAAATTAACCTTCACACATCTAGCAATCAGGAGTTTAGGTGGATGAAAAAATGATGAACGTGGTTACTACACAGGAGCTTCGTATAGGCTCGTTGAGGAAACCCTTCGTTTTCCATTTCTTGCTTATTTGCCAATTCTCAGCTCAAGACGAGGGCCCTTTCCCCTACCCCTAACGCCAATATCCAGTGAATGTGCCTCGCGAGATTCAATTACTCCATATCGACAAACCAAACGTCGTTTGCATTTTCTTGACGGCCATATCGTCCTCTGCTTCTGCACGCCAGGACAGGTTAGCGACCGTAACTGGTGTAGTCAGCAACTGCTGGACATGCAGTTCTTTTGCGCGCGTGTGTGTATGTGTGTGTGATGGGGAATAAGAAACTCGCCTTATCGTCTTTCTGCAGTCTAGAAATAGAGAATGATGACGAGGGCGGCAGCATGTGAGTGGTTGGCCATTTCGGAGGACTGGTGAATTCTCAGTTTACAACAGGCGTTAGACAGCATGTCTCTAAACCGCCTTCTCTCCCCACAGTGGTCTCCTCCCTTCATCCCATTCACCCCCTTCTCTATTTATGGGACTGCTGGCGCATGCAAGCGAAAGAGGCCTCTATATGTGACGGACAGCTGTGAAATGTGTTATTTTTCTATTATATATTTTGAGTAAGCGTTTTACACTTGTAAGAATTCTTTTAATGGCACATATAACCCGGGTTCATGCTTATGTCATTTCTAATTACAGGACAAGGACGAAGTTCAAATAATTACTGACGCAATCTAATCGCTGATATGTGGCACCTTTTTTAACACTCGACATCTCCCCATTCACGATACGTTTACACTATACAGCCTATATACAAAGTTCTAAACCAAGCAGTCAGCAGCAACCACTCACCCCTCTGCACGACTGGCAACGAGCCACCAAGACAAAGCCACCACATAATTCATTCGGCAAACCTCTGGCAGTCTTTGCACAAGCATCCAGTGAAGCGATGACCAGACGAAGACCTAGAAACCCTCCCTGGCCTACTGCAAACATTTCCGGTCATCTATGATTCTGTTACAAAGATTGTCTGGAAAGTTAAACGACAACCGCTTCTAAACGTAAGAAGCATGAGTTATTCTGTCCCCATCTTTTACTCTCACTTTTTCTACACCGTTGAAACTAATGCGAAGATAATTTTGGGCTTAATACCTTAGGCAAGCAAGCACGCGCACACACACACGCGCGGGGAGAAAGGAGCAAAGCGACGCACCAACAAATGAGAATTAATAAAAAAGAAAAGGAGTTACTAACCGCAACGATTTATCGTGAAAAGGATCACCAGAAAAAGCAATTACTCCTGTAGACGCTGCCTGGCACGACAGCGAATGGAAGTGATGAGGGGCAACACAGATGAGAATTAAGCACGAGAGATAGCCAGTGTTGTACTCGGCCTAGACCCTAGGCCAACCGTCGCTGTCACTGCCCTGGCGAGACTCATCTCCCACATTCTAACAACACTGAAAATACCGGCGGTATTGCAAACAGTGTCAGATACAAAACTGTAGTACAAAGCAGGAAAAGAAGACCAAATAAAAACATTCAAGGAACTTCAAGGCCTACTGAGCTGCCGCAAACCTAAAATGGAAAACAGAAAGAGGTGAGACTTTGGGGAGGAGGGAGGCTAATGGAATGTTAGACAGGAGGACAAAACGATGTGCGAGAACTAGCAGGCTAGGGGAAAACAATCCTGAAATTTGGGTTAGCGGCTAGTGCCGTGCTATTTTGCTTTTTGATTTTGAGGTCTTCTGGCAGATGAGGCTCTCGATGTTTCCCAGTAAACACTGCTCTTTGTCATTAAGAGATTGTGTTAATGGTGCAACAGACCGAGCATCCGTTTTACTACTGTTTCTGCTCATCTTTCTTTATAGCAAAGTGATGGTTCTGGTTGTGCACGCATGCAAGCGTGCACGCAACACATAGCTCTCTCTCTCTCTCACAAAATTACAATATATATAAACACTTCGCATCTTCATGAGACGATATAGGGACCAGTCATCATAACTGCAGGAAAGTCTGTAGGTCGCGCAAGTTGGATCTTTCATAGACAGTTCAATGTGTTCCATTTTCTGCTGGCATTTTCCTCCATTAAATAAGTCTTCCTTTTTCTCTCTCTGCAAAATTTCCCTCACTGCCTAACGGCTTAAAGTAAAACGTTTCCAGACACCCATGCGGTGTGTCCACAAATCATGGCAAACAAAATATTTACCTTTTATCGCGAAATTCAATTCAGAAGGGGTGCAGGGGTAGGGACTGATGGAATAACAGGGGAAAAGGAGGAAGGCGGTGCTGTGCATTGTGGGGTCGTAACAGCACGCCATGTTGTTCTAGCAACTTGTGGGAAGAAAGGAAATGCGCGTTGCCCCATCCTCCCACTCCGTTGGCTCTCTCGCCCCTTTTACTTCATTCTCTAAAACAATTCCCTGAGTAATTGCTCGCACTTTGTCAAGCGATTTCTTTAAGCTAATGAACTTTCTCCCAAATTTTCCTTGTCGTTTGTTTCAGAGAGTACGTTGAGCTGGCAGGTCAGGGAACGCAGATGTTCCCATAAGCCACAGACTTGCATATGCCATCAGGTTAGCCTCTGCACCATAAGCTTGGAATGTTCAATGAAGCTGCTCAAGTCTCCAAAATGACACTTCACCATTCCAGCATGGCCGTCCGGGACGCGGCACCAGAAACATTGAAAATGCTTGGGAGCTGTTCATATGACAATCATTCATGGGCAGAAGCCCACAAAGATCCCCATGCATTTCCAGCCGGCCGAGTAACAACTCCTGATGCCTGGTCTAGACGAAGATATAGCGATGGCGTGTAATCTCGGCTGCAGTTGCATTGGCTGGTCTTTGCGAACCCAATCCAGTCGAAATGGGGGAGGCTGGGAAGATTATGGTGCTAAAAGATGATTTGTCACAAGCGATGGAGAGGTTTGGGGGACAGAAATAGGTTATCAGTTAGAAGGGGCGAGGGAAATAGAGGAGGGGGGGGGGCTTATCGAGTTGGGAGGACCGGTGACACAGATGGATAAAGGCTGATGTAAACCTCTAGAGTCCATGTCTAGTCTGTGTCTGTGCGTGTGTGTGCGTGTGTGAGATTGATAAAGCGGTGGGATGGAAGTCACGATGTGGTCTATGAGGTGTCTTGAAATAGAAGTGTGTTTTTCATGCAATACCTTTCATGAGTGAGAATTTATCTTTTAGATGTTTAAACTGGAAAAAAGTCTGTTTTTACATCATCTCCGACATTTAATTATTTTGAAGGATAAATCTGATTTTAAAAAATACATTTAAGTAGAGCAAAGTTAAAAATGAAGTCTTTCAGTGTGTGATTGTGACACAAGTGGAATAACAACGCTGTTTGGGTAGAACAACAATCGTAACAAAAGTACAAACTCGCGGATAAAGACTGCAAGTTTGTAAGTTCGCCGCAACACTGTGTATGCAGAGCTTACAGCATACAGTGTCCTGCCATTCTTTTCATTCACTTCCACTTTCATTCGTCCCTCCATTTATCTCATAGTTATGTGTTAAAGCGTCTTCAAACACTTTTTCCTCAACTTTCCTGTCACCACGCCACGAAAGCATGTTTTCTCATAAGCAGTCTAATTAGAAAGTGTTCTTGGGTCATTCCGTTCGTTTACATGATTTTTTTCCTTTTGTTCCTTCAGTGCTAGCACTGCTGTCAACACAGAGAGAAAGACATAGACAAAGAGAAGTGTGTGGTACGAAAGGGGAGGGATGACTGAATGGCCAGACCTCCCTTTGCACTTATGGCTGTTCCGACTCCTTAAGCCTGTAAGTAAATAAAGCAGCAGCCCCCAAGCTAAGTCTGACGCATCGCCGTGTCGGGAGTCGCGAGAGAACGCGAGCATGCCTGTTGAGTGATTTGTGCGCAGATGAGGCCGAAGCTTCACCTCTTGTCGCACCCGCTACCAAACTGGGTGCTCAAGGGCCACTCTCGGTAAGTCCCACTAAGGATGGTGTGATGGGGTAAGGGGAGGGAGAAGAAGGAATCGATCGGGCAAGCATCCCCATAGCTCGCTGGTAGTTACTTTTGCATCCAGCTCGTGCTGAACCGCAGGCACCGAGCGATCACAGACGAGGGCTAATTGCATCAACACCTCTGCAAAGCTGACGTTTTGCGCCCGCTCTGGCCAACCCTTGTAATCCGCAGTAAAACTCGCGTATTTGTCAGCCCTTTGCCACAACTCCCGGGTGCCCGCTGCGCAATAAAGTTTTAATGTCCAGACCCAGTTCGGCAGCGGATGCCTCCAAGCCGAGGGAGGACTAGGTTAGTGGGTGCCATACCTCCTGCAGAAAAAAAGACCGTAACAAAGAGGCAATATAAATCGTGGCAATTAAATCAAACATTCTGTGCGACTATCATGCGATCTCGATAACATTTCCAATGCAGTTTGACCCTAATGTTGCAATGGGCTCCGCAGCACGAGTATTGGTTGGTTGGTTAATATGCTTGCTTACATATGCACAGCGACACCCTCACTAACCTGTGTTTTGGTTTATAAAAAAATACAACAGCCTGTTTTGCAGACATTGCAGAATTGGGTTAAGGCGTTAAGCAGAAGGAAACAGACGGCATCTTGAACAGACTGTACTTTTATACACAGAGACCGTTCTTTTTTTCTTTTGGTGACTCACAGACGTCCGTAAAAGGCTTCTCATTTTTATGACTTTTTTTTTTTGTCGAACACAAATCAGATACCAAATAGGTGGACCCTCTGAACCTCTTAGGAGACTGACGTCTGCGGGAATTAGGACAAGGCAAATCGAGCATTTTCAGTGTTCCCTACAGAATACTGGCTGTAAGTGTGAGAGAGTGAAAAGCCTCGCAGCTAGAACGCCTTTTACACAACACAAAGATGCTACGAGGAACAGTCCAGTCCTTTTGCGTCTTGCAACTTTCAACTACACTCTCCAAATGGTTCCAGATTATTATTGTTAAAATACAGTCTTCGTCTCTGAGTCAAGGAGCCTGTTTACCCTTTTCTCAAGCTATATCAACTAGCATTTTACAAAAGTATAAATGTATGTTCGAACCGATGCTGATGTCAGAGTGCAAATGCAATAAATTAGTCTTTCTCGGCATCATGCCGACCATTTAGAAAATCGTAATTCGTCTTTTTTTTTAACATTTCTTATAAAAGTGTTGACCCAGCTGCGATTGATAGTTTGCAAAGCTCGATTCATAATGAGATATTACTAAATGTACAAATGAATGTTGGACAGTACCATCCCTAAAAGACCCTGTCTGCTGCTCAACCTTTATTAAAGGCACACACACCAAGACAGAAACTTCCCTTGACTTTATTCTGTTTTTACCAGCAAGCTACATTCCCGGCACATAGGTCATGTTAGAAGACTTCCCCTGACTTTACTCTCACTCTTCACGCTATGTTTTGCATCTTCGATTCCTTCGTTTTCACTTCGAATGAGATTGAACAGAAGCTTTTTTTGCTTTAAAAGAAAGGTTAATACAGCTTGGTTTCCTTCTAAAAAGGAATCAACACTTCGCTCTACTGTCGTCTCCAGAAGTTCCCGTCGCTGTCAGCTCCATGAGCGGAGACGCGGACCAGACGCTGACTAAAGAAGCGGTGATGGGTCCAGAAGGTAGCAATTTGTCCAGTCCCGCCCGACACTTTGTTTTCTAAGCGCTTGCTCGCCCGCCATGAAAAGGCTAACCACCTACAGTCTGCCACCACAAGACGCCAACATTTCACACTTAAGTACCCCATACAAAATAAATAAATAAAAGACATGATATGGTCTTCCTGCTCCATCTTCCCAGTCTCCTTGCCCACATCTCGTTCTATTACAACACCCGTTTCTTGCTATGTTTTATTAAATATAAATGTTACTACTTTGTTTTCCACAGTAAAAGAATCATTTGTACTTGAAAGACTGAATTCTGGTTTCTTGTCTCCTTGCACCTCTGATACATTTACTTTTAACATGTATGCAAGTTGTTATTGTATTATTTTATGAACATATTTCCCTCTTTAAGACCAGATTTAGATATGAAAAAAGTTACTTATACGATCACCCTCGTAACGAATGGTCGCTGTCAATTTTCTCTCCCCCTCCTTCTGTGTGTGTGTGAGAGAGAGATAAATTAGTCCTCTTATACTACACTACAATGTGTGCTCTGTGTCCAGAATGTTGCCACTGCTTGCCAAGTCCTTGCTTCCAACACGCAACACACTTGCATCATTATTTCACCTATGTATGGAGGTGCTGGCGTCTCCGGCACTGGTGAATTTCCTGCCACGAAGCTGTCGTTCGGCAGCGAAGCCATTCAGGCTCTAAAGCTAGCCTCGCATGCGTGGACTAAATCAAATAAAACGGGCGGTCAAGAGCCACAGTCTGACCCCACTGATGGGTGGGTAGGGAGGTAGGGGGTAGACGTTAATCTGCAACGATGACTGCACCTAATTTCGATCCAAATCGAATTTCTTGTTCCAGAAGGTCAGACAAGCTCTTGGTCCTCTGTTTACAGTTCTCGACTTGAATCGTACCGTGTGAAACCGACTTTTGCTCGGGAAGAAACTCCGGCAACACGCAATACATCCATTTCTTTTGGAAAAAAAAACCACAATCTCATTAATCTCACTGATCCCTATCTTCCGTTCCTTCACTGCTGTTTCTTCGGAGCTTTTCTAGTTGCCAGGATGTTAAGATTGATTCATGGCGGACACTTGGAGAGCTGGGACGGGGTAGGGGTGAGGAGCGGGGAGAGGGAAAGAAAGAGCACGACCAGCATCAGATATGCCATCCGTGGCATGGAATTCAATTCTCCCTAGAAACTGCCGCAGCCATCGTTCCGTGCGTTGAGTGCCGACTGACCAGCAATGCACAAACAGAAATGTCTAGGAACAACCGTGACATTCAGCACCTCCAGGCTTCTTGGCCGTGTGATTTGCTAGGCGATCTAAACCGCCATGATGGATAAGCACGTGCGATTCGCACGCCGTCGCCCTGTCCGTGGTGGCCATTTACAACTTCTCGCTCATCCTCTGTGGCAAACGACCAAGGGCGTCAACGTTTCAAGGTGTCAAGCACACCACTTACTCCACAAACACAGGAAGTATTGTAAGACATCCTGGCTAAATCCCAGAACCAGGATGATGTCACATCAGTGCAAACTGGAAAACGATGGTTTATATTTATTTTGTAATAAATTTGTTATGGGCGTAGTGAAAGCAAACGTTTCCTCTCACTTCTACAAGATGATGACTTACCATCCTTGCTCTGTCAATAACTATATTTCAACAGCATAAAAGAAATGTCTTCTGCATAATTCTTAAAATTACAAAGCATAACCATGACAGCTTAAAAGTTATTTTATAAGAATCTACCCTGGCGATCCCTTTAAAAGAAATAAGGTGTTATTTCAATGTTTGTTCTGCTTTTCAGCTTTCAAAAATACTCATGTGAGAAATTACATTTTCATTAGATGGATCAATTGCATTTCATTGCACTGGATCTGTGGCCAAAAACAAATATTTGCTCCTGCATCCACACGTGAACAAACACAACCACCCCTCGCCTGTTTTTCAAGACTTGAAACAGGAAAATACAAAAACAAGTTTATTAAAACAGCACAAGCTAGATGCAGCTCAAGATAATGCCTTGCAACTACAACTGTTTATCTGGCTCAAAATGATTGTTATCAAACAGAAAAGCAGCAAGTACTTTATGAAATTTACAGAAATGTGTGTGTGGGATAGGGTGAGGAAATAAACTCCACCTCAAAGAGGCTAAAAACTGACATTATAAGAAGACTACTCAAAGCTTGTGAGTATTAATTTGAATCGCTAAAACACTGCGGCAGCCCTATGGTCTCAAGGAGTAACAAGGAATAAACTATACTGAAACACTGCATTCAAAATGCCACAGGCATGATAAGCCAACTAAAACACTCATAAAAACATGCTGCACCTCTCTGAAAATTGTGTTTACTCACTTATATGCACACTCTCTCTCTCACTCAGACGCATGCATGCAAGCGTGCATATACACAAAGAGCGCTCCAGCTTGAAAAGCAAAAAGACGGTGAAGGATCTGAAATGAGAAATCTGCAAAAATGTCTGTTGAGATTTTGGCCTCTATGGAATAGAACGTAATGATCTTTCTGTATCCTTGATAGCAACCACTCATCAGTGCCCACTGTCAGCTATTTTAACATGCACAGCAGCATTTGCATCACAAGATGGGACTCAATGTTCTTTCTCATGAGCAAAGGAGAGTTTGTGAGGTGTGTGTATTTATAAAATTCTATGAAAATGCATGAAGTCATAAACAACCACATCCAGAAGGGAAAGCACATGTAAGTAACTGAGAACATTATGGGCTTTTGTTGTTTTCATTTCATAAATACTGCTTCGCTTGATGACAACAGAGAAAAACTTTAAAAAGAAAATGAGGCAGATGAGTCTGTACTCACTGTGACATGCTGAACCTCTAATTAATGTATGTCTCCAGCACAGAAGTTGGTAAAAGGTAGGAGGCCCAGGTAACCCAAAACTGTGGCAGAAAATACACTCACTGACTGCATTTCAAACACATCATCTAAGCAGTAACCTCATGAGTTGTGTAGTACATGATAGATTTTAATTCCTTTCAAAGGCATCACCTGATTGGTTAAAATTTACAACTTTGAAGCTAACCTTAAAATGCCAGACAACTTTTAATTATGCATATTCAGGAGTAAGACAAACACACCTTAAGTTGCACATGTAATCCATGAGACTGTCAAATTAAAGTTCTCTCCTATATCATATAGAATACAGGTAGTCCTCGACTTACGACGGGGATCCGTTCTTAACGCGGCGTCGTAAACCGAATTTCGACGTAAGTCGGATCATACGTTCATACAGTACTGTACCATAATAACAGTATAGTACTGCAAACACTTAGCCTATCCAAACACCTATCCTAACACAGTACCCTACATAATTATCAATAAACATAAGTTCAGTAAAATATTGTGCAGTACAGTACGCTTAATAATGAAATACTGTACTGTAAGTGCTGTAAGTGCAGTAAGAGTAATAAACAGTGTACGACGCTAAACCTCGTAAGTAGGAATGAGCGTCGTATAAAGCGTCGTAACCCCGAAACGACGTAACTCGAGACCGTCGTAACCCGAGGACTACCTGTACGGTTGAAAATTGTCCACTTCCATGTCTCATCATATTTGCATGGTTGGTGTAAACTTCATTTTGAAGTATGATTTAAAATGGTAAACAATTTCACAATGGACAAAATTGTAAAGGTGATATACTCCTTCATGAAAGCTATTCTGACTCAGGATTTTATTGCAAGCTTTGTGTAAACATCAGCTTGTCACCCACGTGAACTTTCTGCCATGGTGGAGAAACTGTTTCTGTATATCCCAGACATCAGCCGGCTAAAAGCATTAATTCCACACACCCCACAACTACCACCACCACCACCACCACCACCACCACCACCACCACCACCACCAACAACAAACTCCAGCCCTAAGCATAAAGCCATGAGGTGTTTCCTTTCAAGGGAATGAATGGATCTAAATTCTCAATAAATATTGTAAATATGTAACAACAAACTACCAAGATCTCTGCCATGACAAACAGAATGCTGTGAAGATGAATACATTCATATAAATGTCTAATGCTAGTAATTAGCAATCAAATAATAAATTTTCTAAAGAACAATAATGAAATATTTAACTTTGTTGTTGCAAGCTAGTGCTGAAAAAGGACATGGGTTATAATTTCATTTCCCCTAATAAAGTCTCATCAACATAACGGTAATAACATACATTTACCTGTCCAAAGTAAGTGTATCATTCCACGGATACACACATACACACACACCTCCATGCATGCGCATGGAGCTCTAAAGGTATTATAACAGGTTTTCCCATTATATATAAACATGACTCAAATTTACTCTAAAACTCTGGTTTTTCACTTTACTGTAGTTACTATAAATCCTGAAACATCAAGAAAATTTACCAAAAAAGTCTTTAGTCCTAAATTATTGGGTGTTAGGGGTCTGAATTTGCAAATGAGACAACTTTGGTGGTCTCATTGAGCAAAATGTTTTGTAATAATCCAGAAATAAAAGGTGATTTTCAGCATTGCTTGTTATTAAACATAAAAAGCATACGTATATGCGTGAAAAAGTAACATCAAGGATAAATGTTGCCATAAATTATAGTATAATATTAACAAATGTCACAAAAACTATATAACTGAATCACTCAAGATTTGGAGACATTACTTGTTCATGTTTAGTGTTTATAGCTAGAGGGTGGAGTAGGGGCAGATAATTGTAGTGTTTAGGTTTAGGATTTAGTTTTAGGGTAAAGTTTAGGGTTACATTTAGGGTATCAACTCAAAGAAGCAGACAAAATGATGTCATGCCTCCTGCTCCACCCTTTAAGGGCCAGTAGCAGTAAAGCTATAATGCATTTTGCACAATTTTAAGGGTCTGAAAACCACCAATAATTTTAACTGGGAGTGTGAAAACCCTAGAGTATTGCATGGATGGGAAACTCTGGTCATGACAGAATCAAACAGAAGTAAAATAAATGTCAAATCTGCTGCTGCTCTTGAAGACTATTAAATCAGCAACAGTCCGCATGGTACTTCATTTTTTGTATCATATTCTTATCCAGAAAGAAAATATCATATCTCACTCCCTTTAAAAATGGGGTTTGCTTTTATTATCAAGTTTTGAAACAATCTTGCTTTAGAGTTTATGACCCCATTTAAAAACAACAACAACAACAACAAAAACATGAGAACTAGTCATTACTGGTCCCTGGATACTTAGCATTCTGCTGGCCTTGAAGTGATTTCTGTGTATCATTGGAACTTTACTCATCATTAAATTATGTAGGCTTTATAGGCAACGATGTCGATCATCACTTAGGTGAAATAAATAGAAGGAGAGAATAGCATAACGTTGTCTCGACAATTGTTCCATTGTTGAAAATTCTTCTGATTTAGGCTTCAACCTCGAAAACATAACCCATTCGCCTCATGATCGTGAATGAACGATTTCGACACATCGTCTGCTCATGGCTGTGTTCGTGGTCTGCTGCTTCGGTAGTCATACATAAAGCAAGTATGCACATAAAAAGAACAAAGAGATGCTCCAAAACATACAGTGTTCTCGCTAAGCAGCTTTTTTCAATTGACAAGCTGTACTTCAGTACTGTCCCGTGTCCAGACGAAATGACATGATTACCAACGTCGAGACAACGAAGTAAGAGACGAGCTCGAGTGAAGGTGCGGTTCTGCTTTTATTTATTTTGAATTGCTTAATAAATCTAAGTGTCATTTTCAAGGATAAAGTTTGCTGATTATACTAAAATTTATACAGAGCAAACATGCATGCTTGTAGACCTACCTGAAAACTTATAGATCTGAACAAAACTTAGCAGGCTTTGTCGAAGATCGATAAATGTCAACAGGCAACAGGTTTCGCGGGACAAGCGAACACAGTTTTTTACTCTCAAAAATTAAAAGAATCATTTTTTAAGAGGAAGATTATTTGAGATTCTTCTATAGTATCAGTATAGCTAACAAAATAAATTTAAATGAGATACTTGTAAGAATATTTAGTTAAATTTAAGTTTAATAAGCATCTTAAAGAATTATTTTCTGGAGGTTTAGCTTTCTTATTTAACACACTAACCCCTCCCCTGCCATCCTCAACATTGATCAAATTACTACGAGCAAACACAGAACACAAGTGCAATGAGTTTGTTTTAAGAAGTAAATGGTAATAGAGAGCTAGTCGGCTCATTGTGCTAAAATCCTAAATTTATCTAAAATTTAACTGACAAATTGGGTTTGGTATGGGCATTATTGTATCCTCATTGAGCACGACATGGGAGATAATTCTTTGTCTCGCACATGTACTTCCGGTACATATTCGCATGGTTGGTGTAAACTTCGATTTGAAACTGAGATATGTCGACGGCTCCAATCGCAGAAAGAAATCAAGGTCAGATTTGGACTTTGCAAGATTTTGTATTACTTTTTAATGCTTCCAATGATTTATCTAAACGATGCAGCAAACAAAGAAATACTAGATGGGATTATTCTGCGCTGTTTTCCATGTCGACTTATTTGAGTTTGCTTTTGGCATTTTTCTGCATCTATATTAATAAACAATAGTACACCATTTCACCAATTACTATGACAGGCACATTGTGAGATTTTTCTTCGTTTGTTCAGATGAAAGATAGCTGTTTTCTTAACCTGTTTTATGTCCACAGTACTAAGAAATTAGTTGACTTGCAAGACATAAATAACAGAATAGTGAAGTTGTTAAACAAGATAAAGTTGACTTTGTTAAAATGTGAAGTGTTTAGCATGACAGGTATGTTTGTTTTTTTTTTTGCGCATTTACGTGACAGTAAGAGAA
This sequence comes from Pomacea maculata, assembly GCA_004794325.1. Taxonomy (NCBI): domain Eukaryota; kingdom Metazoa; phylum Mollusca; class Gastropoda; order Architaenioglossa; family Ampullariidae; genus Pomacea; species Pomacea maculata. Next base: position 663,008 of record SRHC01002094.1, read on the forward strand.
GGGGGAGGGGGACAGACGAGGAGAGAGGGTGCATGCTGGAAAGAATGTAGAGAACTAAAATAGTTAACTATTGGGCACAGGTGCGTTGCTCTTCTCACATACAAAGGATCACAGTAAAAGGATCAGTTAATAGATATATCTAATTCAGTTATACCACAGAGTTTCTTTTTATTTTTATAGATGCAACAGTATATGTTGGTGGCCTTGATGAAAAGGTCACAGAGTCCACTCTGTGGGAGCTGTTCTTACAAGCAGGCCCAGTGGGTATGTACATGTGCATCAATAAATCAAGTTTTAAAAGTCTGTTGGAAATATTATTTTGATAATTTATATTTCATTTATCATCCCTATATCATTTATTTGACATTTTGTCTTTTTTTTTGCATGGGGCAGGGTTTATTTAGTGCATATTTAGACAATCATACTTATGAGACATGGTGGTATCCCTATACAGGTAGTCCTCGGGTTACGACGGTCTCGAGTTACGTCGTTTCGTGGTTACGACGCTCATTCCCACTTACGATGTTTAGCGAAAGTAGACTCATCTGATAGCAGTGCATCAAAGAAAAGGAAGGCCATCAACATGGAGATGAAAGTGGATATCATAAGGCAGTCTGAGAAGGGGAAACAGCAACAGAAATTGGCAGGTCTTTAGGACTTAGTCGTTCGACTGTCGCTACGATTATCAAGGATAAAGATCGCATCCTTGAACACGTGACAGGATCTGCTCCTATGAAAGCCACAGTGATAACAAAGCGTAGTGTACTGCACAATATTTTACTGTACTGATGTTTATTGATAATTATGTAGGGTACTGTGTTAGGATAGGTGTTTGGATAGGCTAAGTGTTTGCAGTACTGTACTGTTATTATGGTATAGTACTGTATAAACGTATTATCCGACTTACGTCAAAATTCGGTTTACGACGCCGCGTTAAGAACGGATCCCCGTCGTAAGTCGAGGACTACCTGTATATGCTAAGATACTTTTTACATATTTTGTTTTATTTTCAGTGAATGTGCACATGCCCAAAGATCGTGTGACCCAAGCACACCAAGGCTACGGTTTTGTGGAGTTTCTGGGTGAGGAGGATGCAGACTATGCAATCAAAATCATGAACATGATCAAGCTGTATGGAAAACCCATTAGAGTTAACAAGGTTTGTGTGTCCTTGCACACTTTGTCCTTGTGCAGTGATTTTTTTTTGTTTTGCCAGTTACGTTTCACTCAGCATTCAGTGCTAGTTTTTGGTCTACACTCTGTTTAGCTCTCCGCCATTTCCAATGCATAGTTTGCATATCTGCACTGCAACCACATGCAACAGAGAAATTTGTTTACAAGCATCGCTGTTCCCTAAAAAAAAAAAAAGTGATAGCAGACCTTTCTTAAATCATTTACTTTGTGCCCAGAAATAACAGGAGGGAACTGACTGTGACATTAACATCTCATAGCAGTCTGATGAGTCTGTGGTATAAAAAAACATGCAGTCACTGGGAAGGGTGTAGCTGAGATGCTTTTCTGTATATTATATGGAAAAACCTTAAAAATATAGAAAAAAGAATGCATGAAAATATGCCAGAAATTACTTGATACTTAGTTGCCTCTTTATGCTATAAGCATTAATAATGTCACCCTAGAAATTCTTTGCATTCATGTTTTTGTTCCTTGCAGAAACCATTTAAATTTAAACTGATTTGTTCTTTTTTTCCCTAGGCATCTGCTCACCAGAAAAACCTTGACATTGGGGCCAACATTTTCATTGGTAACCTTGATCCTGAAGTGGATGAAAAGCTCTTATATGATACATTCAGTGCTTTTGGTGTTATATTACAAACCCCCAAGGTATGTAACGAGCCAATAAGGAACCCAGGCTGATTTTCTTAAATTTTGCTTATAGTTGTACATCCATCTTTATTCCACAAAGTTAATTTAGTTTGAGCTTTTTACATTTTATTTTTGTTAAGCAGAAATATAGAAGCTGCATGATTGTTTCTCGTCAAATATTACAGTTCCATAAATTTTTCAAAAGACATTAAAATTTTAATTTGTTTTAATCAGCTAAGTAATTTAAGCTCTTAAAAACTGTATGATAGCCCATTTCTTTGTCAGTTTTGCTTTCACTTAGTCATGCTTACATATTTCGCCATTGTTTTGATTGATTGATTGATTGATTGAAGATTTATAGGGGAACTAACTCTAGCTAATTTAAATAGCAATTGCTCAGGACACGTGTCCCATGTTATTATCTTTGAAACTGTGATTTCTGCTAAAAGTTGCAAAAGAGCACAAACCTCCAGTCACAAGATCTTATTTTTTATAAACACATGAATTCTGCTAAAAGTTAGTGAAGCACATCTGACTGGTGTGGACTGGTTAAAAGAAAAAACGGACAACAACAAACAGGGGCTAGTTATTTTGATGATGTTGCCTCAGGCACGTCGATCTCCTCTTATCTTGAAGCAACTCCACCATAACCATATTGTCCAAGGTGATACCATGTGGTCCGAACACCTAGTGTCAAACCAACCCAGGCACAGGCCAGTTGAATGCCCAAGCAGCAACACCTGTTTTATATGAACCAAATGTCTGCGTATATGTGTAATACAAACTGCCAAACCAAAAAATAAATGATAGCAGTAACCTTCTTTGAAAAAAGAGAGAAGAAGAGAAAATTGTAGGTGTGCACCATAGAAAATCAAGTTTATGTTCCATAGTGAGATTTGTTTTCTGAATGTGTATTGCAATATTGTAACTTGTTCAGATTTATGGTTGGTAATATTTGGCATTAATAGCTACTTGTGTCATTGGTGATAGATTTGTCTTTTGGGCCTGGATCAATTTAGATGTTAGCATGACATAGTCTTACATGAGGTGATATGGTCATGGTGGGGTTGATTAAACTCAGGCTTGTGGTTGATACGGCTGGGATGATATGGTTTGTGTTCAAAATGACCAGCGATCAAATGAACTAGCATTCTTTTGCAAAATGCACTTTATTTTACGCTGTTTCTGCAAAAAGTTGTAATAGAGGAGAAAAGGTCCTCCAGAGGCAGTTTATTTTAACATGTACTTATTTTTTTTCAACACAGCTTTTTCAAGGAATTTGTAATAGGGTACAAACTGTCAGTTGTAAGTTGTGTTAAAGCAGTGGTTGTAATAGAGATGATGTTTATACAATGAAATATGGCCATAAAAGTTTTTATGTCATTTCTTAGAGAATGGTCATGCAGTATGAAAAGTCTGAATGAGGAGGGTTTATTGTAGTCATGTAAAATAGTAGAAGACACTCTAAATGAGAATCTTGAGCATCTTGCCACACAAGAAACTTCATCCTATGTGAATAGAAGCTGCACCTTTAATCAGAATTGTGCTTTACATGCAGGCCTGTCCAGATAAAATATTAAATAGCAAACCTTTGCTTTGAGGATCAGCTAAATATTTTGTCATATGGCCTTTGCCTTTAAGCTTGAAATTTGGGACCATTTTGGGGCGCCATCACAGCATTTGATCATATTTAGTCTCACCATACAGAAGTCTTCTGTAATACTGAGCATGGCTAGCTGCAGATCCTTTGTAGTTTTGTAAGCTGAAGCTTCAGGTCTAGTCACTTAAAGAAACATCTGCCAGCCAGTCGCACATTATGTTGTTTGCATTATTTCTAAAGAAATGCTGTAAAGGCTTGGATGCAGCTCTTATATATACTGTAATCTGACCACATTGTTGTCTTCCACAGATTATGCGTGACCCAGACACAGGTAACTCCAAAGGCTATGCTTTTATCAACTTTGCAAGCTTTGAGGCTTCAGATGCTGCTCTGGAGGCCATGAATGGCCAGTACTTATGCAACCGCCCCATAACCATATCATATGCTTTCAAAAAAGACACAAAGGGCGAGAGACATGGCTCTGCTGCAGGTATGCAAAGTTTATTGATGACTAGAAATAGCCTTGATGAGGTGGCTAGTAACAAGGAGTCTTACTGTTTGCTGCACTCTGGTTAGTGTGTGAAGGTTCATATACTGTTGCTCACTTTGCAATTTCAGGAAAATGTTAAGCATACTATTCTGATGTTTCTATCTAAATTAAAACAAAAGCCATATGCCATTTCCATGACCGACATAGAAATTCACTATAAAGTATTGGAATCTTTGCTTGCTGAGCAAGAAGGGGTAGAGGAAAGATTGGAAACAGCATTTTTTTTTTGGGGGGGGGGGTTGTTTGTTTGTTTTTGTGCTTTGTTGATGGGGGAACTGCTTAGTGCAAATAGCCAGATGTGAAAGTGATTGACATTTTTGTTTTTGTTTTAATTTTCAGAACGACTTCTGGCTGCTCAGAATCCCCTGTCACTTACAGACCGTCCTCACCAGCTTTTTGCAGATGCTCCACCACCTCCTATGCAACCTCCTGGGCCTCCCTCTCAATCAGTTCTTGTCCCACCACCCCCTCCTCCAATGAGCATGGGAATGCCAGGGGGTATGCCACCATTGCAAGGTATGAACTTGTCTTCTGCTACGTTTTTGTTGTTTCTACCCCTTCCTTCCACCTTTCCTCTGATGAGAACTAAACGGCAAATAGTTTACCAGAGTTCATAAATATTAGCTTTTGGTTTGAGCTCACTTGAATCATAAGAATGATATTGAGCTGTTAATTATGTAATCCACAAAATCATCTTGTTTAAAAAAAAAAAATTTTTAAATATCTATAGATGGGCAAAACAAACTTATAAAATGCATGAAACTCGCTTACTTCAGTCCATCCTGAAAGTGCACTTTATATTACCTAAAACTAAATAAAAGTCTAGAATAGGAGTTGGCAGGCTCCAAGACAGCAAGAGCAAGTGATAACAATAGGAAAAGAGGACACCAGGAACAGTAAATAACGCCTGTGGCATCATGGACCAGCGACCCTCTCCCATCCTTCACTCCCCATATTTCCATTCTCTTACACTGTGAAATTGTCTATAGGTAGAAGCACTTTACCCTACCAAATCAACAACAGATTGGCACACCTTCGAACTGCAAGCCCTCATCTTTTTTATGTACAAAGAGGGCATATGTCAGGAAATTTCTTAATTTGCTGTTAAAGTCACTTTGTGTCTGGGTTTGGAAATGCTTCAGCAAGCATAATTATTGATTTTTCCCCCCCATGTTTCATGTACATAATAATTGAGTAACAATAGAATAGCGCGTCACACACACATGTACTTCACATGTGCACAGTTTTGGCCTATTCCTGTGGATGCTGATTTTTGAGGAGCAGAAAGGGCTAGCTGCTCCAGTATTTGGGGAGCTATGTGTGTCTTGTGAACTTAAAGCCAGTCATTTGAAAACTGAATTGGCGCTTGAGTCTTGAAGTTAATGACTTTTTTTTTTCTTTTGCTTACCAGGAGGAATGCCAACAGGTGCCGGTGGGATTCCTCCTCCACCAGTTCCTCCCCCAGCTCCTTCCAACATGCCTCCTCCTCCAATGCCTCCATCAGGTGGCTTTGGAATGCCGCCAGGAATGCGTCCTTCACATCCTGGTAGGATATTTGACTCAAAAGAAGCATACCTGGATGTGAAAACTTCATGGATAGAATCTAGCTTTTTTCCGTCACAGTTTATTATTTCTGGATTTTTCTTTTGTAATCCTTGTATCATCTTCTCGATACTTTTGAGAATGAACATCATACACAATTCTGTTTTTGGCTTTGCAGGTTTTGGCAATCAATTCCCTCCTCCACCACCTATGTCTATGCAAGGCCAGCCACCTAACAGCTCAGGAAACCAAGGTAACATTATCTCTCTTATGATGCAGCTGGATTATTTGTCTTAAAGGCTGAAAATATAGCTAATGGGGGCTAAAAGATATTTCAGTGTTATTTTAGTAACATCAACTGGAAGACTGTTTATAACAAAAAATTATTGCTAAATCTGTCTTTCTTTCTTCTGTCTTATCGTCATGCAGGAAGATCTGTTGTCATTAGTGAATGTAATGTGTGGCCTTTCGTAGTTTATCTTATTTTCGCTAATTTTTCTTTGATTTTATTGTTTGTGCTTTCTGCTGTCTTGTCACTCAAATGATCATTTATCTTTTGTACCTCTTCTTTTTTGACTGCCAAAAAAAAAAAAGAGTGAATAACTTTTGCCATGCAGTTCATTAGCCAATATCAATTCCAAGTTATGCTAATTGAAATTTGGAGAAGTGGCTAGAGCACTGTTGTCTGAACCCAAAGCCATTCCAGTTTGAAACCTATGTGGTACAGCAGGCTTCTAATCAGCACAGCTGTTGGGAATGGGTACTAGACTCTGCAAAGGGTTGAGGTAATCAGGGAGAGATAAGCATCACCCTCCTATAAAACTAGCCCCAAAAAGTGTGGTCTCTAACACAATTCACCAAAGACCAGAAAGCTATGGGACTGCCTATTTTTTCATTTCAATTCAAAACATGTTGAGATACTAATCGCTACTTATGCAGATATTAAGTATATTAGCATGAATCTGTGACATTTTTCTGCACAGGTCAACAGAACCAAATGGTACAGCAGGGAGGCATGGGACCAGGCGGTTATATGGGGATGGGAGGCCCCCCACCTCCACCACCAGGCATGCGGCCTCCACCAGGATGGAGAGGTCCCCCTCCTCCTCGAGGACCTATGGACTTTCAAGGTTGGCCCACATTGTATTCCTGGTTACATTTGTTACTGAATCACTTAGGGGTTTTCTTTTCTAACCTTTGAATGTCTCGCTACCTTTTCTTGTGTTGATATGTGATTAGTTGCTGGCATGGTGTTAAACGCTGAAAAACAAATTCTAGTTACATGTTCGTTCTGTATATAAATGTTGTGAGTTTACTCCCTACCCTTCGAAAGCACACAATACTTTTGATGCTAGATGTCAAATATATGAGATAAAAAAATTCAGTATTACATTAATCTGCCTGTTTGAAAATTTATGAAACGGCTGCTTCACATCTTTTATCTCCAATGAGCATTTTGGATGCATATGAGTGGAAGTACCTATTAAATGTTGGCTTTGCATTTCATTTTAAATTAAAAAATTTTTGGAACTGGTTATATATCCTTGCTTGTGTTATATGATTTTGTGTAGGACGCAACATGCCCCCAGGAATGCGAGGTATGCCACCAGTTCCACCACCAGGAATGCGTGGACCAATGCCTCCGCCACCAGGCATGAGACCATTTCCACCTGGCATGAGGCCTCCAGGTCCAGGAGGTCCGACGGGAGCACCAGGTAGTCAAGGGGGACCTGGAGGACCAGGTGGCCCTCCTCCTCCACCAAGATTTTGATGAAGCTTTGTTTCATATGGGAAAGAGAAAGTGAGAAAGTGCAAGTGAGAGAAAAGTGCTACAAACTACAAGGAGGTCATTAATGAGACCACATATCTGACCACGTATAATTTCCATATTATACGTTTCTGTCAAAGGAACTGTTGCCATCTTCACTGAAATGTGTGCAGAAATATTTTTTGAAGGCACATTAGCAGCTGTAAGATTTTCCTGAGCTGGCTAATGTGAAATTTCTTCCTTTGTTTTGGCACTAGTTAATTGTGTCAAAGACAGGTATTGATTCCTCATAGTGCACCAGTGACCATCACATCCTTTAACTTTGAGGTTGGGTAAAAGAGACTTTGAAGAAATGTGCATCAGCTGTAGTACTGCTGAATGGGTGTATGTGCATTGGCTGTGTGTGCACCTGCTCTTGTGATTTGTTAGATTTATTCATTATTACATATTACTACACTTGATCTGTCAGAGTTTGTTAAAGATTTTTCTGTAAAATCATTCAGTAATAGAAAATTGTGTTAAGCGTAGGGGGAACTTTAAAGAGTATAGTCCTTCGTTGATAACTTTTAAGTTAAAGTAAATTTGTCGTTGAAGGCAGCATTTTAAAATTCTTATATTTTAAATGTAGGCTTCCTTAAATATAAGCTCAATATGTTAAAATTTATCAAAGGTCCTTACATATTTTTTCACTGCCTTACTACATCTTAAAGGGCAGTCTGGTGGCGTAATATAGTCTTGGTTCCTGGCTTGGCTTAAAACCCACCTTCTCTTAGCAAGTTTGAAAAAAATTGTACACTTTGGTACGCAAAAACATCTTTTGTAACATATTGAAATAAATGCGTAATTATCACACATTGGTTTTTTTTCCCCCTTCTTTTTGTACCTTTTTTTTCATTCCAAGTGCTGGATTATTTGCATAATGACATAGTACATGTTTTTTTTCCACAGGAGGACACAGGAGTGAGACAAAAGTTAACATTCATTGTGTAAATTCTTTGAGGTGCAAACTTAAATTCATTGCAATAATACTTTTAAAGAACAAGCTTCAACCTTGGTATTGTGTTTCTGTTTGAGCATTTAATTTCAGCATACTGGCTGTATAGTACCTTCTTCAGCCAGCCACATATTCTTGTTAGTCAGAAAAGGTTGAGGTTAGCTGTGGTAAAATCTAACCTTTTAAAACACAAGAGCTTAGGAAGAAAACCAGGGGGTACAAGAATTTCATGATCTCCACTGTAAGTTGCTCTGAGAAGCCAGTCAGTCAGATGCACACACACTCACCAATAAGAATCATCAAAAGAAATTATACTTTGAGACGACAACAAATTTGTTTTTAAAAGGAAAAGATAACTTTTACGCTTTCTGAAACGTGCTGGCTGTTTGTTAACAGCTGGTATGTGTAATCAGAATAATAATTAGAGACCTTAGATAGCCCTGTTTCCCAAAGCCAGGCTTGCAGCATTTTACATTTACATTTTACCCTATCCTCTGCTATAAGCACATGTCTAGTATATACACAATGTAAATGGTGTGGTGAGTGCCAAAGGCTCCATAGATCACAATCTCAACAATGTTCATCCAATGCTCCTTGCATTCTTTCAGTTTAAGCCGTCGCTGTACGCAGGTCAGTTGACATGAGCCACCTGACATTGTGGCTTTTGTTGAGGGAGGAGCATGTGGTCCAAGTGAACATGACACAATTCTCTAAATCAAGATCTGGTCTTCAGTGCAACACTAATGCAAGGGACAAGTCGCTTTGGTTTACAGGCAAAAAACAGAATAGAGTTTATCATCAGTTTTGTCAGAATATTGAAAATGTGATTATTAGATTTTTACATATATATATATATGCAACATCTAATTATGTAATCTAATTTATGTTTGACTAAAACATATGTTAAGCTGGAATGAACAATCTTTTTATAAAACAAGCAGTACACTCCTTCAAAATGACCTTTCTGAGCATAATGGTAAGTCATGCACAATCACCAACTGCCTTGAAAAATATCTATGAAAACATAAGCTTACGAAATCTGAGCATACGAAATTTTTACTGGAACTGCTTAACTGTCACCTCTCATGCCATAAAGAAAACAATACAAATGCATGCACAAACCAGCAATGTGTGCAGCCATTGTTAAATGGATTACCACACCCTCATTCCATTCTTGCCATTCATGCACTCAAAATAAAGCACCATTTGGTACAGGTGGAGTATTCTTGGTTACACTCATGAAAGCCTGAGACTTGAATGCAAATTTGTCATATCTATTGCAACTAGTTAATTGATTTTGAACAGCTTGTGACATGGGATTTGGGTGAAGCTGCTTCTATGACCTCTTTAAAAAACGCATAGGCAGGCGTAGAACCCATCAAATAGTCATTTTTCTTCATCAGAGCTAGTGATAATACTGGGAATGACAATCTTTCCGAACCATCTTCTTGAGTAAAACATGCAAATAAATATTTTCTCTACAATATTTTTTCAATCTTCAGCAACTGAAAAAAATGATGAAACACTCACAGGTAAAAATATTCTAAACTTACTCGAAATAAAGATATTTTAAAAGATGCCTTATTACACACTTTACATGCATCAGAAATCCTATCGCAGAGAAGCAGTCAATTACATTGTTTTTAAGTCTGGAGTTTGAGTTTAGTCTCCTTAACCATAAAAAACAGCATTATGCAGAGCACATGATAACTAGATGACTTACAGATTTAAAGATCTTGCATCAAGCAAAGCCACTTGCACTTCTAATATCAAAGTTAATTTATGAGGGAAAAAGTATAGATAATAGTATTCATCCTTATGCCACTTCAGCAGATTCCAGGCAATAAGTTTTTGGAGAGGTGTGGCTAAAAGCCCAATGAAAACAGTGTATGTAAAAGGAAAAAGAGTTGCCATCAGCCAAGAAACAAATTTCAAATTTACATGTATACAACAGACCAGGAGTGCCCAACCTATGGTGGTGCCTCATCCAACCCTCTCATTTTAAGCAGACACAACACAATTTCATTTTTAACATCATGATTCTGGCAAAACCGCCATGTTTTGGCCCATAAGATTTTATATCATGTCCAGTGTGGCCCTTGAGCGAGAAAAGTTTGGGCACCACTGGAACAGACAATATCATCCACTCAACAGCAAATAATTCCACTGAATTTGTTGTCATTGACTCCTTACAGTTTTATGAAATAGGGAAAAGCAAAAAAATCATTCTCTGTGGATGTGCCAAAAAACTGAATTGTACAGAGTTAACTTGGCTTTGGTGGATAATCATGCTACTTTGAGTCTGTTAAGCTCCCCTATGGATAAGAAAGCTGACCTGTCACAGTAATCACAATGTAAAGTTGTATCTGATGTAGCTTTTGTTACAAGCTGACATTGCGCATTCACATTATTATGCACATACACATTTTATTCTTGGTATACCATGCATCAACACTGGTAGTTGGATTTCAAAAGGTGTTTTCAAAGTGGCTTTTTACCTTTCTACATCTGTCTGCACGCTTCCTCCAACTCTCTTTGGACAGAATCTGTCAAAAACAAAAAAATACTTTATCAGGACACATCCGGTTAATAAAACTGTAGATAGGGATGAACAAAATCACATCATAATTCCTTAATGTTTCTTTCTTTGCAAAATGTTTCAAACAAATTTACAGGAGGTGTGTAGCAGGAAACCTGAAGAAATGTTCTGTTTATCAGGAGGCAAAGCTAATGAAAGTATGTGACAAGTCACTTGCAGGCCATCCATCTCATGTTTTGACAAAACATTTTTGCATGTACATTAAAGATTATAATCACAATACTTGGTGATTACAACACAGTTCTAAAAAAAAAAAAATTATGTACCTGATCGTTTTGCCAAGCGTCGTTCAATGGGAGCATCACACAGTGGACACTCAGTTATTAGGAGACAACATGAGCGACACAATGTTTTGTGCCCACATGGCATTAAAGTAATGTCTGCTGGACGCATGCACCGACCACAGGGCAGGTTCAAACCTTGCAAAAGGAAATTGAGGCCAGGGGAGGCTCTCTGTGCCGCTGCTCCACCATTGCCACCTCCTCTCTGCTTGATGACATTTGGACTGTTTCCATAAAAAAATAATAGCTATGAGCACTGATGCTGGGTGCTTTGACATGTTTTCATGCTTTTAAATGGATTTATCTTTTCGATACAGTACTTTGGGTAGGATAATGACAGGGGTTGCCATGAAAGACTTTCAAAAACACTTTTTTTTCTAAATAATGATGAAAAACTTCAGAAAATGATTGATGAATAATAAAAAATATATTTTGTTTTTATCTCAATATTTCTCTTTTAAAGAGGTAAGATGCGGCCGTATGCTCCTCGAGGAGTAACAAGGACTGAACTGAACTAAAGGGGTAAGGGGTACTTAGAAGTCCAGTTGTTATAATTTATATGATTCATTATGTTATGATTGCATATTAAATCTGTACTTCTGTATGCAAAAAAATAAAAAGCTGTTCCTTTTCCCTACTTTTCTGCAATAAACTGCTTCACAGTCTGACGGAGTACTTCATGTGGACAACACTGAAGTGGAATGGCACCCTTTTTGTTGGTAATGTCAACGTAGGCTCCCTTTGTCAGCAACACACAGGCAATGCGAGCACGCTGCTTCATTTTTTCTCTGCCTGCCAGACTCTACAGGGGAAAATAGTATGAAGCTTTTTAATCCGACTAGAAGTACTGCCACAAATTGAATGTACATTAAAAAAAAAATTAAATACTTGTTAAATTGTATGTGTTCACATATATGTGTGTAGGCAAATGCATGTTCTAGATTTTTTTTGGAGGTGGGTTGGGGGTTGTACACAAGTAAGAGACTTTGTCAACTCCCCTTGACTTGACAAGGTGAACTAAGCTGAATTACAGTCGGAACTATACATATTTCACTATAATATATTTCAGTTACATGGTCTACTACTTAAAATTCCTGTGGAATAACTTAAAAAGTCACTAGATCTACAACATAAAAAAACTATGAAACGCATATAGCATCCAGCCACATGCTGTACTTCAAATTATGTTAAGCAAAAGTGAAGAATGAATTCTGCTTCACTAAACTGGAAAAAAGTCCCACCTCAGGATTTTTAACTTGTACACCAAGAGTAATGTGAAGAGCAGTGTCACCATCTTCATCCTGAAGGTTGACATTTGCACCTGTGGCACATACAGGACAAAAGGCAGAAGACATGAACCAAAGAAGTGTGATGCAGTTTTCAGTGTTAAGAAAGGACTATCAGACTCAACAATGGTTCTTAAGTTGTCTTTATTGGGTGAAATGTCTACAGCTGTACAACATAAATGCCTTCCTTGATGGAATACATGGTGTTTTCAGTGCTATCAAGGCTGTGTTCTGTCTTAAATAATGATACTGTTGTCATGAATCACTCCGAAGCAAGCCACATGGTTTTGGGGCATACATAACTATAGGTTAACTGTAATGATATTAACCTGATTCCAGAAGTGCCTCCACAGAGCGGTAATGAGCTTCCATGCAGGCGAGATGAAGGGGTGTGAGTCTTTTATCTCCTACAATGTTGACATTAGCCTTGCCCTGCATGCACAAAAAACCCCACCAAACATTATCCCTGACTTGATACTTTGAAGCATACCAACAGTGATAGTTCATGGCATAAAAAGGAAACTATGATGTTTCTATGAGTGAGAGGGGATTGTATGTGTATGTGCAGATATAAGCATATACATTAGTGGTACCCAACCTTTTTTCGCCTGACAGCAGCCCTGGACATGATATAAAATCTCGCTGGCCAGAACATGGCAATTTTTCTAGAACCATGAGGTTAACAATGAAATTACGTTGAGCTTGGTTAAAACGAGCGGGCCGGATGAGGCTTTTTCGTGGGCCGGATGTAGCCCACGGGTTGTAAGTTGGATACCCCTGATATACATACATACACATCTATGTAAATGTGTGGGGAATGCATGTGTATGTGTGAAGCCAAGAAACTAGGGAAAAGATTATAAGGAACTAAAAGTACCTAAAGCTGATGGCCATGTAACCACAGAAGATAGAACTGCTATTTATATCCTTTCTGAAAATGTAAATTTACAAAAGTAATGCAAAATATTTATCTTAATAAGGACCTAGCTTTCATTTATATGCGCTTCAGATATAGAGTTTTTAGATTTATTTGTGAGGTGGTAAACAGCTCTCCAGATGTTTTTTGTATTACTTTTGCACTCAACAAAATTAAGTCATTTTTCATTTTGTAACTTTTTATTGCTGTGAAAAAGTTTCTCTGTTTTCTATATTCAACTTCTTGACCATTTTTCTTTAGTAAATCTCTTACACTGATTGCTGTTTGCAGTTAAAAATAATTCAACAAGGTACAACAAAGCCCTCTTTGAAATGATGCCAAAGTTATGCTTGTGCCATTGTTGCAGGTTTCTATGAAATGACTGATGAGAATTGCTACACCACTGGCTTGCTCATAGGAATTAAATATGAAAGGATAGTATGGTAATTTTTCTGATGTAGGATATACATGTTAAACGTCTTAATAATAATAAAACAATTCCTTTTGAGAAATAGCAAAAAACATACTGTTTTGACCAAAAGACGAACACACTCCACATGATCATTGTTGGCAGCGATGTGAAGTGCAGAGAACTTCTCATCCATTTTCTTGTCCACTTGCGAGGAATCCCGCTGAAGGATCTTTTCAGTGGCACTGAGCACAAAAATAAGTTTTCTGCCATGACAGTTATTTACAGCATCACAGTCATATGGATCAGGTATGGCATTCTGATTGTGCATCACAGCTGTGATGGTAGCAATTGCCATTACCATTGCTGATATAATAATAAATAATAAATGCAAAATTTTTAAAGTGCATATTCACACTTCTAAAGAGTATGCTCTCAGACTCTTATAGTGCTTAAGAACAAGAACAAACCATGGACTACATATGAGGGACAGGAAAGCAAATAACACATGAGCTATAAAAGAATAAACAACAGTACTAAATGAAGAATAAAATCATATGGTAGTATGGAACATTGTATATAAGTAGGATGGAAGATGGCACGCATACACATGCACACAGGACAGGTACAGGCTTGGCAGTGGGGTTAATTTCTGGCTGGGTGACAACCCCGTGACCGAAGGAGAGCAGGAGGATGTAGGTGTGCAGGTGTGTTTGGAGGGAGGTGGAGCGTCAAAGTTGAGGGAAGAGGCGAGTGGTCAGAACGTGAGGAGACAGTGCAGAGGTGGAGCACATTCCACTGAGAGCGCAAGTGTGTTGTGTAGAGTTTTGCCATAGCCAGCACTATGGACTGGCATTGGAGTAAAACAATCCAGAACACACGAGAGTGTTGTGTTTTGTAGTTGTGGAAAGATTGGGGGAAGAGCACTGCACTTACCTTGCTACAATCAAATACAGAAAAACAGAAAGAGGAACCAAAGAACAAGAGCTGAGAGTAACATGATATTGCAAGAGGAATGGTGTGAAAAAAGGACTAGCATCATGGGAAAGGGTGTTAGGAGTAATGTTTATGGAAGAGGTGCGTTTTCAGTTCATGTTTAAATATCAGTCATGACAGTCATGTACAGCATTACAATCACTGTAATCATGTATTGTGCTCTGCCTGTGCATCACATGTGTGATGGTTATAACCATCATCACTGTCAACATTGTTTCAGAGGGCAGACTATGTGTCTTAATAAACTCTTATTTGTTTACTTAAGAGCTTTCACTGTCAAAGAAACACATTTACTTTGAGTCAGAGGTCAATCAATAACGGGTGTCAACTTGGTCTATTCTTTTCACACAGGCTGCAACAGGGGAAGGAAAATGTTAAATGGAGGATCAGCTGATCTGAGAATAATCTTTTCCTTTATGATTTTTTTCTCCTTTGAGCACAGTGTCATTTAGATTAGTGCATTCCAGCTGTATAGATTCCCAAACTGTGCTGCGTCATTTACTCACTTCATTAAGATTTATCCAATAGGGAAAAAATACATCATTCACATCAGTACATTTTAATTTATCTCTAATAAAATGTTTAAGCACTGTGCATTAATCACATTGTGCATTTTGTTGCAAAGAGGTTATATATAGGTTTATTTATAAACATCTGGTGTGCATAAAACTGGTGCAAACATATAAAATTGTTTTGTAAATGAAAGCATTAAAGAAGTGTGAAATAAAATTTCTTTTACTAATACACTCACTAGGCGTTTCCCTTTAAGCAGGAATACTGAAGAGCATTTAAGTTTTTCCTGTTTGTGGCCTGTAGGTCAATAGGCTTCACTCTCACCAGCATGTCTATTGCTTCATTACTTTCTTGTTCAATAGCATCAACCAGGGGCGTGTCTCCATATTGGTCCTGAAAGCATTCATCTACCAGCTTTATTGTATCTTTCATACAAGCTTTATGACATTTAAAGAGCACTAGCCTAGTGTGTTTGCTGCCTATGTAGGATTATTACTATTTTCCTTAAAAGCAGTGTATTTTTATCTTAGCAGTCCTCACTTCCCTTGGCTATCTATAAATTTATCCCTCATTCTTGCCAAATTATATGCTTATAGACAATGTTTCAAAAAGAATGCATGCAGTGAAATAATATCCTAGCATTCATATGATACCCATAATTTGCATGCATTGTATTTAAAGAAAAAAAATATATAAGCCATGTATACCTTGGCATTAACATCTGCCCCTTTGAGCACAAGAGCTTTAATGGCCTCAGGCATGTTGTGATATGCAGCAAGGTGTATGGCATTTCTTTTCTTATTGTTACGCAAGTGTGGATCAGCTCCTTTCTCAAGAAGAAACAATGCCATCTTTTCCTTCTTCCTGTTTTAATGGTAAGGAATACATAATTTTACTGATTAATTTTGTAGAGATAAAATGTACTGAAAAAGACCAGTTTGCATCTTACATTAAAAAATAATAAATATCTGATGCTAACAAAAACAAAGCATTCTTGATCTTCATCATGTACGGTCGCACCAAGGTCTGTATTTAGAACTGGCTGCTGGTGGATGAATTTTCCACATGAACTATTAGAATAAAGAAGTTGAATCTTTGCATCAAATGCTACAAGCCCTTAAACCAGACTCTTTCAAGTGCCTTTTCAAGGTCAATCAATTTGTGGAAGAGATAACAAATGTTGCAGAAGATTTTGTGGATGAGATTTCTGGTTTTATTAACAAAGTAAAGCGGAAAAGTAGATGATGTGGGCTCTTGTATTGACAGAGGTGCAAAATCTCCAACTTTAGAGTCTATTATGTTTTTCACTATTCGCTCTAAGACAAGATAGTGGATGTCAAATAAAATTGTCAAACAGAAATAAGTAAACTAGTTAAGCAAACTTATTGTAAGTATACTGTTGACAGTAAAAATTTTGGCATGGCCCTTTCCAAATTTTCTGTGGTTCTGAATATTGACTGTTAAAGGTTTCATTAAGTGACAGCTTATCACAACAGCTAAGCATTAGTACTGACAGACTGCCAGCAATCTAGTACATGTATATAAAAGGTCCATGGTCCCATAATGAAAAACACAGAGCACAAGAACAAGATATATTTGCATGAAGCCTTACCCTTCTAAGGCTGCCATTAGAGCAGTACTGCCATTTTCTACTCGGTTGATCTCTGCACCAAGTTCTAGCAGAGCCTTTGCCACTTCTTGTTGACCCTCATGACATGCAACCATCAGTGGGGTCATGCCTTTGTGAACAAAGTTCAGCTGTTGAACAAAAAAAAAAATCACCAAGGTAGTTGGTACCGGTTATCTCTTTTGAAAATATTTTCACATTAACTTCTGTTAACAGTTGTTCTGCAATGGTCCTGAGGCAATTTTGAATTACTTTGAGCCTCACTTTGCTCGAATGGTTAATGGTTCTTTAGCTCTGACTCTGTCTAGTGTTTCCTTTTTTTTTAGATGGGGTATGGGTAGAGCATGTTGACAGAGTCTCAGGCACAAAGCAGTGAGGACCTTTGTTTCTTCACTGTTCTGCTTGAGCAGCTTAACTGGGATGTTGTCAACACAATTTCTCTCCCATTAAGACTGGAGGATCTGCAGTCATTGATTTTTATTTATTTTACTTTTAAATAAGGTATTGTTTAAATGTGTTGCACGCTTAGCATGACAGTGTGCTGCTATTCTTCACCACCACCACCACCAACAACAACAACATTCTGATTTGTTTTAAAGACAACAAAAACATGAAAAACATTCCTACCAAGCTTCGGTTGCTCTGACATATGGACTTGACAATATCTTTATCTCCCTTTATAACTGCTCTAAGCAGACCATCAATTCCCTTATCACTGCCTTCAGAACTTGGTCTTCTCCCCTCCTGGCCTCCTCGTTGGAGTCCACCCCTGCCAAGAACATCAGCCAACGTTCGTGCTGCTAGTTTCATCATCTCTTGATGGAGCACTGTTCAGGAAAAAAAAAATTAGTGAGTTCAAAAAATAACTTGTCATTGTTTCTCTGAGATTGTAACTCTTTAATTCTGCTCTACAGCCCATGCATTCTGCACATTTTCTCATCTTGTTTTTTTGCTACATTTTCTATGCATAGATTTTGGATCTATACACAAATAGGATTTTGACTGCACTCCCCAAAAAAGTGTATTTATTCTAACTCTTGCTCCATTAATTATTTTGACTGCATCATGATCGCTCATATTTTCTTGATTCCAGAATTTATGACCCTATGTCCTAAACAGTTATTATTATTGTCTTTTTACTCTTGTAAAGCACTTAGAGCCTGCCTTGATGATGGGAAAAGGGGCTACATAAACCACATCATTATTCACTTTTGAAAAAAGATATGATTCTACAGTTCTTTGCTGATTAAAGATTATGTTTATTTTTCTTAATGCCTGTCAAGAATCACTTCTATAAAATGGAATCAACAAGCAGTCAAGGGTAAAATTAATGCAATGAATGACTTTCCGCAAAATAGATTTCAAAAGAAGTTTACATGTGACAGATTAATTATAAGGACAGAAAAGGAAGACTTCCAACCTCCATAGTCATCATTAGAGTCTGATTCGTCACTACTTTTGCTACTGCTAGTGCTGCTGGCAGCTTCACTGCTGGTGTAGCCTTGAAGAGAGTCAAGTGAGGCATTTAGATCAGGTTCACAGCATGCTGGGGTAAACACGAAGGAATGCTGGCCAAAAGCAACCACAACGTCTCCATCTTCATCAACTCTGGTTACACGTCCAACTTTGCCTAAAGCCTAGAAAAAGAAGAACAGAAAGAGAGCAGTGAGCAGGATGGAGAATTACTCTTTAATACTGGATACAAAAAGTTTTGTGATCTAAGGTAATAATTACAATATAATTGTTTTGCGATCAATGGCTAAATCTTCCATGACACATATCTCTTAATTTTATTTCCATTTGTTTATTCTTCCCTACAAATTGAAAAGCATTATTAAATGCAGTTTGTAAAAAAAAAAAAGTGTAAACAAATATGGCTAGACATCAATAACTGGATTTGAGAATTCAACAGCATGTATAGTCTCTCACATTTAGAAATACACGTTAACATATCGACACTACATACAAAAACTTTCACGTTCTCTAAAATATGCATATTTGCTTTCTCTCTCTTCCACCTTCTCTTTTTATCTCTGCATAGATGATTATTTATACTCTGAAACAAACTTACTGTAGTCATTTCTGACTTCCAGCCAATCCTTTGATTAAGAACTTTCATCTCTTCTGGATCCGATCGAATACGAACAACATCTCCACTGTTTAGTTGTGGCACCTATGATGTTTAAAATTAAAAAACAGTAACATTATAAATATTTATATGATCTGTGTTATGACTATAGCTTTGCATAGCTGTTTTTATAGTCCGTAGCCTGCGCAATATGAAATAAAACATGCATGTCAAAACACACACACACACACTTTCACAAATACATGTGCTGATTAGTGGACATTTGTGTGTGTGCACAAGCACATGGGTATATGTTTCTAAAAAAGGTGCATAAATACTTCTTTTGTGAGGAGGTGACAGATGAAAATGATAGTCTTCAAATGGTACAAAGATATATTTCTTAGAAGTTTACCATACTGCATTATTAAGTATCCATCTGTGTATAAGCTTTCATGGTCCACAGTGTAATATATTTGCATGTACAAGGCTGAATTAGCCTATATCAGATTTATTTGTATATTCATTTCTGCAAAATTGTAATATGGTTATGAGGATAAATGTTTGCAAGTTTAATTTTAGGCATAAACCGTTTGTTTAAATTCAGCAGGATGTACTCAAAATAAATTAAAACAAAGACACTGATCTCGACTATCGAGGTAAAACCGGCACTTCTAGCATACCTTTAATAGGCTTTGTGGGTTAAAACGGTAGGTGATTGCATTGAATTTCACTGATATGGCGCCATTGGGGGCAAAGCCTACAACTTCCCCCGTTTTGCCAAGACACTGAAACATTACAACAATCAAGTGAACACAATGCCAGTCTAACAAGCTTAAATAAATATTATGAAAATGCTCTAAGCATCTGCATTAGAGATTTGTAGCATAAAAATGGCAAAAGCTTAACAGTGAACAAACTGTTTTCAAATGCCATTACACTGAAACAAGGGCAGTACCAAGAGACAAGGTGGAAAATGAAAAAAATGAAAGCTTTCAAATTGCACCTTGATTATGCCTGCTGTGACACCTCCATATTTGAGCTGCATCTCCCTTAGCTTGTCTTCACCAACTCGTAATGTCACTTTGTCTCCAACCTGCAGTTTTATCTCTTCTTTTTGCCTAGGTGATTCTATTGCACCTTCTGATATTTCATCTTCATAATTTGTGGCAAATAAAGAACGCATGTTGCTGCCAGAAGCTGCGGATTCACGAATCTCTTGAACTCCAACTGTGGCTAGAAGACAGCAAATATGTGGACAGCAAAAATCAATGATCTTTGGTACAGCCTGTTTTCCTAAACTATCCATGATGTGTCTATCCTTGTTCGTAGTATTTGCTTTAATATTTGTTTTAAAATTATTTAAACACGTTTGCTTCAGTCCATTAAGTGATTCATACTTTTCAACATTTTTATTGTGGATTAGTTCAAAGCCAGTTAATTATTTACACAATGTCAAGGACCAAGCATAAATAATACTTTAGTTTTTTTTTAAACATGCAGCACCCAGTAAAAATATCGTGGCAGAAAAGTTATTGAAATAATGACAATTGTAGAGAAAACACTCCACTGTCATCAAAATCAATCAGCATATTAACGCTAAATCCTGCACCCAAAAAATCTGGTGATGGAGTGGCAACTCACACAAAACAGGTAGATGATCCCTGTAGTAATATGTTCCAGCTTCCTCCTCTACGCACTTCAGGTCAACATAGCCCTGATAGCCTAAGCGATAGCTGTTTGTGTTGCCTTTTGGCCACCTCACTCGCATCATGTTTCTCGACGAGTTGGGAGCAACATCTTCAAAACCTTCCACATGACCAACTGAACCTACACCACCTGAAATAAAATTGTAGCTTGTTGTCTAAACAATAATAATAACAGAATTTGGAGTTAACCTTTTATAAATGGGTTCCAAGAGTACTGCCTTTTCCTTTGTTTACAAATATATTTTGATCAAAGTGAAATATTCATTTGTATGTAATTCAAAAAACACCTATCCTGAAATGTAATGTAATATGGGAAAAGTTCTCCCCTAAACTTTTTTAGGTCATTTAATGAGTGAAACGTTAAAGACCCCACATTCTTAGGGCATGTTTTTTTTGTGAGAGCAGTGTTTATTCCTTTTCCATCTTGCTGCTTTACCTTCCCCAACCCTCTATAGAGTCAAGACCTATTCCTGACTTACAGGTACTGAATTAGAGTGCCTTGGGTTCAGATGCTGCTGTTCTATCTCTGAGCTATTGCTTCTCCAAAATAAAATAATAACTTTTTAAACCATATATTTTATGATCAATTGATATAGTTATGACAATAATAAAGTATCAACATGTAAACATTTGGGCCAGAAATATATGAAATGCATACAAGAAGTCAACATCATGAGTCCTTGGGTGATACATATATAAACTATATATATATACATATGGAATAGAATATGGAGGCACATAGCTGAGTCATTCGAGAACTGGCGTCTGAACCCAAAAGCACACTGGCTAGACACCTATGTGGTACAATGAACTTCCCAAAGGTGACCCAGCTGTGCATGGATACTGGACTCACCAAGGGTTGGGGAAGGTAAAGCAACTACAGGAAGAAGACATGGACCCCACTCTTACAAAAAAATAGGCCCGGAAAAAGTTTGGTCTAGCATCTCATTTCCTGATGACCAAAAAGGGATATAGGATGATCTTCCCTTTTACTCTACATGACATGCAAACTGAACTTCAGTCTGATTCAAGAGCATAAAACAAGTAAACTTCAATACAATGAAATTTGATTGAAAACAACCATGCTAATTATTCACCAAATTTTTGACATTGTTTAAACTCTAGTGGAAATCCAGCTAGTTTCTGAATGGCTTAAAAATAGTCTAGTGTATCTAATAATCAGCGACATTACACAAAAATTTAAACCAACCATCTTGGTCTCCCCATGACCAGTCCTTCCCTCTCTGAACTGTAGCACCTGGGAAGATACCCATAGCTCTGATCTTAAGACTTACAGATCGTTTCTTCATTGACTCTCTGCAACAATTACAGACAATTTCTAGCCCTATTCCTTCTCTTTGTGTCACGTGTATGTATGTGTGTGCGTGAAAACTTTCGTAACTGTAAAGTGTATTTGTCTATGCTGTTATAAGAGGGGAGCGGGTGAAATTAGTGTTTTATGCTAAGCCAGCAACTAAGGCTTTATCACGGCAAGGCAGCAGCTCTGTAAACAGATACCACATACAGAGAAAGAACAGCAAGCCTGAGATGAGAGCTGAACCCAGGACAGCCAACCTAATTCACTGTATTGGTGACAGGAACTAACCATTGTGCCACCGGACTGCCCACCTATGTGGTAGATTGCACTGGACAAGAAACACTTACAGTCAACAAATACATCATCAAACAGATAACACCATGAAAAAGAAGTGTATGGATGAACTGGGTGGAACAGCATGATATTTCTTAAGAACATATATATATGAACATATACTGTTAACCTCCTAGCTGTTAACAAAAAATATAGCTGATCTCTAAGCTGGACTAAGCCTGTGAGGTACTAAGGCATTGCCTTTTGTTTCTACCTGGTTGTTTTTTCTCGCATCTGTACTGCAAGAAATATTTTTCAAAAGTAAGTATTCTGACAACCATCTATCCACCCACCACCCCGTCCTCCCTCACACACAAAACACTTGTGATTCAGATTCTTACCCAGGATTTCCTGGCTCACTGTAGCGCAAGAATTCATGTCGAAGATCATGCTTGTCCATGACATAGCATAGTGAGCATAAATTGCAACATTTACATTCTTTACAATGCCAAAGCATGCCATAAATCTGGTCATTTTCACACCCTGCGCAGGTGACACCTGAATGAAGAACACCTGGAACATCAGATGTGTAAGAATTAACAGTGTTAAAATTCCACCGCTTACAGTTTTTATACAATTGAGCTTGTAACAGAGACAAAAGGGCTTAGTGGAAGTCAATAAATTCTTTATACCATGAGGTCAAACATTTCAAGCTCTTTATGAGCAACATTTGCATCTTTAAAAAGAAACCTGAAGAAAGCAGAAATCTAATATACTATATACTCAACGAGTTCTTACTTGATGCAGCTTACATGAGTGGTACCTTTTAGAAATGCAGGAAAACATCATATCACCACTTCATCATACTTCTTGAGGTGCAAAATTTTACTATCAGAACAAATATTTGTTATTCAATTATGTAACCCTGTAATTAATTGTAGCTTAATATCATGAGCTGTTTCATACTGCATTTGTCCTGCTGCTCACAAAATTCCAATTTGCTTGGAGAAATATAAAGAGGACATCATAACAAATGAACACTGTTATAAGCACTGCAAGGTTTGAGCATTCAGAGGTTATTAAAATGGTAACAATTAATGAACCGTGCAATGAAGAAAAGAATGGAAATTTTACCTCAAACATTTCCTAAATTGATTGAAATCCAACTCCCACTAAAAATAAAAGAACCTGTAGTGAAAGAAATTAGCCTGTAATGCTTACCCACAGGAGCAGAGTCAAAAATCCTCAGATCAAACTTGCCCCCTGTGCCTGATCTGCAGATGCTTTCTTTCCCATTGTCCCACACCACTCGTACCATGTTGTTCGTGAGAATTTCAGTGACTGTGCCCACATGTCCCTCTCCTCCATCTTCCTCCCCCTTGTCCCAGTCGGGACCTCGCAACACACGCATACCTCTCCTCTGAGCCATTTCTTTGACATGAAATGAACTGCTACTTTACTTTCAAAGAGAAGTGCTGCCACATTACCTTAAAAAAACAAAACAAAACAAAACAAAAGTAATAACAAGTGTTGGTATATTAGTGAAATCAGTTTCCACTTGAATGTGGACTTTCAAGCAATAAAATTTACTGACCATTTAGAGATGCGCTCAAATATTACAGATAAAACAAATAAAAGACACATGATAGCGAAGAGTGATACAGACAATTACTCTACTTAATGGTTGATTTTTGCCACAAAGCATACCATAATGAAAACTATAAACATAAGCACGAAGTGTGCAGAAATTTTTCTAACATCTTTTAAACATTTCGTCACATGAATGACAACCTCGGTAAATTGTGGAAAGCAGCAATACTGCAAAACGAAATACCATTATTTCATCTTTGTTGAAGCCAAGGAAGACTATACAGTTATAAAAAGGTTATTTGTAATGCTTCTCCCCCTCCCCCCCCCCACATATTATTCACTAATTATAAAAGCATACTGAAATTTCTTTTTCTTTTTTGATCAGCTATTTTAATAGATGTTAATGTGTTACAAATTTCTTATGCTAACATATATGTGTATATTTGTCGCACTACAGCTGCAGTGAAGGGGTGCAATCATTAATTTGGTCAAATACAGCAGACTAATTTTTCTGTTGACAATATTGTATGGTCCGCAGGTGATCTTAAAAGCATCCTAATAGCCCTCGGAAGAAAGCAGGTTCCCTACCCTGCTCTAGAGTCATGACTGGTTGGCACATCGTAGTGAACATGACCTGCTCAGTGCTTTGAAGAAAAAAAAAAGCGAGATAGGTTAATCGTCGGTCTTATAATTTTCTTTAGTCATCAAGGAAGAAAGGGAGACGACCGATCTCAACCGAAACCCCGCGAGCATTTGTCATCAATCCGACGTGCGAGGGACGATATTTTAGACCCTGGCGAAGAATGTTTTAGTTAGGGGACAAGTTTATATACTTTCTTTATTGTTGCTGTAATCCTAAATACCTTTAATGAACTTTAAAAAAAAACCGAGATATTTTGCACGATCATCGAAAACTATAAAATACGCGATCGGGCCGGAGCCCATAAAAACATAATATTACTTATGTTATCACAATATAATAACAATTCTCGGAGTAATGTGAATCATAAGAATGATTTAAATCTTGCTTAAGCGACTGCCCATATAAGGTTTCATGAGCACGTATACGTAGGCCGATACTGAACGTATCACCTGAAAACCATGCACGGATATTTATATACAATTAACGTCCGGGTACCCGATCGAGATACGGGTGGCGACAATTAAATTAAGTTCTGTCCTTTAGTCATTCGATCCAGTCTGGCTTTGAAGAATAACAGTATATTGACGTGCCTTAAAACATTTAATGCAGTTATTTGGAAACAATAGAAAGTATAAAGATCGACAATGGTTTTATATATATAGTCACATAAACCTTGAATTAATGCATTAAAATAATCTCGATCGTCTTACATCGCGGAAATATATCTAGCTCATTAATTGTATGTTATTCGTGTCAGTATCGAAACGGATTCACGCCTATACGGTTGTTTAATTCGGCTCTTGCTGGTACGTATTTTTTTTTTTTACTTTAAAAAACTGTTTCCGCAGTCTCTTTCACTGCTGTATATATGCTTAATTCCTCGATGGTATTTAAAGCAAAATACAATGAAAACATCTAATAAGGTTGATTTTTGGCGAGCCATAGTAAAGTCTTACCTACAACAGCTTCGTCTAGGGCGCAAGACACTCAACCTGCATACAGGACGGATTTGGAAAAAAATACAATCTAGTCATCTTCACTCTTACATTCGCATCATTCAGGGTCGATCTATGTGTTCGGGAATTTAGGAAGTGAATAATTGTTTATGCTTTATTTCCTGATCTTTTCTAGCCGACTCTTTGTCGGGCATATATATATATGTCTGCTCTTTACAAATTATCCAAATAATTAAAGAATTTTAAAATGCCCATAGATCAGCGATCGATACATTCAATTTGATAGATATATCGATCAGTGATATCACTCATATGTATGAAGGTAGATATTTTATTTCAAGTGTAATCGGGGATGCACATGCTCGATCGATCGCCTCACACCCATACAGCCGAACCAGACAACATTTTAAAAAATATAATGTCAAACCACGAATTTTTAAATCTTTGCATTATATCATATATGTCAGTTAGAGAACATTATATATATACGGGATCGGATTTTTCCCTTTTCGTTGAACAATGTCGACAGAGTTCACGAATAATAAAAACACTTTAAAAAAAGTTTTAAAGCGTGCAGGCAGCATCACAATCACAATTATATTGACAACTATAGTCACTGGACCGAAAAAATGGTTAGAAAATGAATTACTGTATCACTATATATATATGTTGATTGGTGTAAGATCGAGTCATATAATTTTATATAGATATGTTTTAATTAGTGCATGTTTAAAGAACGTACGTGGGTGTACATGGTGGGTATAGGTGGCGGATATATGGTAAGGAAGAAAGTTCCACATACTCAGGCCCGTTAAATACTTATATAGCCCCCGCGCCGTGCCCGAGGAAGAGGAACATATATATAGTTACCATACTAATCAAAAGCCTAGCTATATATATTACCTATACACGTCCGTGGCCTACCAATGCCTTTGTCTTGGGAAAAGTACATATTTCAACTTGCAATGGCTGTATACAACGTTTGAGCAGATTGTGGGAAAAGGTACAGTCTCGTACTTTTCATAAAGTGTAATCCGGGATGGAAAACACACGAGACTTGCTTTCAAATGTAATCGACGTAAACACAAATAAAATTAAATAGATTAAAATAAGCCGTCCTGCTAACAGTTGGTTCGGTAGTGTAGTGGTTATCACGCTCGCCTCACACGCGAGAGGTCCTGGGTTCGACCCCCAGCCGAACCATCTTGCATATCTTTTATTTTATAAAACTTTAAACCAGACAAATTTTATTGTTCCCACCATGATGCTATCGTGAGTTACAAGAGTAATGTACTATTTTGTAACATTAAAAATATGGTTATCAATCACGCCATTTGACCATTAAAACCAACTTATATTTTTGATTTCCGATGTTCATATGGTGCAAATATATCGTCATAGCTGTTTTCCGTTACGAAGATGTGTTCCATCGTGTTTTTTGTTTTTTTTAAGAATACGACATCAGATTTCTCCCTTTTAATTGAAAGGTGTGTGTCAATGAGGCCTCGAATTATAAACAACAATTTTTAAAAAGTTATCAAGCTTGCAGGCAACGTCGACATTGTTTGTGCATGAATCAGCAGGCTTTGTTCGTCTGCTTGTGTACACCGTGAATCCAGACAAGGCCCCTCATTACTCATTGCGTTCTTCACTAACAGCGCACAGTTAAAAATCAGAAGTATTCTTATTACGTATCATTGCCAAATATACACTATCGTGTACGCACTTTTTAAAATATCAAACAATTATTGTTTCCCGTATCCTGAAAACAAAATCCGCAACCGGAAGTAAGTTTTTTTTCCACCCTTATTTAAAAAAAAAAAAATCCTCGGAGAAAACTTCCGGCGAAAAGCCTATGAGCGTAGCTGAACTTGAGCTGTTGTGATGTGAACGTTCTGGTGTTGACATCTGATCTCTTTGTGTTTTCAGCAGTCGAGACATGTCG
This sequence comes from Pomacea maculata, assembly GCA_004794325.1. Classification (NCBI taxonomy): domain Eukaryota; kingdom Metazoa; phylum Mollusca; class Gastropoda; order Architaenioglossa; family Ampullariidae; genus Pomacea; species Pomacea maculata. The sequence continues at coordinate 690,412 of SRHC01002094.1, forward strand.
AAAGTATTAAACATGTAGTCTTTCCATGAAGCTTAAATGGCAGAAGCAAGAGAAGAAACGAATTGGCCGATGCAGGGAAAAGTTAAGGAGGGTAAGTACACGTAAAACTTCGAAAAATCTCAGCTGAGTTGTGCTCGTGAATACCTTTAGTGGTGATTTCCCCACTCACCCCTCCTTCACACATTCAGACCTTAGTCGAAATGTACACTTACTGTGAGAAGTAGTGATACCTTTAGTAGTGATTTCCCCCCCACCATTCACACATTTCATAGCTTAGTCGAAATGTACTGTTACTGTTAGAAGTAGTGAGTGTGAGACGTTGGAGTTATTGTGTTCGACTGATTGACATTCGTGACGTGAAAATAGAGTGCGAGACGGTCGAGCTAGCCAGCTGCGCAGTGCCAGAGTAGTACAGTTAAGCGAAGTCTCGCCAGTCAATCGCTTTACATATTCATAAATGATGTTACCATTAATTGCAACAGATGAGACAATAAATATGGGCAGTAAATAACCAGTTTAACTTGTGTAGCACAAAGTGATTCGTTTACTATAAAGATATCAGCAGTGACACCGGGAATAAGCATCTAGAAGCTGGCTTCATTACTTACTGTACAATGTAGGTAAGCAGCACATTGTAAAAGTACTTTTTGACATTTTGTGTGCAACAACTAAGATGGTTAAAGTGTTATGTAACTGAAATATTGTAAATCCACGAGGTTTGAATTCATTTTCTGTTTTCAAGGGTGTTTATCAGATTTCTTTGAGCATGCACGTCATCAGAGTAAGTTAACATTACAGCTGCATTAGTGTGTGTGTATTTTGTATGCAAGAATTTTTGCTTTGCAAAATATGAAAATGTACCTTCCATCTTTATAGCAAAGTGTATGATACAGACTACCTATCAAATGTTTTGCATTTCATTACTTGCTCACATTTTGATTTTATTCTGTCCCTGATGACAAACTATTTATGAATGGGGGGGGGGGGGAACTGTTACAAAGTTGAAGTTACTTAAAGTATTAACCTAATGAAACATTTATACCTCCTATAGTAGTTTTTGTTTGTTGCAAGTTGCTGCTTTTAACAAGACAGGCTTTTTAAAAATTCTTTTCTTTTCAAAAGAGCTTTATGGATTAATTTTATGTTTATAACATTATATATCATCATTCCGTCAATAATGTTAAAATTGAATTTTCATTCATATTAATATATAAATATTCATTTTATGTGAGTTTTTAAAAAAAAAACTGAAGTTCATGGTAACCTGGCCATCACACTGAACTAACAGCAACAGTTTTTATTGCTTGAAATACAGTTTTCTAGACACTGGGTTTGGCTTCTTTTGGTGCTTTTTCCTGGTGCTTAGATGTCTTATTTCATTTGACTTGTCAGAAGGTCTGGTAATTGTTCCAACCTCATTAGTGCAGGAACTGTTTTACAAAGAAAGTGAGCATGCTTGGAGAGGTACTGCACTGTGTATATCAGTATTACTAACACGTAATCTCACCGCTCTCCTTTTGTCACTCTCTCTCTCCTCCCCTCCATCCTTATGCTTTATAGTCATCTCTGGAAAGGAAACTGTTCTGGTAAAACAGTAAACAGCAAAGCAGTACCAGTATATTGCTGTATAGACATGATGTTATTTGGCCTGACAACAAAAATAACTACAGTCTTCTTTGTCCACATGCTTCATAAACCTGCTTAACTAGTTTCTTACTCATTGTACACAACATTCTTTGCCCTTTCTTTTTCATTAAACCAAATTATATAGGTAGTCCTTTTTTTACTTTATCTTTAAGGAACTAGGACAAGAAATGCACAAGGTTAACCTTTTGCTATCACTATCAGAGAATTCTATGACATTCTGTCTTATGTAATGGTAATTGACTGTGACATGTCCATGATTCACAAGTCTGTGATTGAATTCTTTGAACCATATTTGTTAACTTTATATGGTCATCACTACAAGCGTTTTGGTCGCAGCATCACATAAAAAAATTTTCTACATTTTTCCTAGTGTCGTGTAATTTTATGCAGCTATGAAAAGTGAAATTTACTGCATTAATTGTAGCTGAAAAAGCCATAAATCTTGTCGTGACTGATAGCAGATACATCATCAGTGTGCCAGTGTGTTTTTGTTGTAGGGCATTGTGTTCTGTATTTATAAGCAGACAGAACTTCACTAAAAATAGATTGTTACACAGGCTGAAGGGTACAGCTAGATTGCGAGATAATTAGTAGTAGAAGCTTTCATGAGTGTCATGTTGACATGCACGTGTGTGTATGCTGTGGCTATTGTAGACCAGCTTGAAGCTGGGTCAAGATGTTTTGCGCAGCACTGCAGCTGTTATAAGAGTGAAGTTAAACATTTTCTCCTACCTCCCCCTAGTGATAATGAGTATGATCTTTTGCAGTGTTTGTTCCAGAAGGTTGCATTAGAGAATGAAGAACTGGGTATACTTAAAAAGAAGAAAGAAATGTTTCCTGTTTAAAGCTTAGGCTAAAGATAATTTTTAAGTTTGCAAGCTGTTGTAAGCTGTTTATTTGGGTTTTTCCTCATTCCCTGAGTGCTCACTCTCTCTCTTGTTTAGCTCCTATTTCATTGAGATCATATACCCTGAAGCGGTAGACATTTTGCTCTTTCATTTGTTCATTCATTTTCTCTCTTTCTCACTTAGAAAACACTCAGTGGAGAGTCAAACTTATTTGTCATCATGTTTAAGTGTACTGTTACTGACATCCAGACTAGACCTTATTTTTCAAAAGGCTTGTAGTTTAACTAAAACAATTTTAAAAGTAGAATGTGTTGATATGTGGGAGTGTGTGCATGAGAGAGAGGCAAAGGAGTCTCAGGCTGTAGATAAATTGGTTTGGATGAAACTGGAAGACTTGCTCTGCTATTCTAGGCATGTTAAATGCCTTGCACCATGATCTATTGCTCTCTGTAATGCAATCTAGTGAACATGGTTAATAATTGTTAAGCCACTGCAGACCGTTGTCAAGTCTTACTCTTAGTGTCGGCTCCAATGCCAGTGTGTAATGTGTGTTGCAGTGTGCAAACAGTGGTCTGTTCATGAAGATGGGGTCCTCGCCTACAAACTGCAGGAGGAGGAAAGTAAGACGGAACTTGTTTACTTAATTGAGGTCTGTAGATATACAGTATGGTAGCAAAGGAAGAAGAGCTTGTAATATGTACCTGACACAAGGACAATGAAGCCAGTTGTTGTGCCCATAATTTCATGGAAGTGCTCCCAAAACAAGAGCCTTTTTTAAATAATAATAATGTGAACTTATAATGGGCAGCATCATGACCAAGATAGATCACTCTTTTAATTTTAATATCACTGTATCACATTTTTATTCTTTACACAGATTTCTATAATAGAAGGCATGGAGGGCTTAATGTTTGGTGTTTAGGACTATAGAACATGTATCATCCAAAAAAAAGACATTTTTGAAAAGAGAATATCAGTTTTAAATTACCACTTGTGTAGTGTTGATGAAAATCAGCTTTAGTAGAATTAACGAGAAAAGGACTTGATAGCATCAGAATCCACGACCTTGTGACACATATTTTCCAATAAACAAGAAGACTATTGAAAGCTGAGATTTGAGACATCAGTATTGATTTACAGGTCTAATCTTCACTGGTCTCTGAAATATCAGCTTTGAGTCTTTAGTCCCCCGACCCCCCTGTTATCCTTGCAAACATGAAACCCAGCATCACAAAAGTCTGATATTTTGGTATAATAACAGTCTTCATGGTCTGATATTCATCTTCTGAAGTATTTTTCTTTCTTTAGTTTTCCCCTTTTGATAAGGTCTTCCTTATTATCACATGCTTCATGAACTTGCTTAATTGGTTTTTTAATCACTGCTTGCACACAACATTCTTTGCTTTCATTAAAAAAATCCTATGTACACTTGTTTGTATTTAAAGAATATGAGAATAAAAACAAGCAATAAGAACCTTGATTTTTTTTCAAACAGTAATAAAAATTCTCTTGAAATATACTAAGAAATGCCAGTCTCTCTGTGGCTAATTTAATGATTATTTTACTGATTTAAGGATTTCTTAATGTCAGAATCAACTGCTTGCACCACTTAGGTTAATTTATTGCTTTTTACCTTATTTAAGAAATATAGTTTTTAAGTATATTTTCTGTCATCTATCTAGACCAATTAATGGCATATATGAAGTGGTTTTATTTTTGTGGTAGATGTTCCACATATTCACTTTTGGCACAGTTCTGAATACATTTATGTGCTTTCGAGTCAGTTCTTTATGTTTTCTGGCGTAATTGTGCATACATGTGTGGTTGGTGTTTCTGCCATGAACATTGTCTCATGATGCTACTTGCTTATTTTACAGTTGATCATCATTATGGGATGAACCGTCAGAACCGCCGCACAGTGCGAGACGATATCCCAGTAGCAAAAGTTGTTCAGACAGAAGAGGAAATAGAGCAGCAGAAAGAGCGACTTCGGAAGCTTGCTGCGCTACAAGCTCAGTTAGTTGATTTCTGGCATTGGTCTTGTCTTTGACATGTATTTATGCGGTGGAACTTTTTAGATTAGCTTGCAACTCAGATTCTCTTTTGTATATCTATAAACCTGGTCAAACGTTTGCTTGTATTAGGTTGTAGACAACATTTAAACAACAGATTTTCCTGAAATGGGGGTGGTGTTCAAGCAAAATTGTAATGAGATGGATTTTGTTTTGCCTTTAATGAAATGAATAGCACATTATCAAAACTGAAAGTAGTTTATGACCTTAGAAGTAAAGTTCTCTCTTATTTTCCTTGAATGATGTGCAGGGCTGAAGCAGATGAAATTGTTGCTCGAAAAGTGAACCGTCAGCTACAAGACGAAGCAAGAAGAAGGGAAGCTGTGAGAGAACTTGAAGATGAGGTACATTTTCAATCTGTCACCTTGTTGCAGGCTTTTTTGTTATCGTGTCTTGTGGCATCATGATGATTTGATCAAATTTTGTTTGCCCATTTTTTCAGACCTTTTCATTCCTAGTTACTTCAAAATACTGAGCAAGCACCATAAGCATCAGCAGTCTTTCACAGTCCGATCTATCTTGGTCATGATGCTGCTCATTATAAGTTACCATTATTATTATTATTAAGCTTTTAGCAGCCTTATCATTGTGTCAGTTTACATCTTTGTCATCATGACTTGGTCAGCTTTCATAAAATTTTCTGCCATCATTACTGTTACTTCTCTGTAATTGTTATGAACTTGTGTTGTCTGCTGGATTAGGTCTAATTAAATTTCTTTGTGAGTTTATTGTTATTAACTATATCATTATCATCTAATCAGTTCTAGTCTTTATGTCCCAGTCTGCCCCTGTCTGCAGTCAAAACAAAGTCAGATGTGTTTAGCCTTTCCTTCATTACCTTGCAGTTTTACCAGATTCATCATAATTATGAAGAAGTAGTAAAGTAAAATGCATTTGTCAGTTTAATAACACAAGTATTTATGAAGAATGGAAGATCCATAGACTCTACACTTGTCCATCTTTCCATTAGGATCTTGCTCGACTGTTGCAAGAAAAAGAAAAGAAGAAGTATGAGCGATATTTGGAGAAAAAGCGAGAACGAAAGTTGAAAAAGGAGCGTGAAAAACTTGAGCAGCAACTTGCTCGGACCACAGAAGAAGCACGCCTTGTCCTGCCCGATGCAAGTAAGTTCTGTTTATGAGTTTACATTTTCACTTTTTATGTTTTTTATGTTTTCTGTTTTACTGTTTTCTTGAAAATTAAGGAAAAATACTGGGAGTGTAAATCTTTGAGACCAGCTAAGATTGATGCAAACTCAGTATCTAGTCAGGAAGTACATAGTTCTTTCTCACTTGTTTTCTTACATTGTTGAAAGAGCAGCTGGGTTTATGTTTGATATATGATGGTCCCTGGTGAAAGATAAGTATTTTTGATGTAATTTACTTTTGTAGATGAGTGTAAATAAGGGATGTGTTTTGGTATTGATAATTCTTTAGTCCCTTTCCTCATATGATGGGAGCCCTCCTAGTCATACATTTTCTGTCAAATTGGGTGACATATCTTGTGCTGATGAATTTGCATCCATTTAGCTCTAAGTGTAATGTATTTTTTAAAAACTAAAGAACAGAAATAAATGTAGAGAAGAATTTGTGTTTGGCATTTACAATGATAACTGCTATGTGTTACAGTGAGTGACTTACACTGTAAATACACTGCTTACTTGTGGTTACCTTGGCTTGATGGCAGGTAAGAAAAATGTGGACCAGGTGGCTGGTGACCTTGAGGCAATGAGACTGAATGAGTCGGCTTCCTCAGGTGGTAGTACTCGGCCGGCCAATTCTGCAACTAGGTATCGATGCAGGTAGAGCAGCTGTGCTTAACTCACACACTAATCCAGGTTGTGCTTGGCAGGTTTACCTGCATTTTTATGCATTTGCATGCATGTGCATGAAGAGCTATGATCATCTATGTGTCGATGCAGGAGTATATGCACATTTTTCTATGTTTTGTATCATAATATAGGTATGTTCATGTTTCTGTTAACAAGCATGCAGGCATGTTCTTTTTTGTGGATGAAAATTCTATGCATGTTTGTGAGAGTAAGGACATTTTAAAAAATGCGTGTGAATTTTTTATTTTTATTTATACATTTGTTTGGAAGGAAGAGGAAAATTATAAATGATATGAGCATCAATTTTGTGTCCTAAATAGTCATGAAATTGTAGAAAATCTTCCTGCTGCTATTCTTCTACTTCTAATGTTGTTTAATGCAAAAGTCCTTTAAAAATTTCTGAGAAAACCTAATTAGTCATCTTGTGTCTGAAGGATCTGCTGCACTTTCTCTACTAACATTTGCCAGTGTAGACATAGGGAATAGTGCTAATCTAATAGTGTTGCAGAGGGGTGCGAGCAGTATAGAGGAGAGAATAATACTGAAGGTTGTGGAGGGATATGAACATTGGACAGTGAAGAATGGTACTAATGTAAAGGTTGCTGGAGAGAATCGTGAAAAGAATGAGTAGTGTAGGTTTTCTAACCAACCTTGTACTGCTTCCAAGTTTAGTAAGCATTTCTTGATATTTTTCTGTCTCTCTTGAGATTTTAATTTCCAGTTTTTAAATTCTTTCTCTTTTTTGGCTGAATTTCTTTTTTCTCGCTTTGATCATTTTCCTGTTGTGTATAAATAATTTATAAAGGTTTAAGCAATATTAGTGGGAAATACTTGGAATTGCTTGAATACTTCTGGTTGTCAAAGTAAAGTTGAAAAACTTCTGCAGACATGTATATAGGAAATGGTATTCCACATGGAGGAACCACACTATCATTAGAATAGCTTCTTGTCTGTAAATCATAGAGCAGCAAAGCAAACAATGAGGACTAAGCAGCTGACGTATGTAGCTGTTTTATGGTAGTGTCAATTTGCAATACTCATGCTATTTTGCAGATCATGATTTCTTAATGTTCCAGAGTTACGCCAGCAGGACGAATCGAAGATGATGGAGATTTCAGTGACTTCTATGCTGTGCCACCAGATGGTGTACGTCCTGAGGAGTGGGAGCTGTTACAACAGCAGCAGGATGAAGTGGGTTTCTGATTAGATTTCATTTGTTTTTGCTTGGCTTGTATAACAATGTTCATCTGTACTGTGACTTTATGTATAGAAATCAAGCAAGTTTTAAAAGTACAGTTCTTCTTTTCTTTAATCTCCTAATGCAGACTGGTGGATTTTCTCCATCTAAATTCTCTGACCCTTCATGCTTTTGTCTTCTTGTATTCTTTGTTTCATGTACCTGTCCTTTTTATTCTTACATGCCTTATTGCTTTTAGCCATCAGATTGCACCCAGAGTTTTCATTACTATAGATCTACAGGATCAAGTTGATTAAATTGTCCAATCATCTCATGTCTGAAAACATCTTTCTATATTGCTTTTTAGTATCCATAAAACTGATGCTTATCAACATTTTCATTTCGTAGTGGTGGTATGAACTAAAAGGTGTTGATTTTCTTTAACCATGACTCACACAGATTTAAATGTCATTGTTCTGTATGGATCTCCTGATGCCACTTTTACCTGTTAGTCTATCTTGTTTTTCTCTTGACTGTTTCTTGGGGTTTTCCCTTTCTTTGCATGTCTCTGTCATACAAAATAGATAATTTTTTTAAAATGAAAAAATGTGATACATAAAAAGTCACTGGGTTTTGCAGTAAGTAGATTATCCAGGTCTTCTCTTTCATTTTTAGGAACTGGCCAGACTGTTACAAGAACAAGAACACAAAGTAAGAAATTAAAGCTATCAGACTCACTTTACCACCTTATTCCTCTGCAAATGTGTGTGTGTTTGTGCATCTGTCTCACCTGTCATTAACTTCCATCAGTAGTTAATAACCTATCACCATTGGTCACACTGTTCTTTCTTTGCATGTGGCACCCATTGAAAGGGTTGGGTGTTATATATTCCTTATAGGGGGATATGTGTGTGACTTTAGCTGCAGACTTGGAATGAAACACTCATCCATTCCTCTGCCCACCTCTGCATATGTTTGTCTCAACAGTCAGATAGTGACAAGCATGTGCTTGATTCAGCAGTGAAATATTGGCAAGCATGTGTTGCATATGTGACCCACCTTTTGGGTCTACATCTAAAGAGATTGTTACTTGTAGAGTAGCTTGACTTCCAGTGGACTGTGAAATACAATGAACATTAAACAGATGACATTTGGTGCTTTAGAGATCAAAGGCGGAAGTTGACAAGGCAAAGCTTCGAGAGATTGAAATGCGGGATGAACAACTGGCTCTGATTATGCAGGAACAAGAAAAGCTCAAGATGAAAAAATACAAACAGAAACGTCAGCAGCAGAAGGAACAAAAGAGACTAGAAGTGAGTTTCACCATCTCACTGCTTTAATTCTTCAGAGTTACAGCTGTCATTCAATGGTTCTGTTACATTTCTTACAATTTATTTTTGTTAAAGATTTTCTTTCAGATTGCTCAGAAAATTGAAAGAAATGTAGCATATAAATCGAGAAATTTCCACAGCTAAATTTTAGCTGCTACCATAAAAAAAAATTTAAAATACTTAGCAGGAACATCCATATGTTTTGTGCAAGTTTGAAGTGCAGAAATTTATCTTGAATATTAAAGGGAATGAAAATGGCTCTACATGACTAGTTTTTTTTCCCTCACTTTGCCTTAGCGACAGCTTTCAGGTCAAGAAGGATTACCTTTGGGGGCATCAGCAAATATGTTGGCACAACTTGTTGGACAGGAAGGATTGTCTTTGGGTCCTTCAGCTGTGATGACACAGGCTGCTGTTGGCTTATCATCCCCCGACCACAATCACCATCGCTATCGCCGTAATAGCTACACCAAGTCAATCGATAATGGTCCTGCACATATAGAGGTCCCCAGTGATTTTGCTGCAATGGCAGTAAGTGTGGGGCTATTACAGCCTTGTATGGACCTTCTTTATTGTGGTGGAAGAGTCTGGCTTCATCCCATTGCTTGAAAAAAAGTCATAATTTTTAGTGTCTTTACTTGCTGTATTTCTCTTTTATTATTTAGAGTGAAAGTATAAAACAGTGATTGATGTTTCTGTCTGTTTAGAGTGGAAGTCCTAAGTACAAAACAGTGATTGATGTCTCACATGCTTCCTCATCACACCGTCAGGGAAGATCAGGCGATTTATCTCCAGATGATGCACCTGAAGTATTGCGCTGGTTGCAGTCACAGGGTGCTGAAGTCGAGGAGGATGTAGGCCGACAGCGGCTACAGTGTCCTCAGTCCCTGACCCCCTCCCCTCCTGTTTCTCATCCCAGTGATGAAGAAGAATTTGTGAGGTAAGTGGACATTGAACGTATAAGGTTTGACTGTCATGTGAATGTCTTGCAAGTTTTCTTTATAAAAACACTGGGAATTTTATTAATGATTGTTATATTTGGTATTGGAGTTTCAAGAGTTGGAGTGAACTACTTTGTGTGCAGAAGACTTTTTTTTCAAGTCACTTAGCAGACACGAACATTTATTACAGAACATTCAGTTCAGAGTTGGTTTTTCTTTCATATACTTGCATATTTCATATACTTTGAATATATTTTAACTTTAAGATCCCTAGATCAAACCTTGAAATTTGTTCTTAATCAAGTACATTGAGTAAATCTGTTGTTTTCTTTAACAGAAGACAAGGTACACCAACCACTTACAATATTGCAGCTGCAATAGATCCAACATACCACCGTCGACAGCAAGAGCTGGAGAACCACCATCAAACACCTGTCAAAAGTCAAATTCCTGTGTCAAGGTCACTTCCGATTGCAGGTCAGCACCCCTGCTCCACCCTCACCGCCACCCCCCACATAGATATATCAGCTTTCCAGCTTCCACACGAAATCCTAGTTAATAAAAATTTTAGCTCCTAAGTTGATATGGCTAACATATCCCACCCTCACAGTCCTCTTACTAACATTTAACCCAGTCTGACCACTACATTAAACTCTGTAACCTCCAGTTGCTTAACCTACAACTGTCAAGTTCCTTGGTTCCACATAAATCATCCTGCCCCTATACTGTGCGCTTAATCCCCTTCAGAAGCATGTTGTTAAGTGTACAGTTTACGTCTTCAATTAAACCTTGGAATCCTTTCACATTCTACCTCTCATTCATTTAACTAGAGTGCAACACTATAGATGTTAGCCGCTAAGACTTTTTATAAAGGCATCAGGAGATGTACGTCTTCTGTCATGCAGCAGTAGGGGTGAAAGTGTGGATAAGAAAAAGGTGAGAAATCTGTTGCCATTCATGAAGATCAGTGCTAACAAATTCAGTAATCTAGGTCAAGGAGGAAACATAGTATATAAGTGCAGATCCAGAACAAGGTGACTTGCAAAGTGGTCTGCAATCAAGCATTTGGGTTCAGAAAAGGCTTAATTCTTTGGAAAGGCCCATAAAGGTTAAATTCATGTTGGGATTGGCAAGTGTGGTTATGTCTAAATTGGCACACCTTACTCAAGCCAGGAAAATTCTGTTAACTCTTTACGGTTCAGAGTTTCTTGCTCAGCAGCAAGTTAGCTTCGATATTTTTATTATACACATTTCAGTAAATTGTAGAGTTAATCATATAAAATGTTTCAGTAAGAACTGTATACATATAATATTTTAGTTGAAAATGTATAAAGTAATTGTGTCAGTATGCATTTCTGACAAATCAGAGAGAAGGACTTCTTTTGGCCATCCCATTACAGTGTTAAATTAAAAGTTAACTTGCCTTATTGTTGCAGCAATACCATAGTTTTGAAGTTTATGAAAACACAAATACATTATGCTCTGATGTTTTGGTTTATGGATTCTGTGGGCAAGAAAAATCATTTCATGTTTTTTAAGTCTTAGCTTTTCTGCTGTGCACTTCTTCAACTAATGCATGATGGTGATATCACATCTTTCTAAAGAGATATGTAGCGTGACTGCTGGCTCCATTTGCTTCAGGCATAGGCTTTTTCACTCTTCTTTTAACTTCTGCCCATATGAAAAAAGCAGTGAATATTTACATATTTGCAAATCATGTATATGCGTATACACATGCATGCAAATGTGTCAATTACTCAGGTTAACTTACATCAATGATGTATGTGTGCTTCTATGTGCACAGTATATCTTGGAACATCTTTACTAATCCTGAAAGGAAATATGGTTAAGTGCATATAATGTACCTAGACTTACCACCCAGAACTGATTGTTTCCCAGATTTCTCAAAAGATTAATATATTAGAGCATCTTTACTATAGCTTATAGCAAGACTAGGTATATATTTTTGTAGAGAACAAAGCTAAAGTGTTTAAAAACATTTTTATGATTAGGCCATAAAACTTTAGCCCGGTGCAAGAATAGTCTGTGTTTTTTTTTTTTTTTTGACACTTTTTAAATAACAGTTTAGGGTTAAGTTCAATTTCTTTTTTCAAAGCACAAGCATATCTGGGATTAGGAATCATAGAACTAAAAATATGCAGGAAGTGGACATATTTTAACCCGACAGATTTGTAAGAACACCAAAAGAAATTATCTTATTACTAATGATTAACACGCTTTCTCACCTTACTAAACTGCATGCTTGTGTTCTTACCTGGACTGACACCTAATCACAGTTGGACCTCTGGAATGGGAGCCAGGTGGGCAAAGCAGTTTGCGGAGACTTAGAGGCAAGTTTGTCTTACTTTGCAGCCAAAAGCATGGCATGTGCAGATTAAGCCCTTTTATTTTTAATTTGGCTTCATTTAGAAGCATTAAAAGAGCTGCATTTCTTTCTATTATCATAGTGCATGTGATTTTCCTGACAATGGATTGCATGTCACTAAAAAAGCATCCACACTTGCTGTCATAGTTTTTTGTCTTCTTACTTCATTAAAATATGTATGGTACACTAAACCAAAGCAGTTTTAAGTAGTTTTAGTAATCTACATTACTGATTGTTTATAGGCAGTGACATTTTGTTACACTTCTTTTTATACTGCAGATCCTACAAATCCATTATCTCTAGATTCTGGTGAGGCTACTTTTGAAGAACTCTCAAATGGTGGAGGTTATGGACCAGTTCAAGGCCAGAAACGAAATCGCAAGCCAATTCCCGCCGTAGACCAGAAAGCTGGCAAGGGAGGGAACTGCAAACAACAGTGAAACAAGTTTTGCAAGCACTAACCACCTGAGATATTACAAAAATTGTTGCTACCAGTGTGTGCTATGGATTGGATATTGAAAGCTAATAGAATTCAACAGTAATGTTCTTTTTATAAAAACACCAGCAAAGGCTTTCATGATGCTGCCATATTGGTGGAGTTTTGGGAGCAAGGGGGTCTCTAAAGAGACTAAACACCAGATCAATGAAAACATAATGTTCTGCAGACTTTTTATGTTTATGCAGTCACAAGTCACTGGCTTGACAAAGAAAATTGTGAGGCTTACTTTTAGAGCCGATGTAATGGATTTTGGTTGTGTACCCACAAAATGATTTACCATGATATTTACATCTAACTTTTGGAATCAACAACCAGTTAAATATGTCCTTAAACTGAGGAGCTGTGACTCAGCCCTTTGCTTGCAAGAATGCCTTAAAGAGTGAGGGGAATATTAAAAAGAAAAAGTGTTTTTAAATCATCAGAGTAAAATTCTTTTTTGGTAAATCCTCCAAAGATGTTGTAAATGTCAAATCATTATCACCTGTTAAATTTGGATGTTTTTTGGAGTAAGATCAGTCATATTATGATCTTGATATTGATTTATCTTGACACTAAAACAAAATGTTCCATTTGCTTTTTTGCTTTTGGCACAAAAAAATTGGGGTTACAAGTATGTTGTAGATATATGCTAAAACTTATTGTTTTAAGATAAAATAAGACAAGAGTTGTCTTGGCATTATCTTTCCTTTTTCGTTGTATTCTTGTTCTCATGCATGCCATATTCAAGTTGTAAATGGAAATCTGTACATTACATATGAGTTAATAAGAATGTTAAACAAGTGAGGAGATTGTTACAGCTTGTACAAATAATAACAGTTATCAATAACACAAGTCATTTGTCAAAATCTGCCCAAACTCCAGTATTCCATAATTTTTTTTTTATAAGGGACCTAACAATTGTTTATACATTTCCTTCATTAAAAGCAAGATTTTTGGATATGTATGAACTTTGACGTCAGTCGCTGCATGTTATGATTTCCTGTATAAAAGGATGCAAAGAATTGGCCTAGTAGCCTCCACATGGGCTGCTTATTATGTCCGTGACTTAGAAAATTACAATAAGTGGTTGTGAAAAGTCATGTTTACAACTTGGTACTTTAGAATTCTCCTGGCAGCTCAGGACATTTTCTTCTCTTTTTCTATACTGTTAGTCTCTGAGCTAATATGGTCTTGCCTTCTTCAGCAATCTGCCTGCAAGAACCACGTTTGCTTTTCTGTGCACCATGTCCTGTATTTAAATTTGCACTTCTACCTCACCTGAATGTTCCTTTTGCAAGAATGAAGAAACATATTTTATAAAGATTATTTTCTGTATGCGTAAATGATGCATTTTGTATTCTTGTGGTCCTTTTCACAGACTACCCAAATATTACCGCCAAATGGATGTTTTTAAAGACGGAAAAAGCATAAGATCAAAGTTGTAACATTACTCCAATTGACTGAAGGAGCATAGAATTAAAAAAAAAACCCAGACCACCCTAGCATTCAAACAGTTGCCTAGCACAAAGACCGCAAGTGTACTTTTTCCAGCAAGAAAGAAGATTCCTGAATATTCTAAGACAGTGTCAAAGTGTAGCTTCCACCAAAATGTTAGACACTTCCACTATGTATGTGTCTTCAAATATCAATATACTTATATAAGCATGCATGCATCTGGAAGCTGTCTTGTATCCTCATAGAGACACATCAACCCATATCCATATTTCCACTCCCAGAAGTTAGCTACTAAATGGCTTGTCATCCAGTGTAGTATTAACGCAAATTTTTGTATTGGCATCCTGCTCAAAGAGCAGTTCAACTTCATAAATCTTGAAGTCATGACCTATTAGGTTATTTCAGTTAATTATGTTTCCTCCTTGAGGTAATTAACAATAATCTGTATGTCACAACAGCATGCAAGTTTCAGTACAGTCAAGAAAATAATTTCCCAAAAGAAGAAAAAGGAAATTCAGTAAATTCACTGGTCTGTAGCCTAATAGATAATCCTGGTGAGATTTTGTGACCTTCATTTACCATCTTCCTCCTGGCCAACTGAGTCTGAAGTTTTCACCTGAAGTACCACACACCTTGTCTTGTTAAATGATTTAGCCAAAAAAGAAATATTTGCAGGAAATAACTCAAGAGCGTTCCAACTGCACATCCACACCTGTAAGAGTTGTTTTAAGGCTAAACACTGTACACCTACATTATGTGGCCACTTTCGTCAATAGTTGTGATGCATTTAAACGCCCCACATATACATCTCATTTAAGAGTGAATTGCCTTTATGAAAGGAAGAACAGATTTGGCCACCATCAGCTGCTTTTTATGTATGACATTTAGAAAACACTATCAGCATGTACATGCTGCTAATGAACAGTTTATTGGCTATAACCCAGTGTGCCACAGAAGTAAATCAATGATAGCTCCAAAATGCTTCTTATAGTTGCGGTTGTAGGGAGAAAAGTATTTGAAAAAAACTTTGTGGGTGCAGACAGTATGTTGCCTGTCCTCTAATACTTTTTGTCTGACCTTTACAGCATCTTGATCTATTGACACATCAAAACTGACATAAGCTCTGTGCATCCTTATGGGATAGTTCTATGGAACAAGGCAGAGAGGTGAGGTGGGAGTGCTGCACATGGATTTACAGTTTTTGCTGGATAATGCTAAACTCTGCAAAGCAGGGCATGGGTGGATTTGTGTTATCAGACAGCAGATATAGTATTACATTCTCTTGTTGCTTTTCATTTTTTTATGTTCTTTGCCGAAACAATATGTGCCAGGTAAGCATGAAGAGAGCCTTTGCTTCAGAATTTGTGAGCGAAAATTGTTTGATAAAGCAATACATACAGGCAGTCAGCCTTTAATTGTATAATTTATTGTTTTTATCTGAAAATTTGAAAATAAGAATGTAAGCCAACAGTTGTGTGTGAAGGGTTGATGTACTAAATGCACTGTACCAGTCAAAGTTTGCAGTTTGCATGCTGCTGTCACAATATGCATATAAATTACTTAACCATAAATTAAGGTTGGGCATGGGTCTGGCTTTGGATGTTTGTGTATGTATTCCTTTTTTATTTTATTAAAACCCATTTTTGATGGGTTGTTTAACTGTCTCATTGTATCACTGCATGTTACATGCATGTATAAAATTGTTGGGATTTTTTTTTCCCTTGGTAGCAATGTAAGTTCTATGAAAATGCTTGTTGAAGCATGCTGGGTTTTTTGGTCATAATTATTACACAAATAACCCATGTACTTTTATATTTTCCCCCTTCCCCTAATGTAATACAGTGAGCATCAAGTAGTTCAGTATTTATTGGTGTGTAGATATGTCATCTTTCATGACTTGTCTTGTTATCTCCATGTATAAATACATGGACAATATATGCACACATGCATGGCATTAATTTGTTCATTCACAAACAAAACAGAGCAATCGGTATTCACTGAATAACTGCATTTACTCCTCAATCTTACCCTAACCTGTTCATATGCTAACCTGCACTACATACAAAAATGTATTTTAATAATTATTCCCTAATAATTGTTAGATGCAGTAGATTAGTATATCACTTTGATTACACAGTAATAATGAAGCTTACACAATGAATGCATCATACATTTTCCCTGCCTCTAGGGGTACAAATTTTCTGCTTCTGTGCATTGGATGATATACAAACATTTTTTTTTAGAATGTCTCGATGCAGAATGCAGTTTACCCATGCAGAGCTTAGCTAAGGTAAACTTTGCTTATGCCCATTGCTCACAAGTTGGTCAGCCATGCACTGAAATTAGCTAAGATGAACTCTGCTCACTCTCATCACTCACCAGTTGTTCATGCATTCTCTCTCTTTCTCTTAATTCACTTCAAGACCATTTGGTCTTGCACACATGCTCACATTCAGCACATTATCACGAGTGCCACTCAAGTGCCTGTGATTTAATTAAGTTGACGGTAGTCTGCTGTATGCCTTTTGCCCTGGCTGGTCTACAGTTAAAGAAAAATTGGTAGCATCAAGAAATCAACTTTTGAGAAGGGACTAAGTTGCAAAATTATTTTCAAAAGACTGGGTTTAGTTCATTACACCATATTAATTCCACCAGTGTGAGTTAACAAATTACATCGGGCATGACCTTTGAACATTGCAGTTTTTATCCAAGGCCTACTTTTCAGAATAGGTTCTCTCATGATATCACCCCATTTGCATATGCTTGGTTGGGCATTTGGTGACATCACAAGTTCAGCCTTCTTATTTAGTGTTTTGTTTTTATTAGAGCTTGCTTTGCAGTACCTCTTAAGGAACATCCTTAGCCCCAGGATCTGAATTAAATGACAAGTATGACTCCCATTTTATTTGTCTGGGAAAACACTTGTAAAACATTTTTGTGCTAAATACTATAAACATTTTTGTTGGAGCTTCATGCAGCAGCAGGTGCTTTCCTACTCATGAAAAAAAGGATTGAAAATTGAAACTGGTTCTTAGAAAATTCTTTGGTGTATGATATTTTCTAGGGTGCTAGAACTTTGTATGTAAATAACCTCAGTGACTTAGTACTACGATTTCCACTTGTAGTATTGGCTGCTTTCTTTATATTGCCCACTTTATGTGAAGTATGCCAACATTGCTGGGAGTCCTGAAAGATCAATTCCTATGGAAAAGACCACATCTGTATGTTGGATGATAATAGTTTTTGTAGGGCCAGAGGTTGATGTCAACATTCCATCCACAAGAACATTGTAAAAAAGACCAGAAAATGTGCCTTTCTTAATGTTTGTTTGAAAACAAACGTGTCTTTATGGTTGCCCTGTGGTATGTGCCATAACTGGATAGAAGCCTGTTTTAGGCGTTTCCTTGAGAGAGCTTTGTTTTTTTGATGGTGCCAGATCCTGTTAAGAAGTTGTCTTGTGGAGTTCTGTTAATGTCTGCACAAATTTTACAAAATGTTGGATAGGACAGCTGTTGAAATGGGAAGAGATTGAATTTTCATCAACAGCTTGAAATAGCCTGTCACATTTGTCCTCTCTCCCTGTAAAAGCATTTTCTTAGGTAAATAGTGGTACTTTACATATTTTGTTCTTTTTAGTTGTGAGAATCTCATATTCTTGTCTTGCATATGTTTAGCAGAGTTCTTTTCTATGTATGATCATATAGCATAATGTGTTTGCAGCATTTGTGAAAGTAATTTAAAATACTCATGTTTTAGGGGAGGGGGAAATTTTCATGGTCATGAATATATCAGGAAGTAGAAAGGTGCTTTAGTGTGACACATTTGTGTGTATAATGGTGATAGAGATTAAATATCTTTATTCAGTTATTTACAAAAGAGCACCATGTGTTAATCAGAACTTTTTTTTTTGCAAGTAGCATGTGAGTACGTGTGCAAATTTAAGTTTGTGCATGCATAATGGCAAGCATATATGCTTGAAAAACAATATTTACAAGATGCAGCCATGAAGTATAAAGACTTGAATCTTGACTAAATCATTTTTTATTACAAAAGATGCTTAAGTAGCATTTTTTATTTAACAGCTCAGTACATTTGGATGATTTATATGGAACTTTACAGATGGAATATTGTAATGCATGAGTTTGAATGACAGCTTTGATGTGAAAGATGTAATGGTTTAGCAGGGTTATCAAGCAAGCACCTCAACAATTCACTGTACCTTACAACTTCTGTCCACTTCTCACCAACAGCCATGTGTTTGTGACCATTGTCATTACTAGAACTTAAAGTGTGAACACATCGTTAGTTTAGAGGCAGTAGGAAGATGTGTGGAGTTCACTGGTTTCTGCGTTTCTTAAAAGTTTTGTTTTTTTTTCTTCTTTCGTTAGATTGGCTGAGACTTAAAAAAATCACTGCCTGTGTTGATTCACATATCAATGCATTCTACATAACCCCTTTCTTAAAGTTTTACTTCATTAAATGAATCATACTCAACAAAAATCAGACTAGTCTAATTCTTGCCATTTTGGACATTCATAATATTCTTACTCATGGAGTAAGACTGTAGATAATAAAATAAACAAGTAACACCAGGCGAGAGCTAATCTTTGGATTTTTTTCCCCAAGAACCTGTGCATGTACATTTGCTGACGCTAAAAGCTTGTGATTCCTTTATGGTGACAGATGAGGGAAAATGAGAACTTGCAGTAGGGAAATGTGACTTTCTGTAAAAAGTAAACTTTCATTCTGTTGACAATAAGATTGTACTCTCACATTGGTAATGTCCACTAGGTGCTTAGCCTTTTTTTTTTTATTTTTTTTTTTTTATTTTCTACTTGACACTTCCTGTGCCATATATTATACAACATAGATTATTAAAGCACTTGAATATTTTGTTTTTAATTTAAAACTTTGTTCCATACAAAACAAGCAGTCAAGGCACTGGACGTGGATCCTTTTTTTTTTTAACTTTGTATTCCACACAAAGCAAATTACAAAGGCACATAATTTCAAATTTTTATTTGTGCTTGTTAAAATTTAAAGATACAATATTTCTGCCCTCTGTCCCTTAGCCCCAATCCTATCCCCCCTCCCCCTCAAAAAATGAAAACAAAAATGAAATATTCTTAGTGCTAAATTAAGCTTTTTTTATTTGTTTCTATAATCATATATGGCCAAGATGTTTGTAATTATCAGGAATAACACAAGATGGTGGTTTTGGAGGGTGGGGAGGGGTTGGGGATTTAAGAGAAACTTTCTTCCAGTCCTCCAGTTTTTCTCCTCCCCTCCACTCCCAAGTTGAAGGCAAGAGTTTATTTTAAATGTTTTGCATGGAGAAAAACTGTGACTTGCTTATGGCAAACTGTTTAGATTTTTGGTAAAATAAAATGCTGTGTAGGCTTTTATGTATGCTTTATACAGCCTGTGTCTTCTGCCCATTGTTTTGAAGATCACTTTGTTACACAGGCATATGCAAGCCTATGCACTGACACAAGATATGTATGTATATAAAATACTTTTTTTGTTTTTTGCAATGTCATATGGAAATAAATGCAACAGAAGTTTGCTGGCTTGAATCAACTTGTGTACAAACTGAGGATAGGGTTTTCTCGCCGTTTATACTGGAGACTAGGGGCTGCATCATCCACTTGGAGGTCAACTGCGCCATTCGCTGCAGACGTAAAGGTGGTTGGGTGGCCAGGGTGGGGGAAGTGCAACGTGGAGGGATGAAGGACTTCAGTGCCAACAATACCCGCACTCAAAAAAGCACTCCCGCGAAACATCAAACAGGAAAGATAGGCATGAATTATGACACGAACTTGTATTACTACACATCCATGAATTATGATGTGTGCAGTGGAGACAAGGACCGATAAAGACTCCGGAAGCTGTTAATGTTGTCTGCATCTGACAACGCCAGGTCATCAAACCACGGACATATATAGGGGATATTAGTTCGTGGTCAAATAAGGAGTATCCTCTTCGGTCAAACCACGAACTTTACAAGTCCGTTTTGTTAAACCGACAACTGAGAAGACCGTTAGTCAGCCCTCCTTGTATTTTCTGTCTCTAAACATCCTGAGGCTATGAAAAGATGCTCATTAGGACCATGCAAAAGCATTTTGGTTCCGGTGAAAGAGTAATCAGCTCTGATGCGTCTCTCTGAAAGTCTTGTAACGTTTGGTGAGTTATCGCGGAAAAAGATAAGGGATTTTCGTATTTTGGGTTTTATCCGACTGGGAGTAACTTATGTCAGCCCCAGTCTTTTAAAAAAAAAACTTTTTAATACAATTTGGAACATTAAACTGCTGAACTGTTTAACGGCTGAATGCAACACAGCACGTCCCATCAGAATGAAAACTGCTCACTGAGCAGGTGCTGCATGCATCAGTCAAATGATTGATACAGAATCAATCAAGGTTGATGCTAAAATAATAATAACAATAATTAGCTTATGATGTGCTCGTTAATCATGGTGATAATGCAGCTAATTGTGGAATAGTGTTCGTGAGCTCTCGGGCTTAATCGTGTTTTGTTCTCATGATGAGTCTCCCTCGCTCTGCTCGTCCTTCTCAACATCGCTTGAGGACAGTGGATGTAGAGGATCGACTCATCTGTGAATCTATCCAACATGACGTTCTGGGAAAGCTGAGTCGCCAAAGATAGAACTTCCAGGTTGCTGATAATTATTCTAACAAAGCCTACACATGCAGGACTTCCCGATTGACTAAGCTTCAATGTAGTAAGGTATCAGTCACTGGGCAGACTGCTGACACAGATTCGATGTGTAAATTTTTAGTTGGATGGCGACAAGGTATAAAAAGTCTACATATCTTCCAACAATAACAACAATCACCTGAATGCTGTCCTCCCTGTTAGCATCGAAAACGCCTTACATCGATCAAAAAATCGGGTAAGTGTTTCTGATTTATCTTTTGTCTTCATCTGTCACTTATGGTAGTTCCCATGGGCGAAGGTATGTAGAGACTCCTTTCCCCGCTATTATTTTACAAGAATTATTATTGTGGTATGTTTTGTGCGTTCAGTACTGAGAAATACAAAACTGTCGAGTGGAGTCGTGCAAGTCCTATTCACGCGCTTGTGTACCTTACACAGCTGCTATTACACCCTTGTATGTAGATAACAACCCGCCATGACTGGTGGTGGGTGCCTGGGGGTGTGTATGTGTGAAGGGCTGGGGGGAGGTCAGCAATGGGCGGGAGGGTGTTTACGAGGTTGTGTCCTCGGCAGCTACATAGGGGGCTAAAGGTTTGGAAGGGGGGAATAACACATTATTTTTATCTTTACATTACAAAAATTTTTTTTTATTGGGTAGTGTTTATTTTTTGGCTGCTATATTTGCTGTCGTATGTAGGTCATTTCTCGGAAAAGCGCTTCGGATATTGATGTCATTCCACTGAGGGATCCTCTGACAAGAAATTTTATGATTTGATTAAATGTTTGCTTATGATGATAAATGCATCTGTTTTCCTCAAAGTCAATTTAAATTTTAACTTTTAAGATTTAACTCTTGGAAGTGCATACTGTAGACGAGACAAGCAGATTCTGTGGACAAGAAAGAAGTGACTGAGAGAGGATCGTGATTTCAGTGTAGCACTACATGGGGCCATCCTCATGAAGTAAATTTAAGGTTGCCTCGGGATCATTTTTATGAAAGCTTTTGTTTACACCAAAGCAGTCAAATAGAAAGTGCCCTGGGTACACGCTTCCCCATTTCCCCTCTCAACCGCTAAAAAGCCACGAAGCTGCTGCTTAAACAGTTAAATGAGATAAAGAGCACTTTAGAAACTTTATCACTACGATTGACACACGGGGAAAAAAAAATGCTGACTCGAGTTGACAAAAATTAATCAACAGCCATACGATCAGACGTTACGGCCCCACGTATACTATCGTCTCTAAATGACTAGGATTGCTATTTGTACATATAAATATATCCTACTTTAAATATATATATACCCGAGCATCAGCGTTTTAATTGTTTAATGAAGACTAGTAATTTAACTCATTTTTACAGTTAACACTAGTTAGGGCATCCGGCTACAATATTTATTTATACTCGAAACTCATTGCCTCTTGACTTTGTACAATATCCATGGGTCACAACTTATCGAACATTTCTATAGAAAGGATAGATGAAAGCTTTTTAACATACTTCATTTGATAAATAGCTTTCTTGACCTTTGACCTTTGTTCCCCAATAACTGCCATAATTATTTATTCCCTTTTTCTTCAATATGAAAAAAATTAAAAAGAAAACTGTTTTGCACGATTTACTAAAAGAAAGAAATGCTGAAACTTATAATTGTTCAGACAAATTTTTCATTCTGCCTCAGCTAAGCCCAGAAAGTGATTGGCGATTGAAAGATGGAGATTGGCTTACGTGTGCTACGCGGTCCTAACTGGACAATGGGTGATGAAGATGGGGGTGAAGGCCACGTCGGGACAGTTGTGGAGCAGGCCAGTGATGACACCGTCCACGTCATCTGGGACGGGGGACAGGTCAGCACGTGCCGCAGTGGGTTGAGTCAGGGAGGTTATGATCTCCGTGTCCTGGATAACGCCACTGTGGGTGAGCTTTACAGACCAGCCTCAGCGGTCTGTTTTTTTTTTTTTTTTGTTTGTTTTCTTCTTCAGATATCGGTAGATATAGGCGATATAAAACTAACCTGTCCATTTCAGCTTCCAAAACTCATCAGTTAACTGGTTATCCTCAGCTACGATTGGCACCGAATAGTTTGGTGTTGACGGCTGGCAATGTTGTGAATGATGTACCAACGTGACGAAGTACACTGTCATCAGCGCTCTTTGATCGCAGGTTCGAATCGCCTACTTCGCAAGAGGATAATTAATTTTTTTTCTTTATTGTATCTAATAGCTTCACTATACAATGTAATGTTTCTTGTATGCTCTGTATATATGTATTACTGCATTTATTTCATACTAGTTACAGGTTGGCTAGAGAAAAATAAAGCATCTTTTTTCTATTTCTGTTTGTGCTTGCGCTCACAGTTGTGCACGTGTGTGTGTGTGTGTGTGAGAGAGAGAGAGAGGGGGAGACAGAGACAGAGAGAGGATCAAGTGTGTGTATGTGAGAGAGAGAGCGCGCGCTATATGGCTGTATATATATATACAAGCATAACTTCGTGTTTGTTTTCAGGCATTAGACATCCTCAGGTTATTTGTGACGAATGCCAAGAGAAAGATATACTGGGTATACGCTGGAAATGTGCAGAGTGTGATAACTATGATCTCTGCTCATTGTGCTACTTCAGTGACCGCCACGCCCTCGGTCATCAGTTCTGGAGAATTGAAACACCTGAGTCACCCCCGTAAGTCTCAAGTTCCCCCTTATTATTGTGCCAGCAAGCATCTCCTGTTCTAATAGCCACTCCAAACGCCCTTATAGTTCAAGTTATCTCATGTCTGTGTCTGCATTGTGGGCAGGCCTGACGAGAGGGAAAGGGACATAGGGGGTCAGACTAGCAATTGCACTAACACGCCACTGCACATATTCCTATAGAATCACCAACGCTGGTAGACACTTCCATTAAACTCTTTGGCCTGGAAATAGACTAGGATTTTGGAACTTGAAGGAAACATATTCTGATAATTTCAGGTATATGTGAAATAAAGCATGTGATCATATATATATAATGGTCTTGTAGACTTGCACTTTCTCCTAAGTGAGATACATAACTTATTTTCTATTAAAAACTTTCCCACTGTCACCATAAAAAATAAAAAATTAGAGGAAAGCGTGAAACAAACATTATGACACTTAACTCAGAAATATGACAGGGAATCAAACTACTTGCCAAGCACTTGTCATTGCAGCAAAATGTTTCTGAAGGAAAAAAGGAGGTGTCTTTGAATTCTTCATTTCCAGAGAGAAAGTGGAGCGGCGATCAAAAAGCCTGAAGATGCGAGTGTTGGGAATCTTCCCTGGTGCCTCAGTGGTTCGAGGAGCAGACTGGGAGTGGGACGACCAAGACGGTATGTCAGAAATCCTGCAGCTTGAAGCTTTAGGTTACCTTTATAATGCAATTTCTCAAAAACAATGAAGTTCTCATCTGTATTAGCTTGGACTAAGGGGATGCAAGGTCGAGGTGGCCAAACTTGAAAATGTTTTCAATATGTGCTCAGGTGGCAAAGGCTCCATTGGACAAGTTGTGGAAGTTTTCACACCAGCAGCACATTCCGCAAGGAGTCTAGTCAGGGTAGAGTGGGAAAATGGCATTCGAAATGTCTATCGAATGGGCTTCAAAGGCAAAGTTGACTTGCAGTATGAGGAGGAGGCACCTGGGGTAGAATGCTATATTCAGCATCTTCCTGTTTTCAGTGAGTGTATTCTTTTTGTGATTATTTTTTCTAACCGTTGAGGACATTTGGCTTGAAATATTTTCTTAGTTACGTATTATTTTTCCTCATTTCTCTGTAAATCCGGTTTACTATGACACAAGTTCTGCAGTTTTAAAAAGTGAAAGAGTTATCATAATAAATATTTTCTACAATAAGTTATAAAACACAAGTAATATTAGCTATTCTACCATTCATTCAGGTGCCCCATGGGAATAAAGGTCTGATGATCATAACTATTAATTTCATTCAAAAATCTTTATTTGCATTTCTTATAACCACTTAAGAGCCACTATGAAACATTTACTTATCTACAATGACTATATCTTTCAATGTATTGCAATCTTGAAATATGTATTATCTATTTTTAATGGAGACCTTATTAGTTGCATCAATTCAAATTTAAATGAAATATTAACTATTTTAGGGACCCAAGTTGAACTTTACTCACTTCTGAACCTTACAGCTCTCCTATCTGTTATGGTTTATCCACATAAAAGAATTAAAAATAATAAAGTTGACTTTTGTGTACAGAGTTACAGAAGTATAGTAAGGCAAAGCTGAGTGAGGATATTGTAGATGGTGACTCAGTCTGCATAAATGTTGGAAGGGAGGAACTGGAACAGCTTCAGAAAGCTCGCAGCGGCTGGGCGGTTGGCATGATGGAGGTTAGGTTCCCTAGTTGTGTATTAAAACAGCTTATGTTGTTTAAGTGCTAGAAATATGACACACATTATTTAGAATATTCAGCAGACATTGTATAGATTTTATGTGTACAACTCAAACCTACCAAGCTGCTTCATTTAAATATTCAAAAGTAAATGAAGGACTCGCATCTTTTACATATACTTTTATCACTGCTTTGTCTGATACCTGTCATGACATAAATAATATTTTCAAAATTTGCCTCTGTTTCTCAAGATTAAGAGTTATAAAAAACGTTAGTGGGGATGTTGATTCATGATGATCAGACTGATGTAATTTTTTTTTTCACTTGCTTCTTATTTAATAGTGCTTTGGAAAAGTTGGCAAAGTTCAAGGTTTTGCATCAAATGGAGATGCTATTGTTTCCTTTGGTGCTAAGAAATACAGGCTTTTTCCTGGAGCTTTGAAAAAGGTTTGGCTTTAAAAGAAAATTCAGCTGTGGATAAATTTACAAAGTTGAGTTAAAGCCACATCTTTAGTGTAAACATTGTGCTACAAAATGCTGTTTAACATGCCTTTGTGATAATGTTTCCCCAAAGAATGGATCCATTCATTCGAGAGTGTTCCTGTTTCTTTCTTGAGATGTACACCTGCGAATGGAAGAGGTCAAACTCGAAATTTTGTGGTTGTCCAAGAGGCCTAATTAACATTGAGTCTCAGCTCTCCCGTTGGCCGTGGCCTTGACAGTATAATTTTATCTATGTACTAGCCTGGTTTCCAGTCCCTTGACCTCTTTCAGTGCATGGCATTTTTTGTAGACATAGATTTGAAGAACAGATTTTTGATATTCACCATTTTTTTGAAAAAAGAAAAGAGTATCTTGTTAAAAAAAATTCATCTCACGAGAACTTTAAAAACTTTAAGCTGCTTTGAAATCTATGGCTTTACATGTCAATATTTGTTTAAGTACTGTTCTTGAGTATGAAAAACATATTAAAGATCCATTGTTTTTATTTCTATTCCAAAGATTTATAAGAAAACTAAAAAAAAAAAATACAATTGTTATGCCGCCATATAACCTTTCTATCTTGACATATATATCATTTACAGGTCACACAAATTTCTGTTGGATCCAGAGTACGTGTTCTTGATGATGAAGACAGCGTTCGGATTCTTCAAGAGGGACATGGTGGATACATTTCACAAATGCGTTCTGTGAGCTCAAAGATTATCATATCTGTTGCTGACTTTTCATTTCTCAGACTGATGACATGGTTGATGACATAGTTGTTATAAGAGACAGTTATAAAAATGCTTACACTTTTCATTTTCTTGCAATAATCAAAGAATAAATTCATGAACTAATTGTGCATACACTTCAGAGAAAGTGCATATGTGTGTGTGTGCTTGCACATGTGCATGCACTACATCTTCTATGCATGTTAAAAATTATTTGGAAAAAACTGAATCTAGACTAAAATAGTCAAATGCAGCATGTCATGTGTTGTTCAAGGTTCATGGCAATCTTTAGCTATTAAGTGTCATACTTTTGTCTATTGATAAAAGAGGCATTTTATCACTATTCTTTTATTATTATCGTTGATCGATCCTCTTGAACACTTCCAGTACTCCCGCAGTTCTGATGCATGTTGCAGTGTCTTGGGAAAGTAGGTGAGGTGATCAAAGTAGATGACGAAGGTGACCTGGTGGTGAAGTTCAACGGATGTCAGTGGGCATTTAACCCAGCGTGTTGCACACCTGCCCCTAATGAAGATGTCGACACCATTTCTCTTACCCATGAGGATGATGACAGCGATGGAATTGCACTGGGTGAGCAGAATAGCAGTCACATGTATGGTGTGGTGGAGGATATTATTATTCGAACATGCAGAGAAATATGAACTTACATAAATGTTGTTTAGTTTGGTTGAGAGATGTCACAACATTTTCTCAGACTGATCTGAAGGGGGATGGGTGGGGAGATTTTATTTCTTGTCATTCATGTACATTGTCATCTAACATTTACTTTCTCCATTTGGTGTCTTATTTAAAAATAATCTATTGATTCTATTCCCTCCCACACATGAACTGCAAGCCTTGAAACAAAGACAGTATCCTCTCCCACTTCCTGGTGTAGAGAAAGAGATTTTATATCTGGTGTATCTGTATTTGCTGCTATCCGTACCTCATCCGTATGTGCTCTGTGGGTATTAAAGACTGAAAACCATTTTAGTAAGATCCTTTTCCCTAGTTAGCTATGTAGCCCACAACCTGGACAATACAAATAGAATGTGGTCCGATTTATGGATTTAATAGCCCAAATGAGGTTCCATGATGGTGAAAACACATGATGAATAATAGGTGCCTCCCCTAAACTCCAGTGTATATGATGGAGCTTTGCTGTGTGATATTATATACTAATGAGATAAAGTATTCTTTCAAATTGAAAACAAATTTAACAACAGTTTTTGAATATTATGATGCATTTATCCAAATGTTGTTTATCAGGTCAGGGTGGAAATTTACTATGGCTTCTGGCAGCCTTCACCCAAGCAGCAAAGGAAGCGGCAAAGGAAGCGCCTATCCATATATTTCTAAAGGCCATTGCAGATCGGGAAGAAATTCCTGCTCTGGAAATGTTGAAGAAAAATCCAAGACTGGTGAGTGTCAGCATCATTCTATAGAGCAGCTGTAATCGCCTCTAACTTCAAGAGGTCACTTGTGGATGAAAGACTCCAGCTCTAAACAATTAATTTATGTTATACATATATTTTATGCAGGATATATGAGGCAAAATGTCACAAGACTATAATTACAGTATACCTTTGTTCAGTATCCAAAAAAAAAAAAACAACAAAAAACACAGAGATTTGCTTTCTTAATGCATTTCTCAGTATCTTGTAATTAGGACCGTTCTTAGGGAAGCATCTGCCTATAGGGCCCCGCGCTAGGACTCTAGCTGTGCTTTTGATAGTCGCTAGGGGCCCGGCCCACGCTTTTGAATGGGTATGCTGGTAATATATATAATTTTCTTTAAAAATGGGTAAGGTTTTTTTGAAGACAAGACATACTTGTGTAATATCTTTCAAAAAAGCATGGTTTAAATTATTTATTACTGAAATTGTCTTTCATTGAAAGGCAACAGCACAGATTCAGGGATTATCAGCTCTGCATATAGCAGCCAACCGTGGATTGCTGTCCATTACACGTGCATTGATTGCCGCAGGAGCTAACATAAACGAACAAGATAGAGATGGCGATACTCCTTTGACTGCTGGCATGTAAGATGTGGTTGGAATATTTCAAGAACTGATCTTCATGAAAGCAGTTTTCCATTCTTCTTTTTTCAATTTTTTCACCTTGCTATCTTTATTTTCATCAGCTTTTGCTTTGTTTGACAAAGACAGTCAAATTAATGTTAGGAAATTTAGGATTTTTTAAAATTATTGTTATCGTTGTTGAGTGGTGCAGCTTTATTTGTGATTCAACATGCTATGCATTAATTAAGCTGCTTTTACACGTGTGCAATTTTTTCTTTCCTTTCTGCTGGCACTTTTGACATTTATATATATAAAATATATATAAAATTATATTAAAAGGTTAAAATTTGTTTCCTGTAAAGACATTTGAACAATGTTATAGTAACTGAATTCGGTTACACCTGGAGATGAAAGACTGATAAGATTTTCATGGGTTTTGTTTTTGGGTAATTTTCAGTGCTTCAACAGACTAAAATTCTTATTGGCTGTAGGGTTTGTGCATTTAGGAAGTAAATATCTTTTGTACAATTAATTGGTTTCAAGGTAAAAAAAAAAAAAAAATCCAGAAAGCAAAATTCCTAGAAGTCATAAGGTCAGGGAGGTTCAGCCATCTGGTTAGTGCACTTGACTTTAGAGTAGTGTTTCTTGAGTTGCAACTATCTTTGTAGAAAGATTGGAAAGCTCAATCCCTAGGTTCATCCACCAGCAGTGAGTACCTGATTAATCAGCAAAGTCTCTTCTCTCAATTGCCCTGCCCTAGGCATGGTGAGCCATTTACCATTCATTGGCCAGGCCATATGACCTTTGCCTCATTTCTCAAGATTAAAGTCAAACAGAAAGAGATGCCTAACTGCATTCATTGCATTATCATATATAAAAATAATATATGGGGAGTTGTTGAGTGGTTGGCTATGTTTAATATTAAACTTGGAAACATCAAATGTAGTGCCTTGTAGTCTAGGGCTGTGTGTGATTAGTTGGATTGGTGGGAAAGTGCTGCCAGCTATTAGTGATTCACATTATGAGGGGAGTACCCAGAAAAAATCCCAAACATGTTTAATATAGACAAGATCAGAACCTAGGCCTGAAGGGGCAGTGGTGACAAGCAAGAGTATATTAACCACTGGACTACCACGTGTCACACCCACAGATCGATGTATGCTTGTGCTATGCACTAAGTGTAACAGATGAATATGATAGCATCTCAGCTAAGTTTTTTTTTGAAATGACAAGTGCAGCTTTTTTCTATGGATGTAGCTGTTCATACGTATTTATCTTCTCGGAGATGAATTATTCTTGTCTTATTCCAACCTGGTCTCCTCAGGTCCAACATTGAAATTGCTGAATTTCTTATAAAGCAAGGATGTGATGTCACCCTAGCAAATAAGAAAGGTCAGACAGCAAGTCACATAGCTGCCAGAAGTGGTTATTCCTCTTTGCTGAAGCTTTTGTTAAGCAGAGGAGCTGACTTCAACGCCCAGGTAAGCACAATGTTTATAAGGGGAAGCTATGCAAACTACTTTATTTTCTTAGCCCAATGTGAACACAGAGAAAGACAATCATCACCTTCCATGTCTCTATAGCAGATAACATTCCAAATTGAGCATACCTTCACGTTGCTAGAGGCTGGTATTCCAACTTTTATCTGATATTTTATTTGGCTTGTCTTTAAATGCAGACACCTATGATTTATAATTTAGAGGTCTGCCGAATGTAAAGGTTACATCATTTGTGACGGCTGCAGTTATTTGACAGGATGATGATGGTGATACACCACTCCATGATGCTATCTCAAAGAGTGAGACATCTGCAGCTGAAGTAATAATTTCATGGCCCAAACTTGACATCCGACGCAGAAACAAGAAAGGTTTCCCCCCACTTCACTATACTGCACTGAAAGATGAGGTTGCGTAAGTTGGACAGATTGATCATTGTTGTCAAGTTTCTCAGTTTTTGTGTCATGAAACCTTAAGACAGAGACATGAATTAGCAGTCTTCAGAACTGGACATACATGAAGATGTAATTGGTATTGAGGCATCCACTTGTGCCCACATGTAAATTAACATACATTAACTAATAAACCCAGAACCCTAAAATGTGCAAGTGGTAATAAACTCCTTAAAATACCATGAGGGTGGAAAACAAAGTTCTTAAAAGAAGCATGAGGGCAAAAGAAGGGGATGCTGAACATTCAAAGAGCAGGTAAATCCTGTTAGCTTTATTTAATGTTTGTTGTGTTCTGTTTACTTTATTTGTGTCATTAAATTTGTTGACTCAAAATGTAAAAGTGTTAAAAATGATAAGAGTTTACGGTTTTGCATTTTTATTGAATTCACAGATGACAATTGTGGGTGTACAGTATCATGAAACACTTGTGTGCCTTCTGTATGTTCATCTGTGATCTGTGTGTGCATGCAGCAGCAACAACAGCAATAATAATAATGATTATGAAGATGTCTTATAGAGCGCCATTCCCTAATGAGTAACTGCTTTACAGAAAAGATAATAACAAACTAAGATAATGAAAAGCATAGCAAAATTCTCTTTAACCAATCAGACACATAATATTAGTCAAAAGTATAAGGGAACAAGAGTATCTTTATATGTTGCTTTAATGCTGAACAGTGTTCTGTTTCAGTCACACACTTATATGTTCAGTTTCACACTTATATGTTTCAGTATTACGGAGCTGCTCCTCAAAAAGGACAGAACAATAGTGGACGAACAGAAGGATGATGGCTTCACACCACTTCATGTGTGTGCTGTCAATGATCATCATGAAGTTATGCGAATCTTGATAGAAAAGGTTTGCAATTTCTTTCCACACTTCCCATACATCACACTGTCAATCCATTAGCTGCAATGAAGCTTTTTCTGGCTGCGTACTTGTGGTGATGATTGGGTGTGGGTTGTGCTCCATTGTTTCTAAAGCTGTCGTTAGCTGGTCTTTTAGTGTGTCATCCCAGTCGGGTTTATAGCCTTGTCTTCTGCCTCCGGAGATACAGCTGCCAAGCGTTGTTTCCTGGTATATCTGTTCCTCACATGTGGTTCTTTGCCTTTTTATTTTACCGACTGAGTTCTTTTTGTGCTGTGATATGTGGTGTTACAGAA
Organism: Pomacea maculata; assembly: GCA_004794325.1. Taxonomy (NCBI): domain Eukaryota; kingdom Metazoa; phylum Mollusca; class Gastropoda; order Architaenioglossa; family Ampullariidae; genus Pomacea; species Pomacea maculata. The sequence goes on from SRHC01002094.1 coordinate 721,975, forward strand.
TACAGGCAGAAAAGTATAGGTAGGTGGTCACATCCAGCATGCTGGTTCTCTGCTGCACCTTACTTTTGTATGTCTTCTGTTGCAAAAGCAAGGTTTGCATGGCTGGTAGCTTTCCACACACAGGAGAAGCAGAAGGACTTGTCATATGGTTTGTTAATAAAGTTCGTTCTAAATAGCCCAGTCCTCGATTTTATTCCTTTCTTGGTAGCCTCAGTTGGAAGAGTGTTTGTTACAGTTCCCTGGTATTATAAGCAGCGGTACAGTATAAAGTGGAAGCATTTTGTCTGGTGAGGTATTCCTTAACTTACCAAAGGTAGCGACCCATTGGCTACCCTCTCCTGGTTTGGCCTGCTTGTCAGAGCAGTTTATCAGGATGTACCTGTTGCATTCTAGCAACTTCTTGGATGAGAGATGAGTACCTGGATGAGTACCTCTCTTGGATGAGAGATGAGAGTGAGTACCAGACAGAGACCCTAGATGCTGGCTGCCCTAGTGTACATATGGGCACCACACGCCCATCCTCCAGAGGAGCTAACTCCATCTGGCACCCCATATGTGTTTGTGTAGTTTTGAAGATTTTTTTAGCTGAAAGAAATGCCTTTAAGTGTTATCAGAAACTGTTATTCTGAAGAACAAATTTGATATTTAAGTACTTATATCAATAAATGTGTCAATTTTTTGTAAAGTACATGTTAACAAAGAGAAAAATCAGATTAAAAACAAGCTAACTTGTACTGAACGTTTATGACACTTACAAATAATGAATGGTTATATTCTGTTGTTTTTATGTTTACAAAGGGTAGAGCAATGCTGGACAAAAGGAACAATGACAACCAGACACCACTTCATGTGGCATGCAATCAGGGTTATTTCAACAGTGTCCAGCTGCTTGTTGAGAAAGGCAAATTTTAATATTTTTTTATATATAGTTTACTTGTACATATTGTTACTAGTTTGACAGTGAAATCACCCTGGAAGTGTCTCTAGTTTGCAAAAAAGCCCCAACAACTACAATTTTACACCCAGATTTTGTTTTCTGCTGTAAGGGGCAAAGCTATTAAATGAGTGTCTTTTATATATTAATTTGAACTAGCATCTGATTTTATTTTAAGCATTTGTGATTTTCGTTCTTATGTTACAGATCAGTAATGACACAGATGCATTTACCTATTATGAACCGTTAGCCTGACATAGATGGGAATAAAAAGTCTTATTTTTCTATGCATCTTGCCCTATGGGGCTTAATGAGCACATCCCCAGATTGTGGACAAAGAAGTATGGTTTGAGGAAGAAGGAAAAGAAAAGAGTGTGGATGTCAGTCCAGAATTTAAAACAAAAGCATGCTCAGTTTTCACAGTCCAAGATGAAAGACTGTTCGTACCTAATGTTCTGATATTGTACTGTTGTGGTGTTTCTAGGAGCAGATGTAAATAGCAGAGATAGCACGAGCGATACACCATTGCATCTTGTACTCATGTCAGCTGGGGGATCGACAACGGATCCTAAGCTTCGTTTGGTGGGCCTCTTGTTGTCTCTTATTCAGCCTAGCAACTAAATGCTGTACTTCTTAATTTTAAGCTATTAAAATCGAAGCAAATTATTTTTATTCTCTTTAAAAATAATAATAATAATAATAACGCATGATTTATAAAGAGCATACTAAAGCTCATGAAAGGGCATGCTCTTAGCGTGAGACAAAAATGAGACATGGGTGACATAGAATGCTGGAAGGATAAACAACAATACTGATGACTAATAAAAGACAATATAGAAAAGGCAAGGAGGAATTGGGTAATGAGAACTGAGTTTCATGAACCACAGAGGATGATGAGTAGGGCAATAGCCAGGAGATGAACAAAGTGTGTGTGTGTGTGTTGGTGGTGGTGGGGAAACGAAGATGGGCTGGCAATGTGTGGACTGTCGTTAGAAGTAATGAGGGAAGAGGTGTGTTTTCAGTGCACATTTAAGTGATTCGATGGTGGGCACGTGGTGGATATGGAATGGGGGAGAGTTCCGCTGTTTTGGTTCATCATGATTAAACATTCTGGGACCATTATGTTGTTCTGGTGACAGGAGTAGTTAGGATATTGTCATCATACGAAGAGCGTAGTGGTCTGGCTGGGACGTAGGGGAAGAGAAGATCACAGAAATAGTCAGAGCAGGACCCCATCAAAGTCTTTTCATGACACGTTGACACCGCACGGTATCCAGCGTCTAAAACATCTCTATTGGTATTTATTTGAGTAGAGGGGAGAATTAAAGTCTGAATGATTTCTTTACGACAGCTTATGATGTTGGTGGGACAGTCGGACAAGATGGACGAAGATCAGTGCATTCGGATTGCGCACTTACTGCTCGAGAAAGGTGCTGACCCCAACGCCAGAAACAAAGATAGACATACACCTCTCGACCTCTCAAGAAGTGACAAAGTCAAAAGAGCTGTGAGATGTTTTATAGATCAAAGGTAGGTTACTTGTACTTCTTTTGTACTTGTACTTGTTTATACGAGAGTAGCAGAAGCTCTTTATTGAGACTGTGTACTCCTGACTAAGCTTTTGTTTGTTACACTTTGCATCCACACCCGCACTTTAGCAGGCCGCAGGAGAGTTTGTGGGTAGAAAGCAGTTCCTGCCTGGAGTCAGTACCCTTGAAACAACAAAAAAATGACGGACTGAAAGGCATTCAGGCTTTAGGACCTGCGACTAACTATAGGTTCGACCACAGATCAGTACAGTTACAGGCAAAAAGATTCCGTAGCACAGACGTCACGAGGACGGGGAACTAGACAAAGCTCACCATGTTTAAAACGGGACATTTGGAAGATTGAGGTCCGCCCTCTTCTTTGCAGTGCTGGGTGGGTAGATAAAGATTCCCAGCCTCACATGCTGGTAAGCTACCAACCCAGGCAATCATCAAGCAGGTAATCTTCCATGCTTTAGTGATCCCCTCATCCACTTCAGATTTCATCCACTTCATATGTCACAGTTTACATTTCAGCAGATGCACTGTGGTTGTTTTCTGCTAATTTTGGAGTGAACAACGCAACACATATTTTAAAACAGAAGCCAAGTGACTCAAGCATCAAGCAGCAGACAACTCGACAGTGAACCTAACAAATGTTTCAAGTGCTGGCAACGGGAAGCAGAAATCTTGCTTGTGCCATGTGGACATCGAGTGGTTTGCAGGCCTTGTTGCAACAACTTGCGTTTGTGTCCACAATGCGGCTCCCAAGTCAAGAGCATGTTTGACAAAAGTAAGAGTCAACCCTCTGAAAAGAAACTAATTTTTTTCCAATATAATTTAACATTTATTTAAAAATCAAGCAGTTTACCGATAATTTAAAAGTAAATTTTAAGTACAGGTACCTAATTACAAAATCAGATTTATATAATTGTTTACTCTATAATAACAAAATATCTGTTATATTTTTCTGGGTTTTTTGTGTTTCAGATGGGAAAAATGTTAAGGATCCATGCTTAATCATGTGAGGAGAAAATCTCGGCTCTGTAAACAAAGAGTGTTACTATCCTGAGGCAGGAATTACTAATAAGTGAAATGGGTGAAGACATACACACACAAATACTCCTCCTCCTCTTTTGATCTTGCTAGACAAAACATAAAAATGAACGACGAGAGAACTCTACAAAATGGACTTGGAAAATTTGAACTATTTTTTTTACACAAGTCACATGCAAATGTGAATGGCATTATTATAATAGTTCATTGTATTTTGTGGCAATTTGTAAAGTAAGTAAATACACATATGTTGAGTTTATCTTTGTCTTTTATTCTTTTCTTCCAAGTCTTTGACTAAGAATATATTTGTTTACATATATATATATATACAACTTACAGACCTCTATATAGGCTCATATTGCATTAGCGATTTTATCGTCATACGAATGTGCTGGCTGGGTCTGTTCATCCTGGACTGTAAGAAAAGGGTGAAGGAACATAAATCCTTCATACAGAATTTTTTCTTAAATGCAATCTGTTTTCCTCGCGAAAGGTTTGTGAAAATAAAAAGCAAGGTTCAGCAATGCAGTCTGTGAAATAAAATGTTGCAGATGTTTATCCTTCACATCTAGTACCTTTTCCCTCTGCACAGTGTTTGATTATTTTAGCCTAGACAGATGTATATGTACATGAAATGTTGATGTCATTTTGTTATTGCATGGAAATAGTTACTGCAGCTCACATTTTTTGTCAACCTTCCTTCCTGGCAACAAATATCCTGGTCACTGGTAGAAGGATTGTCCAAAACGATATGTGGGCAGAGGTTGAGCACTTGTGGACTACGATGCATATATTTCTCTTTGACCACACCAAGTACTTTTCATTTAGAAGGTTGATTGCATGGTTACCCTAACTTGCACCTCAAACCTAAATTAGAAGATTGTTGATTGCATTTGCCTCATTTGTTATGCAAATGGATAAAAAAGTGACATTTTCTGCTGTCATTAGCAGCAAACATTTTAGCAAGTTTTTATGAAGTTCGGAGGTTTGTAGTTAATTTTAACCGTAGTGTTGTGGTGTGTCTTTAGTGAAGAAAGATGGAAGGAGGAGGGTCAGAAGGTGCTAAAGACACCAGATTAGGCATTTCACTTTTTCTGTTATTTTAGCCTAGGAAATGAGATTTATGTGCGGTGTCTGCGTGTGGGGTTGTGTGTATGAAATGGGCGGGAAATAAAAAATAATCCCTCATTAAGCGTATTTGCCAGCGCGGTAGTGAGCTCAAACAAAATACAGCAATAAAAACAAATAGAGTAACACGTTTACAAATTTTTCAAAAACAAAAAAGGAAATGTGTGGGAGAGAGAAATAATTGCAAAAGGATACAGTCAGCTACTATAGGTATTAAAGAAAGAGGTAGGTCTTATGGTCAGTTCTGCCCAAAGATGGTCATGGTATGACACTACTGGGATAATTTATTAAACAGATTAGTATGCGAGACCCTGGCTAACTAACGGGCAAGTAGAGGGAGGATGGGACAACCACGACATCATGAGAGTTTGTAAAGATATTCTGCATGATTTGTATACACGGTCATATAGCTGTATGTACTTTATTAACACGATTTGCATTTACATTAATTATACTTTATTATTACTTATATTATCTTCTTGCTTTCATGGATGCAAATGGTTGAGTTAGAAGGATTTGTGGTTTATGTATGTTTTGTATCAGCTAGATGCATGGTTTATGTGCTGAAAAATTGAGTTAACTTTAATTCTCTCTCATTTACACCTTTAAAAGAACTGGCGGACAATGCTAGCAGAAATAGAAAATTAGAAGATGTTATTTAAACCAAAGTATTAGTGCACACAAACTCAAAGATTTTAAGTGCATGTATTAACATATGTTTTATCTCCGACAGACCATTTTATCAGTTTGTGATTGTGACAAAGCCGAGTGTCACAGGGGTTTCATCAGCATTATAGAAAAGGAACAAGGATGGCACCAAAGCAAAAAGCATGGGGTGGGGGTTAAGTCTATGCTGCTGATGAGCGGATTCAAAATGTAACTAGTTCAAGATGGTGCAGAGATGGCTGTAGTGATCGCTAAGTGGTCCGTACAAAAAAAAAGAGCATGGCAAGTGACGCAACATAAATACATATAAACAGTAGATACCAAACAATGCAGAGCTGCAAAGACAGCAAGAGATTGAGAACAGTCATTCACCTGTTAGGAAAGTACTTTCATTTCATTTATTGGCTATAATTCCAGTGGGTATTTTTAACATCAGATAATAACGATCACACAATAACATTTTCATGTACAGTAGATGGTGACAATGTGGCAAAATATATAATGCTAAAAAATATAAAGAGATTAGAGATTGATAATGCAATTCAAATACATTTGTTTCAATTTATTAGTATACTTTTAGATTTAATATTCATCAGCTGGTAAAATTTTTATTCGAAGCAGATCCTTCAAGTGTTGCATTAAACTGTTTTTAAAGTGACGGGGAGAAAAACTACAGCAGATTTTCCAGATGAAGGTAAGACTTGAGACGTCTAACAATGAAGCACTCAGTTAAACCATGATAGCTTACATACTGGGCTATCATAGAGAAAGTTGCACAAATGGAACAGGAAAATAGATAATTTTAAGTTCCAAAGTTAGGTTCCATATATAACCTATGCTAAAAGCACAGTAACCTACATTGTGCAAAAATTGACACAGGAAAAATGCCCAGCTCACCCAACACCATACATGTTGGTGTACTAGCTTTAACATTTAACATCATTTTCAGAAATCTGTTAGATCCTTTAACAAATATCTAAAGATCAAAAGCCCAGATTTCACTTCCATACAACAAAAGATTGCAAACATTTGGATTTTTTCTTTTTACATACTCAAGGCCCTACCAAGAATTCATATATTTCCTCTGTGATAAGAGGTGCATGATTCTGTGGCTTGAATAAAATCATCAAGATAATTATAGCTTTTATTATGTCATGTGTTGCATGCTGGCTCAGCCCGAGCCTTAGTTCAGAAGGGGAGGAAGGGGTTGCTGCGTCACTATAATCTGACGCAATTTTGCTTTTTTTTACGTGGGGCAAGAAGAAAAAAAAAGAAGAGCGGTCATCAGAGGAGAGAAGGATGTCGATGGCGACTGATTGTAGAGAATAATGTCTTGATAGGTTGTTTAGGGAAAGAGGTAAAAACGGTCTGGACGACATTTTTTTGGGGGAAAAATGTTTTCAGCTCCGACCTCTGTCTTCGGCTCCCTCAGTGTTGAGAGATCCGTTCATCGTTCCTGTCGTGAGGGCGGACTGTGCGAGCATTGGATGTAACTGTGGGCTGTGGGCCATTGTAGAGGTAGCGACGTAGCAGACATCAACAGCCTGTGGAGCCCGAATTATTGGTCCAACAGGACGAGACATTCATCTGGGAGTTAGTTCGTAGTCTATAGTTCTTCCGCGTAAGGGAAGGGTTAGTGGCACTTGGCACTTGGTAAACGTAGGCGTCCACCTCTGTCCCCGACCCATTATTTTTTGATTCCCTCCCTTGGTTCTCGTGTGTGTATATATATATTCTTCATTAAACGTGTATTTGTATTGTTCTCACGTGTGAGTGTCGTTTGTTTTGCACTGAAGAGCGGTTGGATTCGTTGTTATGCGCAACAATAAGTTTCATGGCACAATATCTTAACACAATATATTTTATTTTTATATCTGTTTCTGAGTTACCATATTCCTTTTGTTGAACCATGCGCGTGAGGAAAAAGAAAGGGAATTGTTTGGTGCAGTTGCCAACCTTCCCTGTATTGGTGATAGGCACTAACCGTCTTTAGACATGATGGATGTGTCTGGAAACATTTATATACAATGGGCACTAAAATAAACATGAAAAGATTCACAGCAACATTCCCTTGTGAATCTGTTCACTAAGCTATTAGAGAAGGACTCTGAGAACATGCGAATAATCTGACCTGCTGTATAATATTCCGCGTTTGTTTAATGTCCCAATAACGTGCAAAAACAAGAACTAGGCCGAGACAGGGACAGGGGGTACTACAAAACCCCAGGGCAGGGCGTGTTTGTGTCCTCCTCCAATAAAAATACTTTTTTGTTTTAGCTTATGTGTCCTCAGGTGTACCGTTCATATTGTCTTTGTTGTGGTTTACGCTCATTAGAGGTTCGAAAGGTAAATCGTGAATTGGTGTTTTACGCGGAGCCAATAACTAAGGTTATATATGCCGACAAAGCTGCCATCCCAATAAATAGATGCCACATGCAGAGCAAGAACAGCATGTCCCCAGACGAGAACTGAACCCAGGACAGCCAACCCTCACTGTATTGGTGACAGACGCTAACGTGCCACCGGCCCGCCATTAGCGGAAGGGTTTCATCGTGAAAAGCAAGCACCAAACAACGATATATTGCCAGTTTCTTTCAATAAAACTACAATAATTGGCACCATTTTAATATTTATTTGTAGCATTGTCTTAAGCTGACATACTGCTACATAGAAATAGTAGAGGAGGTATTCCCCATTGTCGCGTGTCGCATGCTGGGTCAGACCGAGGGGAGGAGGGGGTTGCTGCGTCACTGTAATCTGACGCAATTTAGTTTTGTTGTTGTTGACGTTTTTGGCACGTTGGGAGAAGAAAGAAAGGGAAGAGAGCGGTCACCAGGGAAAAGAGCTGGAAAAGGAATCTGTTGTGAGAACATTTGAGTGACATTTATTTGTGTGAGAATCCGTTGTGAGAACGGAGCAGCATTTATCTGTGAGGTATCGGTTTTGAGTACATGGGAGTAATGTCCATCTGTGGGGATATTTCAGGGTACGAACGGAGAAGGGAGGGAATGGCGCTTGGTAGATGTAGGTATCCCCTTCTCTCCCAGACCCATTGGTTTTTTGTTTTTTTTGTTTTGTGTGTGTGTGTGTGTGTGTGTTTCCTCTGTCACATGTCGCATGCTGGCTGTAACGATTCGCGATTCAGGCGAATATAGTTAGATTTCTATTTTTCTTTATTGTCTTGATGTCAGGGTGGGCAGTCGCGCGGGTGCCGACGCGAACCCGCGCGACTCATTCTTTTACGTCATTTATGAAGTTTGACGTACGTGAGCGTGGCAAAACGTAACTAGGGCGACGGCAGTCAATTGAGGCGGAAGCCATGCCAACTCTTCAATATAGTGATTATGATTGGTCGGCACAGTCTCCAAGAGGAATTGTTAAGAGGTCGTCCTAGTTACCGGGTTGCTAATGGCCTGATTGGTCATTAGAAGAAAACGTCTTCGGACACAGACGGAGACCAGCAGTCAGAGAGAAAAGATCTCTGAAGAGGATTACAATTTCGTTAACGGTCTTTAACGTTAACCTTCGACGTTCATCCATACTAGGTGGAGCTCAGACATCGCCTTGTATGTTGTGGTGTGGTGTAGATATTGGTTCGATAGGAGAATATCGACTACACCGATACACGGGATACGGCATTATCTACCTTGGATTACCTCAGAAGAGGATTACAAGTTTGTTAACGATCGTCGACGTTAGTCATCAGCCCAGACATCGCCTTGTATGTTGTGGTGTAATGTAGATATTGGTTCGATAGGAGTATATCGACTTCACCAGACCTGGGCCAAGGCCGGCCCGCCTCCTGTCTCTGACCACCCGCCCGCCATTTTATAAACTATATATACAATATTGGGTAAAACTGAGTTAACTGTATTAGTCCGGCCCTCTGAAACCATCCTAATATCTCATGCGGCCCCTTGGGAAAATTAATTGCCCTTCCCTGGACTACACCGATACCCGGGATACGGCGTTATCTATCTCGGACTCCGAATTTTGTGATTTCCATCTTTATCAATACGCTCGTTGGGATGTAACCCGTTTGTGAATTCATTAGGATTTTAACTTGCCGGACAGCAGTCTGTCATCCCATCTGCCCGTCAGACAACCATAGGGGTGTGTAGGACAGTAAGGGGATAAAAATAATTTTTTCTTACTTCGTTCACGTTTCATTACTCTTTAGTTCCTTAAAACATTAAATGTGGTAACTGTTGGCCGGATCTTTTTGTTGAAAAAGGTGGAAGAGTGCGGCGAGCGTGGTTTACATGTAGATGTTTACACACGCTCGCATATATTTGTAACTCACTCTTCCCAAAACGTTACACTGGCTCAGCCTGAGCTTTAGTCCCAGAGGGAAGGGGGAGCTGTTACGTCACTAAAGTCTGAAGCAATTTTGTTTTGTGACTTTTTTTGTTGTTGAAAAAAATAGGAAACGGGGACATACTAGCTGTTAATACTTCCGTTGTGGAAACGGGGACATATTAACTGTAATTCCGTTGCAAGAACGGAACCGTCTTGAGTTGTGGATACGTTTAGGTAACATCCATCCGTGAGGCATCTGTTTTTTTTTTTTATTATTTTCATTAAATACGTATTTGTAGCGTTATCTCGTGTGCGTGTCGTTTGTTCGGCACTGGGAGCGGCTGGATTCGTCGCTACACGCGACATCCTCCCTTGTTCCTTTTATTTCATTTTTTTAAGTGTATTTGTTGCGTTCTCACGTGTGTGTGTCGTTTGTTCTGCGCTGGACAGCGATTGGATTCGTTGCTATACGCGACACCCATCACTGATCGTCCTCGTTCCATTCTTTAGATCAGACCTGGGCAAAGGCCGGCCCGCCTCCTGTCTCTGACCGGCCCGCCCGCTGGCGAAGGATAGTATATATACTATACATACAGTACTGGGTAAAACTGAGTTAACTATATTAGTCCGGCCCTCTAAAACCATCCCAATTTCTCATGCGGCCCCTTGGGAAAATTAATTGCCCACCCCTGCTTTAGATTAAAGCGTGTCAGACAGCGCAAGAGAAAATGTAAAGTGTACTTTCAACATATCTTATTCTGCACCTACTGGACTTGATGAAGCCTTTTGGGTTACAAATTGACCAACTGTCATCAGGCCTAGGAGCTATCCTACTGTAAAAGCATGACAATGATCTCTTCCTAATCATTTGCATCAGTAAGAAGCTACTGGACAGGAACATGTGCCAAAGCACCGTGGAGTGCGAGTGCCTGGCTATTGTATGGGCTGTACTCAGACTCTCCCGATATGGTTGGGAGCTTGTACTGCACACTGAACATAAACTCCTCATCTCACTCCACAAAAATTCACAATTACCCTAGCAGCATCGAAAGCCGAAAATTCAAGGGTCCCATGAAGTTTTCACCAGATGGCCCTTCTGGTCTGGTTCTATCTGGATCTCCTAATAATAGCAAGCTGTCAAGAAATATTTACAATTAGACCTTGATTTTTCCAGGTGACTGCCTTACTGAGAATGCCTTCTCGGTTGTCACTTGTGAGCCTGCAGGATTGCATGAGAAGAATTCAACGAGAGATATACACTTCTCTGTCTTCCATCCGAAGACGATTCGCCATTGATGGGAAGCGGTATTCCCTATTGACGATCCAGGCAGCGATGTTCCGATTGATGCAGAGAGGAACGGCGGAGGAGTCAAATAAAAGATATCGTCTACGGCCGCAGCAACATCAAGCGCCAACCCATTACTCGTACAGCGACTCAATGATTGCATTCTCCACCAGCGGCAGTACCAGCCATAGTTTATCGTCGAGGCTGCTGCGGACCAGCCAGCAAGAGGCCTCTGGCATTCGGACGGAAAGCGATGAGCCTGCTGTTGGCGACGAATCCAACGGCCCGCCCGCTGAAAGGATGGCTGAGGAGACTGACTCGCAAGATTGAAAACTTAAACACCATCAAAAAAGCTTCTTAAAAAAAATATATATTCCGGTGTCAAGGACGCTCCTCATGCGTGCGACTTGGCGATGCTCGCTCGCATTTTAGTTTTTCAGATCCTTTTTTTACCTCATTATTCAGTTAGTTCAGTGTATCTTACGCGCAAGGGTATCTGGATCTACAATTGTCACGCGGTGTGTTTGATTGAGTTGCTTCTAACTATTTTTTGTGGCCTTCGTGTGTAACTGGCTGTCAAGATGGCGGGCGGCCATAATGCCGTTCAACCGTGATTATCTTCTTGCGTTCATCCCGTCTTCGGCTAATCTCCAAGTGGACACGTCCAACTTTCCTGCTGAAATTTTACCTCGGGACTCGGCCTCCCACCGTAACAGTAAGCGGAAGAGAGGTAGGAGAGGGGGAGTTCGGCGCAGATTGAGGATCTTTGACTTTAGGCTGAACAGACCTGTTGTGGTTAATAGCACTATCCATGGTGATGCCATCGAGATAGTCAACACTTATAAATATTTAGGTACTATCTTTGATGATAAACTTAAATGGGATGTGAACACTGACATGATCCTCAGGCGGAGCCAGCAACGCTTATACCTGCTACGGAAGCTTCGGTCTTTCTCTGTCAGCCCAGTCATTCTCACTCGGTTCTATCAGTCCTTCATTGAGAGTCTCATCACCTTTTCTTTCACTTCTTGGTTTCACAACCTCTCCGTAGGGAACAGGAGCAGCCTTGTCTCCCTTGTTAAGATCTGTTCCAAAATCACCGGAACCAAGCAGAGGGATTTAGCCCTCTTCAATAAACAGCAAATCCTTAGGACGGCATCCCGTATCCTAACTATTCCTAGTCATGTGTTGGCGAGTGAGTTCTCACTCCTGCGGTCTGGTCGCAGATACGCTGTACCGGTAAGTCGAACGAACCGTTACCGTAACTCGTTCATTCCGCGAGCCATCTACTTTTTAAATTCCACTAGCTGTGATGATGTGTCCGTCTGAGGTGACCTTGTGTGGTGCCCACTGAACCTCCTGTTGCTGTGATACTATATGAGTGGGTGTGTGTGCACATGTGTGTGTGTGTATGTCGCCAGAATCTATTCCCTTTCATCTCTCACATAATTCTTCCCTCTAGTGTGCTGGCGTGTCATCATACCTCTAATTGCCCTTGTGGATGAATAAAGTTGTATTGAATTGAATTGAATTGAATTGATTATTATTTGTTGACAATTCTTGCTAAATTTCGGATGGGTGTATCTAACATTGCTGTTCATTATTTTAGATATAGAAGATATAATTCACTTGACCTTTTATGTCCATTATGTAAATTAAGTGAGGAAGATGAAGTTCATTTTGTTTTGTGTTGTGAAGCCCTACACCATTTTAGAATAAGATACTTACATAAAAAATGGTATACTAGTCCAAATAAATTTAAAATGAGTTTGCTACTAGCCTCATCAAATGAAAAAGTTGTTAAAAATCTGGCATTGTATCTCCTCCATGCCTTCCAGTTTAGGAAAATCTACAATAGAAGGCAAATAAGCAATTATGAATGTTTTTTTTTCTTTTCTTTTCGTAACCATGTACTGATGTATGAAATATTGTATTATTTTGATGTTACTCCCCCTTCAAAAAGGGCAATGGCCCCTTGAATAAACTACTTATGACTTATGACTAATAATAACAACTACTTTTCGCCGATGGTGTACATACACTACGCCCGTGGCCGCCATTTTCGAATTTTTGTTTCTATTCGCGATTTTCTTTTCCAGCATCTGAGCGGAGACGTAAGTGTTCTCCAGCGATCAATTGCAAGCAGCATTCGACTGTTCGACAATACAGTACGTTTATCTAATTTATATACACTCTAAAAAAAGACGAAGGGGGCGCTACTCTGTGGCTTGACCCCGGCTCACTATCGTTCTGTATGTTTCTGAATTGTTTGGATTTTTACAGGAATGTCGCTACCTTCAGCTTGTGTATCAATTAACATAAATGATACTGCAATACGTTTGACTGTGTGGGGTATAGTATTCCTCTGTGTGTGTCCCTGTACGGGAGAATTTTTCTGTTGCCAAACCGCGTCCATTTTTGCAACCGTTAGTTTGATCTAGAGCAGGGGTTAATATAGTTAATATAGACTAATATAGTTAACTCAGTTTTACCCAATACTGTATATATAGTATATATACTGGCGGGCGGGCCAGCGGGCGGGCCGGTCAGAGACAGGAGGCGGCCCAGGTCTGCTCTATACAAATTTCAACACATGGGCGTTTACTCTCGTCAAAAGAAAATACGGAGTTGTTGTTCTTAGTGATCAAAACTAATTTCAAACTTCTAGACTCTAGAGAATATTCAGAGACGACTTGTGAGGCCAATCAGGACTCTCTGGCGGACAACAATCAACTTTCTTCAGTGAATGAGTGTCGCTCCTACCAAGTAGATCCTTTCAATCCCAACCCATAGCTGGATCAGAGATAGATCTGTCGCGACTGTGCTATGAGCATTGTACTCTGTGCGTACGTGTCCCTGTACGGGAGACTCAAACTTCGATCAGTTCGAATGGCGATGTAGTCATGCTGATTTACAGTCTGGACTTTCTGCTGTCGCTGCGGCAGAAGGCCACACAGGCCCTTGATTTGCTTTCCAGTGGCATTCCGACAACGGGTGGGAACAGAAAAAAGAAAATGAGAGGATCTAGAGGTGTCAGACTGAAGCGAAGAGGGTGCCGACATCCACTACCCGCCATCACCCTGTCGAATGTGCGCTCCCTTCACTACAAACAGGATGAACTCTCTGCGCTTTTATGCAAGTAGACAAACAGAAAGTGAAAGAAAAGGAGGAGTTCAGGGCAAAGGCAAAAACATCTAGAGTGGAATACAGAAGGAAGGTAGAAAAGCAACTGAGGGCAACGCAAGGGAAGCATGGAGGGGCCTGAACACCATGATGGGTAGAGCACGACAGAGACAAAGAGTAAAGTGTGATGACCCGGTGACATTTGTTAATGAGCTCAACACTTCCTATTCACGGTTTGATGTGAGAGACTTCAGCAATGAAGCAGAAAATATCTGTTCTTCACTGTCGGCAGCCACTGTCACAATCTGTGAGGGAGATGTCAGAATTCTCTCTCATGTGAACCCACGTAAAGCCCCTGGACCTGACCATGTGAGAGGCAAGGTACTCAAAGAGTGTGCTAGTCAGCTAAGTGTGTTTTTACCAGACTTTTCCAGCTCTCCCTTGACTCACATAATGTCCCCCGCGTGTGACGAACATCAACAATCATACCTGGGCCAAAGAAGCCTCATGCTACAAACTTGAAAGACTTTCGACGACTTGAACCAGACAAATCGTTTAAAGAATGGGAAGTAATTGCACTTCTTGCTTTGTCTCGTTTACTGTGAATTTTACCCAAGTACCATCCATCTCTCCCAAAGGATCCCAGAACACTGTTGAAAACCCACAAAAGTTAAACATCAAGTCTGTAGAAAATAGTTCTGGATATCATGTTCACTTTGGACTTAAAGAATTTCTGTCAAAATGTAGTCTGGTTGGATTATCATAAAAGTACGTTCTTAAGCAAGATTAAGGTAAGACTTTTCCACTTGACACATTTTGATCTGTCATTATCAATTTGAATTGTTCTTCTATCTTGTTTAGTTATTTTTTAATAATTTCCTGAAAAAGGGGTAAATTCATGCGCACAGGGGAGTTTTACCGCCTTTAGCCTTCAGGAGAAAAAGAAATGTACTGTGCTATGTTGTGTTTAACACCTGCATTTGAACTATCAGTGCAAATATGAGGTACACATACATATTTTATTTATGCTTGCTTCACACATTTATTTAACAATTATGTTTGCAAAGAGATAGGCTTTGCATATTTAAGATCAAAAGCCTATAAGATGGCCTTATTCCATGTTGTGAGAGTTTTTGGAAGACGCAGCAGAAGGTTAGCACTTCTGGCACTAATGTTCGGGTCCTGATCATTGATCTTCTAAAGAAAGGACAGCCAAATTCACTCGAGTGGGGTGAAGCGCAAGAGCGGGCATTTGTCTCCGTCAAAACGTTCCTGACCAGTGACCCCGTGCTGCAGCTCCCAGATCCTTCCAAGATGTACATCTCAAGCACAGACGCATCAGATACAGGGATTGGGGCGGTCCTGATGCAGGAACACGAAGGAAAGTTATTCCCTGTCTGCTACGCAAGCAGAAAGCTGAATGGGGCCGAGATAAGATACTCTACTATCGAGAAAGAGTTTTTTCCATTTGAGTGAACGACGAAGAAGAAGAGAAAGAGTTTTCAGACATCGTATGGGTTGTGAGAAAATTCCGGTTATACCTTGACGGAGTCAGGTTCACCATACGGACAGACCACAACCCTCTCACCTATTTGAACACGGCACGATTTGAGAACAATAGGGTGATGAGGTGGACCCTGTTTTTGCAGAATTTTGACGTGCATTTTGACTCTGTAAAGGGATCGGACAATGTTGGTGCTGATTTCCTGAGCCGGGTTGGCTCAGAGAGCTGAACTGAGCTGAATATAACTACAGTTCGATGAAAGATAAACTGTGGTTAGCAAGTACATGTTTGAAGTTTTATTGATTAGCTCTATTGTTAAGAGATCGGTTAGTATTTGATGTGAGGGTATATAATGTTTTGATTTGGAAACGAGGCTGCGCCTGACAGGCTGAGTTGCTTTGTTCTCCAGTGATTTTGTTGCTTTCTTGTGGAAAGTCTTTGCTCTGCCATATCCTTAGATTTCTTTTAGTTACAAGTTGTATTTGTTTCTCTTAAATTTTACTTTGTTGCTGTTTTAACTGCTTGTGATTGCCTTGCTTTCTGGTTCTGTGGATTTTACTGTAACGGTTACGCTCTCCGCCATTACCTTAGATCTGATTCCTACTGCTCGTACTGTTTTCTTTTTTTTCTAAAACTTAGTCTCACTTTAAATTCTCACATGGCGGACCTCCACTATGTTGTATCGCCGTGAGTACCCTCTCGCACTCTCTCTTACTTCGGCGACCCTCCATTATGATACTCCCACCTTTCCAACTAATATCCTACCTTAAGACTCGACCGTCCATCAGAAAAAAAAAGCGAAAGAGAGGTAGGAGAGGAGGAGTTCAGTGCCGGCTGAGGAAATACGGTCTAAATGACAAATGTAAATCTCCACCACTACTACACCTCAGCACCAAACGAGGTACAAACGGTGGGAAAAAGAAAGGTGACCTAAATTTTAATGTCAATTTTCCTTTGTCAAAGAGCGGGCGACTTTCAATAGAAACGAAAAATGTGACAAGTCTATGTGTTGGTCACTTAAATGTGCAGTCAGTCTGCAACAAGGCTGTGGACATTCATGATTTAGTGTTGGATAATGACTTTGATGTATTTTTCTTGTCAGAGACATGATTAAAAGAGAGCTTGTGAGTTGCCAGAGTGTGAAGAAGATTATTCTGCGCCATTTGCTGGTGTTTCGCTGACTTCTTTCACGTGTATTGATGAGAGTTACTTGAGGAAACTTGTAGCGAGATCAACTAAAACTTCATGTGCCGTGGATCCTGTACCAACTAAATAATAACCTGGTTGTTGAGTTTTTGGAAGCAGCAGCAGAAGGTTTAAAAGGGCCAGTGGCTCTAATTCCAGACAGCTGGCTGCTAGTATTTAAAGATTCCGGTGGTCGCAGGATGTGCAACTGGCCACCGAAATCTGTTAAAGCAGATGCAAACTTCATTATTAAAGCTAAAATGCCAGATTCCTCATGGCCCATGCATCCAATTCGCGTGCTAATCCTTTGCAGTTTTTCTACAAGCCACGTAGGAGTGTGTCTGATGCAACTCTCACGCTTTTAAATGCCATCCTACAACACTTGGACACTTCTGGCACCTATGTTCGGGTCCTGTTCATGGATTTTTCCAACGCCTTCAACACAGTCCAGCCACACCTTCTAGTCAAGCGCCTACTAGACCTGGATGTAAACACCAACCTAGTTCTATGGATCCGATCATTCCTGAAGGATCAGGGTTAGGATCATCCCCCTCAGGGATGTGTGCTTTCCCCCATCCTGTTCTCTGGATATACCAATGAGATTACTATTAACAGTAGTATTCTCAAACTTGTGAAATATGCAGATGACATGGCTCTTGTGAGCTGCCTGAAAGACGAGCAGTCCCTGTCACAGTACCTGGCCTGTGTGGGGGAACTGGAGGAGTGGTTTGACCGCAGCGTTCTGGAGCTGAACGTTGAAAAGATGGCGGACATGGCCTTTGGAGGAGCATGTGAAGGAAGAGATGGCACAGCTCCTCTCTCCCCACTGATACAAATCAAGGGACAGCAGGTGGAGAGGACTGTGTACAGGTCTCTTGTTGAGAGCATCCTCTCATTCAACATCGCTGCCTGGTATGGTCACCTCCTCGTCAAAGACAAGGCAAGGCTGGCCAGAGTCATCCACCAGGCCAATAAAATTATTGGTCAAGCACAACTGCCACTTTCTGACTTGTACCTTCATGCAGTCAGAAAGGTAGCACATAACATCCTTTCGGACCTAACGCACCCTCTCCACCCCAACTTCCAGCTGTTGCCCTCAGGCAGGCGCTATAAAGTGCCACGTGTACGGAAAGCTGCCTACCAGAGGTCCTTTGTGCCACAGCCATCACCATCCTAAATAAAGGCACAAGGTCTCATTGTCACGGACCAGTCCGTGCCTCCTGTAGTTTTTTTTTTGGGGGAGCATGTGTCAGTGTCCGTGCCGTCAGTGATATAATGAATGTTCTGGAAGGGTTAGGATTACCGACCTTACCCGTGTTTGGGCCAGAATACGTGGAAAGGAAGAATGTCAGAAAAAGCATGCATGTGTGAGTGAAATGTTCACCAAATCGGTAGGGTTTGAGAAAAGTATTGAGTCGGGCATTCCCGCACGAGTTGTCAACTAAGACAGACGAACGTAATTTGAGATAAAGAGAGTGCGGAATCAGTATAATTCCTTGCCTAGACAAGGTATGTAAAGTGATGTTTTAATATCTTGGTCTACCTCCATGTGATGTAATAATATGTGGTTGTTGAGATATTAATTAGCCCCATATGAATATTTAAAAGAGAATATTTAAAAGAATATAAGCGTTTCAGGAATTGCCGGCGAGGAGGAAGTGCCGGAAAGAGGAATTATCGATAAAGAGAGGTTCCGAAAGCAGCCGCCAAGACGGGTGATACCGGTACGTGTGTGAGTACCAACCAAGGAATTGGTGCTTGGAGTTCCTTGCCAAGGAAAGGAACTAATGTGGAGGGACGAGTAAGGAGGACCCGCCGAAACGGATCTCTAACGACCGGAGGGCCTGGGAGCCTGGTATCGTCTACCAGCATGTGTGTTGTTTTTCATGGAGATACGTCCAGTGTTGTGTGAGGGAAGTTGTTCGCAGGAGGAACATTCCTAACGCTGAGGATCGAGAGAGCGTATCCTACAACAAGTGGCAGATGACAGGACTGGAAAGAGTAAGCTACACGAGGAGAAGTGAGGACGTTTACCAAAGGACAAAATAGTTGTGTATTCGCCAGTGACGTCTGCCACCTTCTCAGACAGTAAGTTGAACTATTTTGTTAACAGAAGGAGAGACTTGCGTCTACTTAAAGGAACTTTAGAGAGATTGAAAGTTATTCTTCGCGTGTGTGAAAGTGAAAGACTCTGTGACCTTTTTGAATGTATTAACGTGCTTAGAAAAGTAGTAGTTGGATTAAGTTAATAGTTTCATTGAGTGTGCTGTGTTAATTGTAGTTGTGTACGGTGTGTATGTTGGAAGTTTTGTGTGTATATTAAACGGACGTCCTGAACTGAGGTGATCTCGTATTGTTTTCTTATTCTTAAAGAATGCGCACGTCCGACATCAAGTCGTGACATTTGGTGACCCCGACGTGATCACTTCAGGGAAGGACAGTCTGTTTTGTATACACGTCGATTAGTATACCTATTGCTCAGGAATTGTGTATACGTTGGTATCAGAAATTTATACACGTTGATGTTAGAAGTTTGTATTTGTTCTTTGTTTTGGGGGGGAGGGTTGTTTTTTTTTATTTTATTTTCATTAAATATTCATTTGTAGCGTTATTTCGTGTGAGTGTTGGTTTGTTCGGCACTGAGAGCGGCTGGATTCGTCGCTACACGCGACAACTGGTAGAGAACCTTTTCCAGGTGACTACAGACTTCAGAATGCAGCATCAGCTAACCATTTCTTCTTTACAAGCTTGTATGCTGAAGCTTATTCGCGAGCAGTTTTTTTCGGTGTCGTCTATCAGAAGGCGATTCCTGGCAGATGGAAAGAGATACTCATTGACGGCCATTCTCTGCGCGATGCAAAAAGCATTGGAAAGAGGAAATGTCGAAGAGCAGAACGAGAAATTCCGGATCAAGCTGCGCAGGAAGCAAGCGGCCTCACACGACAATGAGTCTATTCAGGCATCATCAAGTACTGAGAGCGTCCACCGACCTTCATGTTCCCGCTTGTTGCCACCCAGTGAGCTACATACCAACCAGCCCTCTGGTGGCAACAATGATCGACAATGCGAGGGGGATGAGGTAGACGACGCCAACGGCCCACACAGTGAGCCGATGTCTGGTGGGGATGACTCGCCGTGAGCGAAAGGTTGAAAAGACTCATTAATTTCCCCATGCCTAGTATTATTACTTTCATTGATTTCAGCCAAACAATTATGCTAAAAAGATGCGCTTAGTGTTTTTACAACACCAGCTGTAGGTACCTTGAAGGACTTGAAAAAGTGAATTTCATCCCATTTTCTAGACCGTATCGTGACGGAGTGTAGTGGGCAGTATTTTGACGTCACACCTGTTCATTTGCTCAAGGAATTTCCCAAATGACATCCAGCCCACTACAGGAGAAATATCTCAGATGTATAAAACTTTGCAACTGACCACCCAGGTAGCTTAGCATGGAGTGTGGGGTCAACAACTGCATCTTTTCTCTTGCATCAGAGTAAGTGAAATAATTAACACCAACTGAAAAATATAATGAAAAAGGTGTCAAGAAAAAAAGCAGTATTTTACATGTACATTTTTGTTATAATTTGTGAATGACAAATATAGCCATGAAGGCAAGTGTTTGGTGTTTGCCTGGACTTCATGGTTGGGTACACGTATTAATTACTTGGATGCAGATTTAAGTCCATGCGACTGCACGAACAAAATATTTTATTTTAGCACTCTTTCCATGGTGCACTTAGGTACAAGCAGAATGAAATTAAGATGAATAAATATGATCAAATCAGGAGTGAAAGATCAACAACTGCTTTGTCGAGAAGTCTGACTGAAGTAAACAAACTTTTCTGTGGAACTGATAACGAGAGAACAAGTGAGATAATTACTGAGACAGGAGTGATATTTCAAGAAAGTGGATAAAAAAGTTTGACTAGTAAAAAAAATTATTTTGTGCAATCGGCATACTTGGTGGCCTTCCCTGGAATGCGTTGGCAAAAGATTTAAAATTTCATTCACTGATCCTTTTGGCGGTTTTTGAGGTGTTAAACATTGTCATGGATCTAGTCAGAGTGCTAGGACTGGGCGCGTGTGTAGATGAAAGCGTGCGAATGATGGACGTTCTCTAAATGGAACGTGAAAAATGACGTATAGTGACGTCAAAAGAAATAGTGAGGTAAGCGAGAGAGACGTTGGAAGGGATATGGAAGCAGAAGGACGTTAGAGGGCATTTTTAGAAGAAGAAGGACGCTGGAGAATAGAGAGAAGAAGAGGACGTTAGAGAGTAGATAGAAGAGGAAGAACGTTAGCGAGTGGAAGAAGAAGAAAGTTAGAGAGCGGAAAGGGAGAGGTGAACGCATTTGCCAAGACAATGCAATTTGCTAATCAGAGATCGAATGTACTAATGTGAAAGGAGAAACGACTGCCAAGACAGTGAGTTTATAGTGTGTGAGGTGTTCGTTGTACTTTGTAGAAGTGGAGATTGAAGGAAAAACTGTGGTGTTAGAGACCGTTTTGCTTTTATAGTTAGGATCTATTTTTTTTTTGGTTGGTAATTTTGATCAGTAAACAGACTCGTACAGGCGAATCATTCTTAATTGGAACGAACGAAAGAACGCGCAATTGTCCGACCCGCTGGTGAGTTGGAGAGAGCGAAAGACAAGAGGCACCGGCGGCGTCGTGACAATTATTTTAACCCCAATTTCAGATTGTTAATTCTTTATTGAAAGGAAGAAAACGTGTAAATGTCGCAAGCCTGATTAGTGAGGCTTTCACAATGACAGACATTAAAGACAAGATAAGACTACCAATGAGCAGGCTGTCCTAAAAAAAAAGGAAATGACACGGTCATCGCCCTCTGCCAGAAATGTGGTTTTTCAGGTCAAACGACACCTGTGCTTTTTAAATATTGCTACAGAGAGTCAAGAGATCAAGGGACTTGGTTATAGCAGACAAATCAAGAATCACCTGCTGTCAGCAACGATAAGCAAAAGGATAGGAAAGAATTTATCACCTTTACTATCACCTACATGAAATAAAAATGGCCATCAATATAGATGTACCAGGTACGGGTGACGACACAGCCTTATTGTCCGTAAAAGTGCCATCGATGATGGTGACGTGGGAAAAAAGTGATGATCCAATGTTTGCTGATTGTGCAGGAGGACATTAACCATGTTATTAAGCATGAAAAAATGAAATGACTGACAGGGACGTGTTGACCTACGAGGTCATTCAAGAATCCTGAAAAGTAACGGACACCTGAAATCGTTTGTACCACCAGCGGCACCAACTGCTGCACAAGCTCAGATGAAGAGTCAGTGGTCTGTGTGTGTGGGTGTGATATGCACACATGATTATTCTTGATGCAAGTTTGTTGTTTGTTTTATATTATATTGTCACTTGTCTTCTTTTTACGTTGCTAATATTTTCTATGTTGATATATTTTAACGCTGCACCTAGCAACGAACTTTATTCTTACTTTTATTTTTAACTTTTACTTTGTAACTCGAGCACCTTCTCGTGTTCGAATTGCCCACTGGGACTAATAAAGTTGATCATTGTTGTTGTCGTTGTCATTGATGACTTACCGATAACTGTGATGTGGAAAACGTGAGGATCAAATGTTTGCGGACTGTGCATATGGAAGATTTTACTGCTAGTAACTCGACGTTACAGATCTAAAATACAGGACGTTTTCAAAGTCTTATATAAGCATTAAAAAATACTGACTGACACGCCGGGACTTAAGTCAGTTGTTCATCTACAGGATCATTCAATAACTATGATCGATGATGTGAAAATTAAGTGAGTATCCCCTTCCATTTACATTAGTAAAAATTGTGCTAATAAATAGCATTTGTACAGCGCCATTTTCCAGCATCAGCCAGACTCAAGGCAATTTACATATAGGCATGGAAGAATACCACATTAATTTATAAATATAATAATTAAACAATATAAACATAAAATTAATTAATATATCAAAGTATTAGAAGAAGTAGAAACATGTTATTTCTGGGTGCCATGGAACAGGCATTCCCGCTTAAGTAATCCAACCTGATAGGATCTAACAGTCCTTGCAGGAAGAGGGGAGGCAACTTGCAAGAGCGAGGGAACAGATGGATATGGAAGACATGCCACTGACAGCAAAGCCTGATATAAAACTTGCCGACATGTCACATGTAGTGGCTAGATTCTGTTGCACTGACTGTGTCGAAAACACAATGGTCGGGTGTATGGACTGCAGCAAAAAAAAAAAAAAAAAAAAGAAAAAAAAAAAACCGAAAAAGAAAGTTAAGAAACATATTTAAAGGAAATAAAAACTGTTATATAAGGCCACTAGAAAAGGCTAAGGTGCAGATAAAAATCCTGATCGAGAAAGTGAACCCTGTTGGTCATAAAGCTAACTAAAAAAGAAAGGAATGCATATTTACCTGTTTCTAGTCCTTCATACAGCTGACCGAGCTAAAAGATGAGAGATGACACAAGACTATCGCACATCTCTGTCCACCCTTTCTGTTTGGTACCTTGTTATCCTGTGGTGCCACACTGCTATAATACTGCACAGTTGCCTGAAATCATACGGGTAGAGATAAACTGTTTATATAGCTGCCTGAAAATGAGGAAATCTATCTAGGTGCAACCTATAGTGATGGTTTTATTTATTAATTATATGCAATAGTTTTAGTCGAGATAGTCATATTTGTGAAATAAGGAAAAGCAAAATGCCCCAGGTGATAAAGCAACAACAACACAAAATAAACGTCAATCATCAAAAAAGAGAAAATGAATAACATACAGGGAAAGTAGTGTGTTAAAAGGACCATGATCACGGACGTGTATAGGTGTATGGCTGACTGGATCCGAGACCAACTCTTGAGAAGTTGTCCGCTGCTAGTCTCGGCGACCAGTTGACAGTCAGACTTCCTCTTCAAACACATCTTGGCTCTCATTCTAGGAGTTAATTGAAAAAAAAATCATATGTGAGCCATCCATGGGATACAGATACAGGAATATACGGCATGAGAAGGTTACTCTACATTGAAAGCTTGTACGGTGGTACAACAGAACCAATGCTAACAGTTGCGGCTTGTACACAGAAACTGCAAATATTTTACATTTTACTACAATGTTGATAAAAAATGACTTTCGTAAAATTCATCTCAAGGTCTGAAGCAACATATAGCGTTTATCAGAAATAGGGCGATAGGGCGCGTGCGTAACAAGTAGATTGTAATACTTACGGAATTACAAACACACAACACTTCGAATAGTCGTCCCTTCCCCACGCCAGCTGATAAAGGTGAACCGCGAACTAATATCCCATATATACGTCCGTGGGTGAACGAAAGTGGAGACTCGATCGTCAGTTGCAGCAGAGATGTACAATGAAGACTTTTGACCTTCAGCTAAAGTCACAGAGATGGAGAGTGAAGACAGTCGACATCAGACAGCGGTCAGAAAGGAGTAAGTCCGGAGAAAGCACACAAAGAAGCTGCGCGATAACGTCGACAACACACTTCGTCTATCAGATGATAGAAACAGAATGTTATTCTTTCGTTGTTCACAGAAAGTTTTCGACCGGTCGGTCTCCTCGCAGCTTTTCGCAGACGTTCAACTGCTTCTCGATTTTTCTTGAAAAATGACGTCGTCCAAATGACGCACACAATGACGCACACAATGACGCACGCAATGACGTATGACGCAGGACTCATCGCATCAATAGAAAAACTCGTAACTAAGTGCAACATGGAAACTAGCAAAATCTGCACTGCATAAAATCAAGCCTACAAGTAGGCACATTTGTAGGACATGCATCAAAGGCATTTTCACGATAACACGCACGCAAAACAAATAGACACACACAATCACCTCTGCCATCCTTTCCACTATGTAGCAGAATGCAACAAATACTTTATCTTCTCCAAGTAAAATCTATCTTTATTATCTCGATGTAAAAGTCCTATAAGCGGGGAGTGCGCAAGTGAGTTTATGATACTGTTGACATGTTTGCATTTGTGTCGATGAATAAAACGTATTTGCTTAAGAAAAAAAGTGCAATCGATGAAAGACGTTATTTAGCGACTTCAGAGCAGGTTTCTAACTCGTCTTTGCATGTCTGTCCCTCAAAGGCGGGAACGCCGGGCAATACACTAAAGCCGTCATAAAGATTCTCTGTCCAACTGACAAACATTCCCCCCTTCGTGTCATGTCGTTCATCTGTCTTCTAGTCTCATTACAGGCAGAACGTCCCCCAATACTTGTTAAAGGACTAGTGGGGCTGGATATTTTTCTAATGACTGGCAGCTACAATTTACACAAAAACTATCTTAAATAAGTTACTGTTTTCTTTAAAATGATTCTGGACATAAATGAGGCTTAAGGGTACTTGTGCGCTTTGCGTCCAATACCCGAAAAGGCGAGCGGGTAGTTCAAGTCATGAACTCGTATTCCACACCCCGCGAACAAAAGACATATTTACGGGTGAGACCACGTACAGACACGCTCTGCTTGTTGGCGCCTGTCTGGGTAAAGACTGTTTTTCTGAGAATCTTACGTGACCCAGGCACCTGTGCACCGCTGGCTGGGACCTTCAACAAAGTCTGTTTGCTTTTGATTGCGTTACTTCCTCTCACAAAGTGCGCACAGACTTTCACTCGTGTAGCGATTGCACGAAGGAACGAAACTTGTAACAAGTTACATGGATCATCCGTCAGGGTAAAACACGAAGAAACCTCATGTCTGGAGCTGCTGAAGGATAAGGTTTGTACTCAGTAAATCTTTTTTTTTTTTTTTTTTTTTTAAATAATAAAGTGAGCTCTCTTGTCGAATCTTGAGGAATACTTGCTTTTTGGGGAGATGAACTTCAAATAGGTTAGTAAGTGCATGTGTAAAATTTGCTTTAATTAATTTTTTTCTCACTTTTGTTTATCTCTCTCTATATATATATATCTGTGCATGGTAATATTTGCAGCTGTTTATCTCAAGAATGGAAGGCGGGTATTTACTTAGATTTGGAAAAATAGTATTCGAGCTTTACTCAAACTCTAGACAAGAATTACAAGCCGCAACGCCTTCTAAAGTCAATCCCTCAGCTTTTACCTTTTTCACCTGACACAAGGTCACCCAAACCCGTTTACGATATTGTTGACACGGCGTCTCTCTCCCTCTCTGCGTGCACACAGGTAAACAAGTACACCCACAGTGGCTCCACCCTGCTTTTGGAACTGAGTTATATTGAACAGGTAAAAAAGCAAGCAAACAGTTCTTTCATTCAACACAAAATGACAAACAAAGCAATAATGGGTTGATCTATTTTTATCGCCACTCCTCTAATGGTGATACTCTACGACAGACCTGGGCAAAGGCCGGCCCGCGGGCCGGATCCGGCCCGCCTCCTGTCTCTGACCGGCCCGCCCGCTGGCCCGCCCGCCAGTATATATACTATGTATACAGTATTGGGTAAAACTGAGTTAACTATATTAGTCCGGCCCTCTAAAACCATCCCAATTTCTCATGCGGCCCCTTGGGAAAATTAATTGCCCACCCCTGCTCTACGATAAAAAGGCGAGGACTTATGTTGTGCCTGTTTCCCTGTTAGCATGTTTGTTTTTAATGGTTTAACATAAAAGGAGCGTATTCATGTTGCCTTGATCTTCACGCTTGCTACATGAGGGTGTTCATATGGACGATGAACATGAACGAGAAATTACTGGACAGGGAAAACAGAACAGAGTATAATTCCCAAACGGCAAGGCCAACCTAACCAAATAGCGATTTAATATTTTTTAGATTTTTTGCCGAATATGGTTTTTTTTAATAAGTTGTTGAAAGTTAAGTCTTAAGAAAGAAGTTTCTGGAGAAACACAAACGTCCTTGTTTGTTGCTTATTTTACGGTAGGTAGACATCCATACATCATGTGTGGCAAGATTTTATGAACAGACTTTCTGCGAAATCATACACACTGAATGTCTCTAAAAGAATGTCCTGAACGATTTTCCTTCTACTAATGAACAAAAACATGGTTATTAGAAGTGAACGTGTTCTTGGGATTATTTTTGAAATTATTTTAATTACCTTTTCAGACCGTCTACAGATAGCAGAAGGAAATGAGCTCACAGCAAGGTAGGAATTTTCAAAGTGTCGATGATTAATTCTTGACAGAAGTAACATAAGTACATCAGTTTCTAATACAAACGAGAGGGAAACGTGATGATCGTTTGCTTAGTGAAAGATTGTTTGCCCTGCACTTTCTTATGTTTCGATTTCATTTATTGCAATATATTACTTCTTCTGGGGACTTGAAAAAATAATAACTTTCAAGTATTTATATTGAAAGACGTCTAAAGGTGATGTCGTTATGATTTACCTTGTCGAAACTAAATACAGTGTAGGGTGGTCCAGTAATCCGCGAATTCGCTTTAAGCCACGCACAATGCTTGCATCTCAATTTTTTTGACACCATGTATCGTACGGACCTAGACATGGCCTCTCATACACTCGAGATAGATGTTGATAGGTGTTGACAGCGATCGAGAGATTACGGCACTTCTTTCAAAATGGCGACTCGCGGTTCAACACGGGAGAAAGGACTGTGATTAAAAAAACATTTATTTTTTTTCATTATTTATTGTAATTGTGACAATCGCCCAAATTAGGGTATAGGAGGGGCTTGTTGACAACCCTGAGGCCCTTTACAGTACAAAGTGGGGCACATGTGCCAGTGTAGATGTGTAATATGAGGTAGAAGCGCAGCGTTATAAGAGAAAGAGGCAGTGATTACAGTCGGGCATGCGCGACCAGCCGGCTTGCAGAGGTGTCAATGACGCCTAAGAAGAAAATAACCCCTCAGGGGCTCCCACACCTGTCTACCACGCCACTTGTAGGAGGGGGCAAGAGGTCAGTAGGGGGCTGTCTCTCTTTCGTCGATGCTGGTTACTTGATGATTGGATAGTGAGTGAGTGACCAGTGGCATCTCTCGCTGTAGTGTCATTGCGAGTAAATTAGGGAAACGAAAACCTTGCAAGACACTTCTCGGCAAGCCGCCAGAGTGGACGGATGAATCGGTCAGCAGTCGAAGGACTTCAGCATCTCTAACGCCGACTTCAGTTTTACCTCGAGACCAAGAGGACAAGACTTGAGAGGAAGCACCCTTAGGTTAGAAAACCTGGAGCAAGGGGCCCCCTCAGTGACGAGGAGCTGTCAGGACTGCCTGCTGTCCCCGTGGAGATCAAAGGACTACGCGACCAGGACTTGCACTACCTGTGAGAGGACTTGCACTACTTGTGAGAGGACTTGCACTACCTGTGAGAGGTAGACGCTCGACGCCAGTGCCGTCAGAAGTTGTCGTTCTCAAATGAAGAGAACGTCTGCTGAGTTTCCATTCACTCGAAAGGGCAGGAAACTCCGTATGAGGATGGTATTTATTCGACGGCTGTACGTGGCATTGCAGACTTCGGAGACACCACGTGTATGCCCCAGGACCGGGGCAGGCTCGACTCTGTGTCGCCGGAAGAGCAATCGTCGCTCTTTGACGTGGTTGGCAGATCGGGCGGGAATGACGACGGACAGACGGAGCAACATTCTCGAGGAAAAGTCATCGGAGTGTTGTGACTGATATCTGGAGTATTGGTCTCCACCAAACCCCCACCGTGGACCTACAAGTACTAAAACAGAGTTAACATCAGAACTAAGTCGATGCGCGTGTGAGAGTGAATGGTTGATTACGAGAGAGTTAACAACACTGGAATAGTGGAAGTACACTTAGCACGGATAACACTAGGACTGCCCACTAGACGAGTCTTTGCTTTGTATGTATTGGCATGTTTTTATGCTTATTAAATCTTTATCATTATACGTACATCACACGTCAAGTTTTGTGTTCGGGGAGCAGCAGGGGTGGGCGCACGTGAGCCACGAGGTAAAGTGTGTGATCGACGTGTGAGGATTGTACGTGTGTTCCCCTGCAACTTATGTTGAACTGGGAAGTGAGAATTGAGGTGAACTCTCTTCCAGATGCCTGGTTCCCCGTGGCCAATTTCACGTTTCAGCTAAAAACCAGGAAAGCTGCAACATCTTGCTAAAATACTTTGTACATTTTTTTTTATATCAGAGAGAGCTTCATTAAATCTTGATTGGCTTGATTTCTTCACTTTCTTTGTTGCTGTTTGCTCGAGAAAAGACCTGACCGAACCAGCTGACGGAGCGGGAGGTTTTGAAGAAAAGCAAAGCAAGAATGATAATGCAGGCAGAAAAGAAGATGAGACACAGATAATAACAGTTGTGCCGTTTTCTGAGGAGGTTAGAAAGCATTTTCTGAAAGCTTCATAGACATCAATTTGCTAGTTACCTATAGTCATTCTTAACTGATTCCGTTTTGAGTATACAAATTGTTTAATCTAATAGAGCTTCAATTCGTTACATACTTAACAATAATAGCTCTTATCGCCAAGTTAGACAATTTGACCATAGTATTACGGGGGTTACTTCCCTTGTTAAAATCTGGAGTGTGCGCAAACTGTTGTATTGTTGTTCAGTGATTATTTTTACATTCATATTATTTACTTTAATTTACTATATATTTATATATTAAGATTATTTATTCTCTTTTTTTCTTTTATGAATATAATGTATTTACCTGTTTAAGTTCTACAGTTGTGGCGACGCAAATTTATGTGATGAGGGAATGTTGTAGAAATGAGAATAAGATTCTTTTCAACCAGTGTGTTATCCCATGCTTGTTTCGATGCGTTCGGTGAAAAAAAAAAAAAAAATTGCCGTGTGTAAAAAGTAATACGACTCATCGGTCCTTATTTTCCTATTTCTTTGAGTTCATCAGGTTTTAGCTCATGACTTCGTGGAATCTCAGCAAAATACAGGACAAATGAAAGAAAAGAAGGAAAAAGAAAAAGATAATGAAAATCAGACAGAACAAGTCTGGGGGAAAATCGAATGGCTGTGTGTTCCAGAGAAGCTTTGGTAAGGGTTTACATGAGACCAATGAAGCAGAGGGTCTAACTATATGCCCTATGTATTTTCTCTAAGCTTTGTGACAGGGGGTTCATGACTGAATTGTAATGTGTGTTAATATGTTTTATTTACATAGAGCCCTCTAAATATGTTAATATTGCTTATGTGTATAGAGCCACCGCAGTATGCACGCATTGACAGAAATATTCGGATGCCATGTATCTACCCACAGGCGTGCACACGCGCATGTACACAAAAATATTCTTTTATTTCTGAACATACAAGCTCTTTCACTGTGACACTTTGAAGCACAATAATGTACGAACTAAGCTTCAATAAATTATTTGTTTTAGTGAGGCATGCTGTAAAACAGGTGAAGACAACAGCAAGAAAACTGGAGAAGACAGCAAAGTAAGAGATGGATACAGACTTGCTTACATCCATTCAATGTACATTTTTATATCTCCTCGTGTGTTTGTGATACGGTGCTAAAATGTTCTTAAGTTATTATGTACGTGTATACGTCTGTTCAAGCGTGTGTGCGTGCATATTTGTATGATTAATTTTACTTTAATTTTTTTTTATCTGTTTAATGATAAATTAGCCATTTCCTTTCTGCAATTGTAATTCATTCTTGCCAATCAATCTTCACACCAAGCAAACTGAAGTCTGATTTATCAGGGAGGGGAATTCGGAGAAAGGACAGGGTTGGGATCCTCCCTCAGTATGCTATTCCCTTAGCCTCTACATTCACTAAAGTTTGTGATCTTTAAGTTTAAGTATCTGAATATTTGTGACATTGTTTAGGTCAACGAGGCCTCCTCCACGCAAACCAAGATAAAGTCCGAGGATGAAAGACAGCCAAGGCCAAGTCTGGTAAAGGGACGTAGGTAATTTGTAGAGAACTTATTCTATTCATGTACACGCAAAGGTAAAAATATTATTTAATTCAAAAGGCACCACAGAAGCCTTCCCATACCTATAAATGTTTAGTTTATCGGTCATGAACTGTTATATACACTGAAAAGAGTTAGCATACGGGATCTGTACAAGACTGATGGATACACTGTGATCAAGATTATTATGACCCATTCATTACAACTCATCTTTTTAGCCAAGTGAGCAAAGGAACAGAAGCACAGAAGAAAGAGATACAACAAAAGCAAGACAACAGTAGACAGGATGGTCAGACTAAAGATGTCGAGCTGTTACTAGTGCAAGTAAGATCGAATTCCTGCTTATGTATTTAGTTTGATATTACTACTTGCGAGTTATTTTGGTTGTGCAAATGAGTACAGATTCATGTTTATGTGTTAGGGTTTTAGATAAAGCGATATAGATATATACCTGTAAATTTTCATTTTCCGTACTGCTGAGAATTATTATCACATTTAAGGCAACCAAGAGTAATACTGAGGCAAATGCAAGCGAAGAAGTCGATAAAAAGGCAAAGACAAGGAAGAAAGACGACGAAAAGCCAAAGAGAAGTAAGGTAGACGATGAAAAGGCAGAGGCAAGCAAGGAAGACGATAAAAAGGCAAACTTCTTTTTAGTGAAAGTAAGAGATTGATGCATTTGTATGTAGTTAATAACACACGGGCATTTCTGCATTTGGTTGTGGATATGCATGTTTTGTGCCTGTTTATGCGCGTGCGTATGTTTGTGCATGTGTTTATATGATTGCATGTGCGATATGCATTCTACTTACAAAATATCCTACGCTACTTTTTTTTTAATGTGCAAAGACATAACTCATGTTTGCTTGAGAGTACATGCTTCAAAAATATGTACTCCACGATATTCTGTTCTATATATAGCTACACAAATGTACCTTACTTACCTTCACAGCGACATGCACACGACTAAAGGAATGTCAACTGCTGTTTGTGCAGATCCTGATAATTTTCGGAAGTTCCAAAAAAAAAAAATTGTTTTTTTTATTACGTTCCTTTACCCACCGGCAGCGGAAGCAGATAAACACTAACATATTCTATTTGAAGTCTAATTTTTATTTGTTACTTTATTGTTGTTATTAATTTATCTTAGAAATAAAAAGTACTAATAATTTATAGTATTAAAGGTAAGTTTCTGTATCAGGCTGGCCAGCGTAAAATTCTGACCCCGCAAAATTCAAAACGACAGCAGAAGTCTGACTGTGAACAAGACCCGGACTGCATACTATGCCGGTTAAAAGCTTCCACTACACCCCCCACACTCATCCTGTATTTATGGGGCCAGAAGAAAACTTTCTCTGATGGAAGCAGACGTAAAAAAGACGACTTTGGGCGACACCTCATGAGCTGTGTATTGGATACCCGTAAGGGATTTTAAAATAATGTATTATGTTTGTGTATATATATAAATTTCTTTACCTGAAAAGAAGAGGATATATATTTATATATACCTGCTCATAAATGTGTTCATATATACATATTAAGTTCGGATATCCTATTTGCCTATCTGTGCTATTAGACCAAATAATACCTATTTTTTTCTTTGTATGTAAATATCTTTGCGTGTTTATGTAAATATCATAAGAAAAAATGCGATTTAATGGAATATTTCATGTTTTTAGTGTTTTATGGATATAAATATTATAAATATCAGTATTACACAAACACAAGCACTTAAAAATTCATGCATTGTGTACCTACACTCCGACATAGTCTTCCCTGTCCTTTCTATGTATCTCTGTGTAAATATCCATCACACTCATCGCGTGGAGTTGTGCAAAATGATGGAAGGGAAATAGCTCTAGTTCTAACAACTGTCTTGTTTATCTAACGACACAGACACCTGGGTATTTACAAATGAAGATCTGAAAGAATACCTAAAATATGTCAGAGAAACGTATTCGTTTAAAAGGAACAAAAATATTTTCTTCTTCTACAGTGTAAGTATTCTTTTCTCTTATCTTTCTTACTTTGTACACGCATGCTGACACTAATATTGCAAACGACATTGTTCATAAACATCATGAAAAGTAATATACATATATATATTCATATCTAAATATTCATTAGTAGTTGTGAGAGTGTATAGTACTTCCAAAACCATTTTAAAGATTGCATTTGTTTCAATCACTGTGAAGTAATGGACCTTTGAATATGGAGAGTCAATCAATCAATCTCAGTTATATAAGCTAGTCACCAGGCTGACAATTTACTGCAATTTGAGTTTACAATAAAGTGTCATGGACACGCTGATTGCTATGTAGTAGTCGTTATAGCAAGGAGAACTCCCACTGGGCAGAAAACCTTTTCAGCAGAACATTTTGAAACGCTTTAACTTATCACATATTTGAAGTATTACGTTTTACTACTGTTTTTTTAATTAAAATTAAATAAAGTTTCTGCAGTAAGAACATGTTGCTAGTAATGTATTGTATTGCTGTTTTTTTATTTGCTTTACAGACAGATAGCGAAAATGTACTCTCTGCACTGAAGTATATTTCTGGTAAGTTTCAATGTTTTATCAGTTTTTTCAAACGGAGGGTGCTATTTAAAAAAACACCAAAAGTAACACATTTTTGGGGTACATGGAGGCGTTAATGACAAAAACATCAGCTGTGTCTGGGCAATAGTTTAGTAGTTTGTGCTCTGCGATATCTCCATCCTTCACTACCAGCATCACCACCACCACCATTCTTTTATTTCTCTTCGTCGTCACTGTGGTTGTCTTGGCAATTAAAACTGCCTCTACGACCAGATAGCAAGGCACATTTATTTCATTTACTAGTGGTTTACTGATCAAAATCCGATCAAGAATATTTTACATAACTGTATATCACAAGTTCCTGCGGGCAAATAATCGGCTTTTGTTTAGGATATATATGTCTTTATTTATATGCATAAAAAGAAATTAAAGCCATCACATTTTTCTGTACATAGATGCTCTTTGTCATAAGTCTGTGGGAAAATTCCCATAAATAAATGAAAGCTCAGTAATTTAATCTGTTCTGTTGGTACAGGTGATAAATGTGTAATATTCTAACTTTTCCCCTTGCATGCATATACTGTATTTTAATTGTATCTTTGCAGAGAAAACGAACGCCAACTTAGTTGTTTTGTTTTTGAATGGAGATAAAGCTTTCCTCAACAATGCGCTGGAGAAAAAGATACCTGTCATTGTTATAAAGGTATAAGGAACCTAGCTTTCCATTGAAAAAGCAATCTTCATACCTTCAAAACATCGTAAACTACGAGATAAAATAATAATATTTATTTTAATTATTTCTTTTAGGCAAATTTTGATATTATGAGACTATTGCCTCAACTTCAATGCACTTCCTATTTCATCGCCCATGTGTACTTCATTGCAGTGCAGACAGCAAAAGGGTGTTTTGATATACAGGCTAAGCATTTTCATATTGATTTACTTATATGTTTTTCCAGGGATTTGGTTCTTTTGCTGATGATCCGCCTAAAGAAACCCCTAGGTAATGGCTTCTTTTTGCTTGCTAATTTTTTAACAAGTTTTGTACTCGTTTTAAGCATGTGTACCTTTCTTTACTGTTAACTTTAAATCTTTGGAACTGAAGTGAAGGTAACTTTTAGTCATCTTGTTTGCTTTAAAATCTTGTTTAACATTGATCTTTTTCTTGCTGAGTGGTATGAAAGATTTTTTGAACTGTTAGAAATGGTAATCTCGTTACAGTATTAGAAAAGTGTCGGTAGAGACAGCGAAGGACGAGGGAAAGGACAGCCAACAGGCCTACAACTGCGAGGGCACAGGTTCAACAGAAGACACAACGCAGTCCAGGTAAGAAAAAAAAATCAGCAACAAGTGTTGTTTTATAAGGAAAATCATTCTGTTATCTATTATTCTCAATCCATGCTATCAACAATTGTAAACATTTCACAAACACTCACTCCATCCCATATCCTCATCCCAACACACGCGCGCGCACACACTTACACGCACATCTACATTTTATTGCAAACAGCCAGTCGTCTGTCAAACATTCATATTATTGTAAGCGTTCTGCTTATCTTGATAGAAAAATGATATAATCAAAGTTTCAAAAATTTAAACAATGATTAAAACTAGGTGCTATAACGTGACAAAAGTGATATAGAAGAAGTGACATTAGTATAAGGCGGATAATTATTGTTATTGTGATTATTATTGTGTTTTCCTTTCTTTGTTTTCGTCAGGTATTTTCAATGTGTTGCTGGAAGCTCCTTAGTAACAATGCAAACTATTTATTATTGCTGTTTGTATTATTAAAGGTGGTTGGGCGGAGCTGGAAAAAAGTTCACGGTGTTTGACTTAGTCAGCAACTTCGGTCGGAAGAAAGCGCTGCGTTTGGCTGTTCTCGACGCCATAATTACAGACGGTGAGACCTTCGCTAACATTTTAAATAATTGTTTAAAGCTAATAACAAGTTTTCGCGTGTTACTTGGGTATAGCGGCACTAAGGAAATGTTGTTGCTTTTAGAAGTAAAAGGATTTTGCCAAGGAAAGGTTTTATATAAATAAGCTTATTAAATGAAATAGTCTTAACTTCTCAAAAAACAAAGGATTTAATAATGCTTTGAACTTCTGTAAGACAATTTCAGAACCATTTTTTTTCTTGGAGTGGGCTTCATGAGCAAAGAGACATGTCTGTAACGGTATCCTTTCTATGTTTTTTACGAGCGTAACTCACGAATAAAAAATATTTTTCCCAGTCCACTGTGCTTAGCTGGATTGATATATTAGCTTACCGTGTCTTGGGCCTCGCATGTGGAATACCGAGCTCATAGATCATAGGTCACCGTTTTCAACACTCCGTAAACAGTGATACAGGTAGTATTATTGCACTGATGGGAAGCAATACCTAGTCAAAGGAAGGTCTGGTGGGTTTTATCTGAAAAACCTTTTGTTTTGATGTTGAGTGCCTTAACCAAATGACAGTGAAGCTTCTCTCAATACTGTAAGAGCATTTTATTTAAAAACTGGATTTCTTGCAGACGATGACAACCAGAAGCTAGAAAATGATGATGACATAAAGCGAAATGTGAAGAGTGATACTGCAAAGCAGCAAGAGGAAGAACAAAATAAAATGACTTGTCTAGAGCTGGCCTTTGCCTGGGAATGTTTTGAAAAAGCACAAGAAATGAGATGGAGTGAATTTAAGGTTAGCTGGGTTAGCTAACACACAAACACAAGCACAAACACAAATACACACAAACACAAACACACACACACACAAACACAAGCACAAACACACACAACGTTCACGTGAGAAGTCTTAAGTATGATGTCACAGGTCTTCTACTCACCCCTGGTCTTAATATATTATGTCGCATGTTACTACTTTTTAGGGTGAGAAGCTGCTTGAGTTGATGGAGAAAGCATTGGAAAAAGGGCAGGTTGATTTTGTTGAGCTGTTTATGGACCTTGGAGTTGATTTGGAGACGTTTTTTGAAGAAAAACGTGTTGAAGCTCTGTGCCCTAAGGTAGGTGTTTCCCATTGCTATCATCTACTATTTATCTTTTATTTTTATTTTTATTTTACATGTGTTCATCTTAGTTACTATGTATTCATTCCGCACGGAACACATCAAATGTAATTCTCTTCAATGTCATCAGAATGATCCTTTCGGGGATTGAATGAATGTATCCAATCACCCCTCTTAGCTGGCGCTCGGAAAGCTTCTGGAAAACACTCGTCTTCACGTTTATTCTGGGACGCACACAGCTTTACACACAAACAAATGAATACAGACTTGACAGCCTAGTGCCTTGTTTATTCCCCGGGTGGTTAATGAAAACTTATTTTTCTATAATAACTCTATACCAACCCACTCCACTTTCCGTTTCATTCCGCAGTTAACATCGACTGTTCCTTACAGCTGTTCCAGAGTTTTGCTAATATACAATAATATTCCTTTTAAATTAGAAATACACAAAATACAGCTTTGTTATAGAACTTCTGCAAATCATGTAAAAGATTACCTTGACTGGGCAAGGAATCACTTCACAACTACAGCTAATAAAATGTCTATGGTCACGCCTTACCCGTCTTGTTGATATTCTGTCTGCTATTTTTCAGGATGACGAGGAAGAAGATTTGCAGGAAGATCAACAGGAGGATTCCATGTTTATAAAACTGCTGAAAACTGCAGGATGGGAAAAGGTACGCGTCAACAAAACAAAAACATAACATCAAAGATAATGGGAACATCTTTAAAAAAAGAAACAACCAAAATAATTTTTAGATAGTAATTGTTCGTAGATCGAACTATAATCCACAGAACATGTCAAATTAAAAACTACTGAAGTAGATGAGGCTACCAATATACATTTGGTGACACGATATCTTCTAATTTTCAAAAATGTACAACAAGAATACCAAGAGAACTTATCTCATGAGGGCATGCACCACGTCCATTAGATGTCGCTGTATGTCACGGAATATGTTTAATAAACATTCCCGTGGTCTTTCTCATACTCTTCTGTTGTTTTCTATAGGATCAAGACTATAATAAAACAGCACTTGAACGGATGAAGATTATTCTTAAAGATCTTCTGGATGACATTTGCATGAAAACTTTCAATTTCCGTAAATTTATGTGGCAGGTAAAAGATGCTCAGATTCCATTTCAACTTGCCAAAATGTACAAACATGTTCACTTGCTGTCTTGCATCCTCATAATTTCTTAATATTCCCAGCAACATCTTTTTGAGTTTTGTGTGTGTGTGTGTTTTTTTGGTAGAGGAGAGGGTACAAAAAAGGACTAGACTGCACTAACTCTCGATGTTTCCATGCACAATAAACTCGTCGTTGGGAAAAACACAAATACAAACGACCATGCAACCCAACTCAACTCATGGTGCATAGGAATGGTCCATGTCTCCTTCCTGACCTTGTTTCTCACTTTAATCGATATTGTGTGTCTTTCTATTAAAACTCTAGCACCCTTCCATTCCGATTACTGGTCTCATCATTCTTAATTTTCTTATATTCTGCTTTTACCCTCTCATGCCTTTAACATCTGATTGTCATAGACAAAGAATTAGGAGCGACAAAGACTAAACATATTTTCATTAATTTACTACTTTTGTCTTTTATTTCAATGATTTAATGGCTTCACTTTCAGTGCTAATTATGAAATACTATTTTCCAGACTCCAAATTATGAAAGTGATAAAGGTAAAGATATTAAATATTTCTTAAGTAATGTAGACATAGCTGAACTGGTCAAATAAATACTAAAATTTGCTGTTCTTGCACCCTTTCTGATCTGTAGATTGTTTTATTTTTGTTAATTTTTAACATCATGTTTATATCAAGTATCGTGACAAGTGTTTTATAGATGCAATATACTTTCATCTACTAAGGACAGTGATCTTGTTTTTAAAGGAAGAAGAGTTTCGTACACTTACTTGTTACAATATTGATTACAACCTCAAAGATTAAGTGAATGTTTCACACCTACGTATAAAATAAAGTTTACTCTAAGCATCTATGCCTCTCAAATTCCACCTGGTGTTTTGGACTGATTAGTCAT
This sequence comes from Pomacea maculata, assembly GCA_004794325.1. NCBI lineage: Eukaryota > Metazoa > Mollusca > Gastropoda > Architaenioglossa > Ampullariidae > Pomacea > Pomacea maculata. Next base: position 760,143 of record SRHC01002094.1, read on the forward strand.
CTACTTTTTACATAAAGTGTCTTAAATAGTCATCTTATATCATTATATAATCTTGAAAAGTCAGTTTTATACTTGAGAGTCATTCTAATACATGAATTTGTATAAAGCTTTAAAAAGCTCTTAAAAGTTTAAACTTGTGACAGATTCTTGAGATGAAATCTTTGCTTATTTTCTTGAGATATCATTAAATGTCTTCAAACTTGAACTATCATCTAATGTCTGCACATATAATCCAATGGTGTAAAGAAGTCCTCTAAAGTAGATATAAAAATTTCACCAGCCACACAATATCTGTATGGACCCTGAGCCTACAGAAATCACTTGTAATCTGTTTAGTGGACCGGAAACTCCGTCTCTTCTTGTGGGCTTTGCTGAGTGGGAAATTTGACCTGGCTAAGTTCCTGTGGAGAGAAATGAAGGTAAAGAAAAGTATTGTAAACATTCAAAATGTCCTTCTATAATTCTAGCGGTTATTGCTACTTATTCCATGTAGGGTTGTTGTTATTATAAACTTATTAAAAATTTCAGCTGTAGATATTAACAGATAGATGTGCCACTCAATTTAAAGGTTACAAAGAAATACACAGTAATAAAAAGTGGTGTTTGCAAACATTGAGCTACACAGTTGCAGGTTTAGTTATATAAAGTTTCAGTGTCCATTAGTTTCATAGGTTTTGCCATCTCTGGTCTCTTGTGTTGCTTCCAGTTTTTGTGGGGCAGGCACAGCGAACATTAAATATGCAGCGTTAATGTCTCAGAAATAAAGTATCCCAGAGTTAGTGTCGACATTTTTTTACACCTGGAAGCCACGACAGTAACATTGTGGGTGGGATACCCGAAAACTTCCGAAGCGTGTTCGTGTGACTTCTGATTGGATATATGCAAAGTATGCTTACCCATGCATTTATTTTAGGAAATTTCCGACCCTTTGTCTTATTTTAGAAAAGAGTGGGTATCATAGCGTAGGAACCTTCTGTGGGCTTTCACCTAGCCTTTGTTTGAAAGGTGATTGAAAACTCTACCTGATGGTATGCGACGTGACCCAGTTTCTCAAAAGGCGGAGTGTGTTGCTATGTCCTAAACATTCTCTATTCTCGCTAGTTCTGCGCTCGGCAAAAGTAAATATAAAATCAGTCAGTCTCTAGTTACAAAATATACATATTTCTAGAGGATTTTATGAAACCACATGGAGAGTGGATAGAAGACACGTTGAACATTCATAATATGCCATATTCTCAAAATGGCTAAAAATTAAAATTTTCCTCACTTGAAGGGGCAGTGTATGACCTTAATCTCTAGCAAATTTTCTAAATATCGTTCTAATTTGACTGCAGCGAATATTCTCGGTATTTCCAAACATGTGTATTTAAAAAAAAATGTATTTAAAAATGTAAATTAGCAAATGAATGTACTGTAAAATATCATTTCTAATAAAATAACTCACGCACATGTCTATAAGTATCACAAAAATAAACCACCTTAAAACGTGAATCTTGTGATGTTTGTTTTCTGGAAGGACCACATGACTACTGCCCTGATTGCATGCCTTTTACTGAAAGCCATGCGGAGTAGGATAATGGATGATGTCAGGTTTGAGGACGAGCAACAAGAGATCATAACAAACACAGAGTAAATATAGTTAATGTTTGTGAGAACGTGGGTATGCTTATATTACCTCTGACTATAAAATACTTTTTTACCCCTGGTAAACTTTACTAAAAAGAATCAAATACGTAGATTTGTCCATACATGATCAGCTTGTTTTTAATTTTTACCTTTAAGAAGAACTGTCACCCTTCTTATTTGACAGATTGTTTGAAGGCCTGGCAATAAAAACAATGAATAACTGCTACAAAAACGATCAACTGAAAACTTTGAAGCTTTTGTCAAGAATACAAAGTACTGATTACTGGAGTAATGTCACCTGCCTGGAGATCGCTGAACGAGCTCGGTGCAGAAAGTTCATCGCACAAGAACCTTGTCAGAACTTTGCCGACCGCATCTGGAGAGGCCTTGATCCCTTCTCAAGAAAGAAAGAAAGAGTAAAAGATTTTACACCTTCTCTTCTAATGACTGTAATTGCATGTATGAACGCAGTACGAGATGTCGTATGTTTATTTATGTGTGTATATTTGTGTGTGTATGCGCGCGTGTGATCATAATATTCATGATGGGGAGAATGAAGATTTAACATCATCTTCATAACAACATTTTGTTGTAGTCAGCCTTTTCAACATTCTGTCAAGTGTTAAAATCCCCATAAAGGTCGTCCAAGAACTTGATATAGCGGAGTTTTATATCAAAGTAAAGGACACTAAAGATGTTTTTCTCATGCAACAGCCCTAAAATAATTACAATGGAACTTCTCGAATTTTCTTTCTCTTTCATCAATGTGATAAATGGAATCTTCAGATCAGTTTTCTTTCGGAGGACAACAACGATCAAATGCAATAATATTTCCATGGCTTGACAACATTGTTCTAAATTAGTTCGGTGTATAACATGTAAATAACTGGCATCTTAGGGTCTTCAGTAAATGTCGTCTTTTTAATAATTATCAACATTTGTTTGATGTGGGAATATTTGTATAAATATAAGTTCAACATTTTAATTTCTTTTCAGATAAGTCGTCGAGCTGTCATTACACGACTTCTGTATGCAATCGTCGCCATTTATGTTGTTGTCCCAAAGTTTTTCATGGAATTTTCTCAAAACAAGAGGTACCTATATAATTTTGAGACCCTGTTAGTTTTTAGAAAGTGACACTTAACTGGATGAAAATGAATGTAACAAGTTACTTTTAAAATACTAACTACATAAGTGTTGCAGGTAAAGGACCAAAAAATGAAGAGGTTAGATTAAAATGTTGTATTGTTGAAATTAAAATAAAATTATGGTAGAGATTATAAACAAAACGCAGCTTTCCAGAAACCAAATGAGGCTCTATTAAAACAAGTTTGAGAAATAGCAGATACAAAGTTATATGTGCCTCTGTTCACATATTTATTTTAATCTCAAAGCTGAGTATCTTTTTGACGACAACCAATCTTAGATAATTTTTAAATAAGGAAATAAAAACTGTATGTAAACAACAAAAGAGTTTGGTTTCCATAATAAAGATTTGTTGTTTACAATCGCCTTCCTTGATGGTGGTGTCACCAGAGGGGCCTCCCAACTGCGGTACGCCTTCCAGCGCTTCTGCTTCCATTGGCCACGGTTCTGGGAAGATCCATCCTTCAAGTTTTACGCCGCATGGGTACGAACTCTTGCTATAGATATATAAGAATTTCCTTCCAAATTTCATTTAGCTGCTGTTCTGTAAAGCTTCAACACTTCCAACCTTTTTTTCCAAGGGATTTCAGTAAAAGGACAGCTTTAACAAACTTTTCACCTTGTTTTATCTTGCTTTCATACCTTACTATTCTTTTTATTAATTTGGCTAGTTTATTTTGCGTTTACTGGGTTATATTTCCTTTGGAATTATTAGTGTTTTGGAAGATTTTATTTCTATTATAGCGCGAATGGTTAGAGACTTTGTAATCACCAGTTGCAGTTGTTATCATTTATGCTCAATCGCGGGTATATTATTCGATATCTCGCAAGTATGAAGAGAACTTTTTATGTGCAATAAACACAACGACAGTATCCGCAAAACTCGTTATATACACTCATCCATCCAAAGAAGAAGACAGCGGAGGAGGAGGAGAAGAACAAGAAAAAAAAAAAAAAAAAAACCACACGCCGCGATAACTTCATGGTGTTTCCTATTACTTACACATCTTTAATTAATATTTCTTTACGATGCTGAGAACATAATTCGTAAAGTGTGTATCAGTGTTCTGGTTTGCTGGTATACATTCCTTTCTGATGCTAATGCAGTTTGCTACAATAACATTTTTGGACAGGAGACGTGTTTGCAAGCTATTAAGAGTATTATTATAAATAACAACAACCAAACTCGGCATAAATATAATTAAGAAGCAGTTATTAACATCGTTTGTTTTAAATAAAGCTTATTTAAATGAACTGCTTATTTACGTAGCAAATGTTGTAAACAAAAGTGTAAACAAAAAAGCCTTTTCGCTTTATTTCAGTTTTGCTTCATTGGCTTTTTGCTCCTGTATGCCTACGTGTTGATGGTTCGAATTTCTCCAGAAAATACGGAGATGCCAGAAATTGCTCTCCTCATATGGTTCATCACAATGTATTTGGAAGAACTGCGTGTGTGCTGGGTAAGGTGTGATGGACATATTTCAAAATGAAGAACAAGTTTTATTGTGCATCAGACATCTTTCTTAAAGCTCTTACTTTCAAGTACTTCGTTTTCCGCATAAACTCCAAGTGTTGGTATCGGAATAAAAATATCATTAGTACCTTATATAACCATGGCTAGCATCGTACCATTTTATGCGTTTTTAAGGCGGTGGTGATACTGATGGCTTAGAATTTTATCAAGATAAATGTTTTTGTTTCCTGTTTTTCAGAAATGGGTCCAATCAAGACGAAGAAAATTTACACTTTTTGTGCTGTCTCAGCTCGGATTTCTGAACATGACCAATTACTATCTGGCGTGGATTGGAATCTTCCAATGGCTTTCTGACCCCAGTCCCTTCTTCCTTCATGTTATACTCTGTATTAACTTTATCTCATTCATCTGCCGATTGTTCTACTTCTTGTCCATCAACTCCCAACTGGGACCAAAGGTCTTCATGATTTATCAAATGGTAAGTTATGTGATTCTGATTATTGCTTTTACTCAAGATTTTTCTCTATGTGAGAGAGAGAGAGAGGTAGAGAGAAAGCGTAGGTTGCTAGGGTATCTTAACATTTATGTAACTTAATCAAAGAAAATTTGTGGATAGATGTGGTGCTGTACAAGTGTCGCGGCCGTGTTTTGTACAGTCATTATTTTATGTCCTCTGTACGAGTTCCTGAGCAACCTTCAGAGGCCCTTGTTCTCAAATGCTTGGATTTTCCTTCCGTATCGTTGAGCAAACTCCATGTTTCACATCCGTTTATAAAGAACTTGTTCATATGATAATCTGCATAGGTCTAGTGTAATGGCTGCACCAGACCCTGTCTAGTTAGACCCTGTAGTTGTTGCTATTGCAATCTTGATACAGATAACTGCCTTGGAGCTGCCATCTTTGGAGATTGTAGGTCTCAAGTACTTCAAAACAAACCTCCTTGAGCCGAACCCCAGTGATGTAGATCTCTGCTTTACTTTTGCAAATTACCATGAATTTGCTCTTCTCAGTGCTGGTCTCCATTCCATATATGTGTTTGAACTGTCAGTCTGCTTGTCAGGTCTTTTAGTTCTCTGTACTTCTTTAGTTCTCTGCAGTTCTTTTAGTATTCTACCAGATCGAAGTCGTCTGCGAACCGTAGTTCCCAAATCCGCCTTTGATCGATGGAAATCGAAGTGTAATGGTCACGCGTGATGTTGTTAAACAAAGTTGTTAAACAAACCGGGTCAAACCCTTGATGGGCACCAACTGTGGTGTGAAAGAAAGCCCTTGCTTGTTTATTCTTGTTACTCCTCGAGGAACATTCGGTCGCAAAGCTCCCACTTGGTTATCAGCAGTTGTGCGTTCACTATTATACAGCACGTGGTTGATTTGGAAGAGAACCTCTTCATTGCTGAGTTTCTGCATCACATACCATAGCCTCTCTTGGAATTTTCTGTAATTTTAGCAAAGCCAATTTTGTTAATACTTGTTCTCGCTACTTAAATTATTCCATTACTCTTAGATGTTGATAATTTTGGAGACACTAGTTTAAACAGTTTTCGTATTATTACAGATTAAGGAGATCATTCTCTTCTCCATCCTTCTGTTGATAATCTTCCTTACTTACGGCGTGGTCAAGTACTCCATCGAGAACAATGGTCAGGGAGTTATCAATTCCACTGTAGTTTTCCAACTTCCCGTGGAGGGATTTTGGCTCATGCTGGCGGACAAACCTCGTAAGAACATTTGTTTTTGTTCTAATCTTGTTCTTTTCATGGTCCTTATCTTTGTCATCCTCCGCATCTCAGCATTTATACCCTTCATATTTCTTTTCTTCTTGATATTCCTCATATTATATACTTCCGCAGTGATTGCCGAAAATAATGGTGAATAAAAAACACGAAGAAGGAGAGTGCATGAAAAAAGAGGCCAGGCTAATTTATAAAATGTACAGTCAAGTGATGTACATTGTTTCGCTATGAGCAGCTATTCATTGTGTGATTAAATATTCAAGAAAGATTCAAAATGCAGAGATATTAAGCTTTTGGACTCTTTACCTAAAATCACAAAATTTGTTGTCCCTTTAACTACCAGCCTATGAAACTGAAAAGAAATTCTACTGCCAACAGATTTAAATAGTAAACAGTTCCAGCAGTTGTGCAAGCCACTGGGTATAATGCACGTGACAATATGCGTCTTACAGATAACGGGGATTGATATCCAAAAGGCCGCCATTACAAAGATATTCCTGTTTCTGCACTTACTAAGTACAATGGCCACTTAGAGCTCCAAAATGTTTCTTTAACGCTTGGTTGCATGAGGTAGTGAATTCATGACCTTATTAAAAACAGAACATAAAATGTCAAGTTTGGGGTCCAAAACATATTGGTCTGTGACTCTCCATTTGTTTAATTTCTGTAGAAGAAGATCCAAAGGAAAGCGATGACGACCCCAGAGTAATCTTCCGTGGGTTAGTGAGAGTAGTTTACCTACTTTTCACTTCTTTGCTGCTGATCAACATACTCATTGCGGCTTTCAGGTAAGCGCCTTTAGACTAGGATTTAACAACAACAACAACAACAACAACAACAACAACAACAACAACAACAACAACAACAACAATTGCAAAATTGGTAAAGCGCATACTCACATTCCTAAGGAGCATGTTCTTCGCGCTAAAGAGCAAGAATGACACATGGACAACATACAAGGAGCAGGAAGACAAACAAATAACCTATGAACTATAAAAGAATAAACAACCATACTAAAGGAAGAATAAAATCAAATACAGAAAACACAAAGAGAAATCAAATAACAAGAACAAGAGCTGAGCTAAAATATAATAAAATAAAATAATTAAAATAGACTGCACATTAAACTCATAAAATAAAACTTTATTGCAGTCACAAATCACAGCATTCTCATCTTTTTTTTCAGGAGCTTTTAGCTTTGATTTCGTTTGCCTCGATGTGGGCCTTCATACGTCTTTGGATTTAATAACATTGTGTATTTTTTTTCCTTTGTTGATCTCAGCTACTTGTTTGAAGTTATCCACACCCAGAAGGAGGATGTCAGGAAGTATCAGAAGTTTCTGATGATCGTCAGGTTTTATCTTGGAAGTCCTATGCCGCCTCCGCTCAATCTCTTCTATTATATTATTTTATACATTTGTCGGTGTTTTTGTGATGTTGACATCAGGAACAGTAAAGATCATAGGGAAAAAAAGCACCCAGAAAACTACTATGGATGGCAGGAGACTAGATTTCGTGAGTATCACTTCTGTTTTCAATCTTGATACTTTCTAAATAAAGACATTCTCACATGCACTTAGCATCTTCATAATGAATCTTTGTATTGCTAAACCGTACTATTTATTTCCAGTTCTCCATGTATCATAAGTATACCACAGCTTTTGCTTACCTTCAGCACCAAACAAGTTATGGAAATTACTTATCCCGTAATGCTATAGGTGATATAAGATTCGATGAGGACACTGACCTGTTCGAGATGATTTTGTTTCCCCCTTTCACTCATAAAGTCCTACCCCATTGTCTCTATATTTCAAGGAACATTCCTTGGGAAGACCGAGACAGATACACTCCTGAACTGGGCTAAGGTGACTACAGAGGCCTACACCGAAGAGAAATCACCAACAGTTGAAGATCTTGTTGAGGAGACCATGGAGAAAAAGTAAACAATATTATTTACCTTTTTCTTTATAAATATCAGAGATTATGTTGATGAATAATAAGTGTTTAATGGATAAAAACTTGTAGCAATCCATTCATACAGGCTTGTGACATCATAAAAACATGAGAAGGAAACGAGTGAAGGATTTTATCAGTATGATAAAGACATTATGGATGAATAGACATGTATAAACGAAAGGTTTTCTTTGTAGATTCGATCAAAAACTTCTAATTACGGAGGGAAACTTTGACTTGCGAAGTGTAATGCTTCTTCGAATGCTGACTTTCGTTTGTAATCTTGCAGTTTTGCAAAGCAAGACAAGAAGACATCTTCAGAAGATGGTCTTCAAGTGAACAGTGTACGTTTATTAATCAATGTTTTTTTTTTATCAGTATACATAATGCCATTATTGCGAATCATTTTTTTTCACCATATTGTTAAAAAAGTGTTTCTTTATTAAAGAGAAGACACGATTGAAAATGAGAATGAATTATGCGAATTGTTCAATGTTAAGATGTGAAAATTCCCTAAGTAATTCTCCATTTGAGATGAGGTGTCCTTATCGCCGTAGCTTTCTTGAGGAATGTGACTAGTCGCTGTTGGGTATTTAGTGTAATTATCTGTTGTTCTACAATGTGATTATCTAATATAGTGCTGAAGTTTGATGGTCTTAATAGCGTTCTTCCTGATTTACTTCTGTTGTTCTCCCCTTAGGTCTTTAGTTATGCTTGTTTCCTTTGTATTTTTTGTTATTTCGTTCTTTTCTGAATATTGCCAGACTGTCGGAAGCAGCAGTGGATCCCAGTTTGATGAACTGACCGAGGATACACATGAACTACACGAATCTATCCGCTTCAGTACATTCTCCTTGAACAAGGCTATCGCAGCTCTAGTTGGTACGTGGACTGGTCACTCGACTGTTGTGATTATTATTGTTTACGTGTAAAGGTAACTTTTTTAGTGCCGACACCATGCAAGATGGTGTTTAATATTGTGAAGTCATACAGTTCACATTAAGAAGAGAGACAGAGATGTAGACAGACACCGGTTCAAGCATCTGTCCAGCACTAGGCTGTGATCTGTGTGTACCCTTACTGACCCTGCACTGATGGCGCTGGTTGTTGAGTCATCAGCAGTCAGCGAAGTTCTTGCGGTTTAGAGCAGTGGCTACAATACCCATCCAACTTTACAGCATAAAGATAGTACACTGGTTCTTGTATGCACCATCTGATAGGCAAGTTTCCAGTAAAGGGCTTTCAAACAATGGAGAATAAATTAGTTTCATAACTTTCCCAAAACTTTTCAGATACCATTCATTAGTCTTTTTATTCAGCTGTCATCGCCCTCTGTTCTCGAAATACATGCTCTTATACATCACCGTGTATAGAGAGAGGTCAAAACCATGAGGTAGTGAATGTATGTGGACAAGCTAACTTCCAGAGCAGGGATCTGATGTTAATTAGTTATTTTCCTGTATGCGCATGGCGCCTTGGTGGCGGAGGGGTGCGGGGAAAGTGAGGTGACAAACACGAAGGAACAAAAAAGAGAAGAGACACAAACACTACATGTAAAAACACTATGTCTGTTGAAGAATTGAGAATGAACCTCCAAGTATTTAGGTAACTTGTCAACTAATATCAAACAAAGGTATTGAAATTTACACCTTCTTCCTGTGAACTTATTTCTTACGATATTTTTCGGATCTTTTTCTTCGCCTAGCTGTTAGTATGGAATAGGAAAGCAAGAGTAGACGAGGATGTCTATTGAAAAAGGGAGAATTAATCTCTGAGTATATAAATTACTTTGTCAACTAATATTACATAAAATACATTGATATTTACAGGTTTTTTTCATGTAAACTCATTTCTTGCGAAATAACCAATGTTGCAGGAATGCGCACAGTTTGCAAACCTTGTATCATCTACAAGCGCTGTGTGGTGTGCGGCAAGCTTCCTAGGAATCCTGCTTATTTGCTTGGGTACGTGGAGTAGATAGTCTCTAGCAATACATTTAGTAAATTGCATTATTAATTCAATAATATCATTTCTATCAGATCAGAACTATTTATATCCTTGGTATCATCGCGCGCTATGGGTAAATACTCGACATGTATAACTGAGTAGTTTACACAATCGCTGATTGCATTGAAAAGCGGTGATTAAATTATCTAGCATTAATTAAGTAAATTATTGAATTTTTAAGACAGATTAAGCTATGTGCACAGAGTTAAAATGTGCGCGAGCAACACCAACCCAAGTTGTCTACACTAGGCAGCTTGGACTATTCTTTGTATTAATCAGTGGATTTTTTTGTTTTGTTTTCTCACAGGAGACATCGAACCATTGGAATACAAACTGAAAGCAGTCTTCGGAGAAAGTCTATGCCAAACTTACGAAAGTTGTCTACCATTGAATGTTAAACATACGCAACTAGCAGATGTTCGAATTGTGTGTTTACTTCTGTTCACCCGGGAAAATCCGCATTATTTTACATATATGAACTTTGACATCTATTTCTTCTTAAATTTTAATATCAACTTTTGTTTTGTTATGGTGAGAGTATAGCATATTGTTTACTTCGTTCTCCTATGATGATGAGATGGAATTTGCGATCTCAGAATCCGTTTGCACCCTGAAGTCCTTAAGCCCTGTTAAGACTAACCCTCTGGCATGGTCTGCATATTGAAAGACAACAAAGCTAATTAAACATGTAGAAGACAGACTTTCTCGTTTTTTCCATCTTATTTACTTATTACAAGTGGGAGCAATAATGAGTTGAACCAAATAAAAAAAGCAACCAAAGAAGGTATAATGTAAATGAAATGAAGAAATTAAATGCTTCGAAATGAAGATGTTCAAGAAAGAAAAGAAGCCGCAAATGTGATGGGTTTTTAATTTATGTTTCAAGACTTAAACATACTGAGCGTTAGGAAATCGCTATTTAAAGTAAGAATTTCTTTAACCACTAGATATACTTTAAAGATTGTTTTGCACCACCTGATGTGAGTGATTGTGACTTCACGGCAGTTTTTATTTATATTTTAAACTTAGTAATAATTCCGACACAACGACGTATGCAATTCTATTTTTTTTTCTATTTCTTGACAATTTCTAAAATGTGCCAACAACATATTGGTTTTACCATGAGAAGCGCAGTTTTCCGTTTCTACAAACACAATAGTGTGGATTCAGCCAAGATCTGAACTGTTCAGTTTATTTGAACGGGACTGAAGTGTCTGTGATATTACACTCTTACAGCTTTTTTAAGCAGAACTTGCAACCGTCCAGACCTAATATTTAGTCTTATTACAGGCATTATATTGCTATTTAGACTGGATTTTTTCGTAACATTTATTTTTTTCTTATTAATCAGTCAGCCAGAGCATGACAATGACATTGTAGCAGTATGTTATTCAAATTATATTTATTATTATTGCTTAGATTTTAGAGCTTTCAATATAATTATAAAAGTTATGTATTTATGCATGACTACGTGATTGTATTAGTTTGATTATTTACATTCATTTTAGAAAACAGTAATATGCAGACCTAATGCTCAGAAGAATTTGTATCTTTGTAAAGTAAAAATGATAATATCGACAATAATGTTGGTCGGCTTCCGACTTGACTGAAAAAGGTTAAGGTTTAAGGTTGAGGAACTTTCTGCACTTTGTTAGTATTTTATTGCTGTAATCATGTTTTGGTCTTAAAGTAATATTGGTGTATTTTCATATCTATGCCTATTATTTATGTGTAATTTTTTTCTCGATTAAAAAACTATTTTTGGAACTATACAAGGATGTGAATGGTGACAATGGGAGATTACCAATTATTTACACTCAACAAGATATGATGTTTGTCTCCTACTATAACTGTTAGGCCCATTTCCTCTCTTTCTCTCTTCACAGTCTTTATGATCTTTTGTTTATTCTGTGAATGGGTGGGTAAGGAAGAGGGTGGAGAGAACAATTTTTATAGCTGTGTGTTTACATTTTTTTTCTCTTAAAACGAAAGCATTTGAACGTTTCAAAAGATTAAAAGTTTGCCATGAAGTCCTGGTATTTTCTGTAAGGAGTTCCCCATAGGTCCCATCCTACTGTACTGTTGCAAAATGTGGACTCTGCTTACTAATACAGAAAAAAAGCCGACACTTTTGCCTTTGCACCGACTAACACTGTTTATGTTTTATGACCAGTGTGTGCATGCCAGATATATATATATAATTTTTATTTATCATGCAGTAAAACTTGTACAGCAAGAAAATGGCAAAGTTATTTTCCCATTATGTCCCAAGTAAATACTTAAAAAATTCTTAATGTTTTGTATAAAATACAAAACATTAATTTAAGAAATAGTTTTTTTTACATTTATAAACAAATTTAAACATGACTCAACAAATAACACGAGAAAGAATAAAATATATTTTAAATGCATAAAATGTCATACACTTTTTTTTCCTTCCGTTTTTCTTTCTTGGATTTTTGGCTCTCTATGCATACGTACTGATGGTGCGAAACCTTCCAAAAGATATCCGAGCTCGCTATCTTGGTCTGGTTCATCACTCTCTACATCGAGGAACTCCGCGTGTACTGGGTAATAGTTCTAAAGGTCACCAGTAACAAACTCCTCAATTCTCTCTGCGACAAAGAAACTTTCCGAGTAACAAAATATTCAAACTGTAGTGCATTATAGTACCCTAGCATAATCTAACACCGTGTATCAGCATTTGCTTATTTGTTACGTAGAAACAAGGAAAGAGAAAGGTACACAAAAACATTGATTAAAAAAGAAACTTGCTGCTCTTCTTTGCTGGTAATATATTCTTAATCCTTTTATTGCTATGAGGATATTTGCCATTTGGAGTTGCCATCTTTGGAGACGGAGGGTCTCAGGTTTGTAAGCTGTTGACCTCTCCCAGCTCCACTCCCTTCGTGACCTTTTGATATCAAAGTGACTGGCGCTGTTCTAATTATGCCGCTGCACAAGTATAATGACACAGGTAGGATAAAACAAAACATGCTTTATCTTATTTTGTTTATGTGAGCAGCTATTTACATAGGCTCTAGAAACATTCTCACGCTCCTCGAACATAGTTCATACGCTGGCATTAATAACGATGTTTCAAATGACAGACCAATGGAAGCACAAAGCGTTACAGTATACAGGTTTCTGAGAAGAACAATTGTGACTGTGTGTTCAAACCCACTCTTAGAACATCTACAATTATTTTACACTTGTTTTACATTCAACACCATGACTTCTGCTCTATTGTGCTGCTGTGGTAACACTGCAACAAAGCAGGACAGCAACTAACTGAACAAGAGCGCGAAAAGAAGCAGAGGTGGTTGGACAGAAAGATGAAGAGTCAATGTATAAAAAAAAGGTCACTTCATTTTAATCACACATACTCAAATGTACATCATCAGTGTAGATCGGGACAGACTGACAGCTCATGTTCAGCTCGGAGTTTCTGTGGTGTTGCTAACGACACATTACATTCCCCATTAGCTTCTTCACTCTCTCTCTGCTACTTTGTCTCTCACTTTCTCCCTCATTTCTATCTTCCTTATGTTCTTTCCCTCTATCTCCTAATTCCTTTTTACAAAATACCATCTTGATTAATGTTTTCCATGTTCGTTCTGCATAAAAGATGTATGGCTAAATTTTTCAGCCTAAATTCCTTTCATTTGATGCAAGCGGTAACATGTTCGAACGCAGAAAATCAACATCATAAGTAAATTTGCTTTCAAGGAACTTGCACGTACAAAATAACCCACGACGAATATTCCTGCCTAGGTTGTTGGAACAGGATATAGTGACTGAGATTTGAGGCCAGAGGTCAAATGTACACACAGACATCGTTACACACTGAGTGTTTATAAGAAAGATAAGTGGGCTGCATGCAGACATACATGTGCAAAATACAGACACACAAAAACATGCTTCCCAAATTTTGCACACGCCTCTACGGGTAGACGTGGAAATTCATTGGCAAGTTAAAAAAGGCCGATATTTATCGAGCTAAAACAAACAAACAAACAAACAAACAAACAAACAAACAAACAAACAAACAAACTTCAAAGAAGAAGCAGCTCATCGTCCATTTTAAAATAATGTAAAGGTTCGTCGCAAACTGATGGCAGTGAGTGACGCATTTTCACGCATTTTTTCATGGATGTCCTTTTCAGAATATGAGACACAGTCATTATGCGCATTGATTATCCTTGTTGACGTAGATATACTCTATAAATTATTCATAGCAGCAATCAGAGACATGGCCAGCCAACTATTTCTTAGCTAATCTGCTTCACATCCTTGAAATGTATGCCTTCATTCAGATCCGACATAAATTTTCCGACTACAATCAAAGATGTATGAACGCCTCTAAAAATTACAGAAATTTGCAACGCACCAGGTCGCCCTACCTGGGAGCAGAAGTGCACCTGCTCTGGTAAGAAGCTATGAGCATCTTCAAATGTTGTCTGTTATCATCAGCACACGACTGCCAACCGGCAAACTCTGGTGAAAACTGCAGGACATGAGCTGAGATAGTATTATAGGATGGATTCTTTCTGCGGTGGTGAATTCTGGGTATGTGTGCTGTCTTCAGTCATTCTCTGTTGATGAAGCCAAAATTGTGCAATTTGTTTTTCTTGTAAATGAATTTGATTCCATGCTGCTGGATTTTTCTCTCTCTTTCTAATGATGGAAATTATTTTGAAGCGCAAATATTTCAGACCATGGTCCTCAGTTTTATTTATTCTAAAATCTCATTTTAAATTATGCAATGTGGCTGTGTCCCAGCTGCTATGCCTGACTTAAAAAGTGTTGTTTATTTATCGTTGTTGACACAACTTTGACCACATCACTATAATCAAAAAGTGGTTCAGGATTTCTGTAATCACATTTTTCTTCAAAGCATGGACTTCTGCATGTTTCATTTTTCTTTCTCATATTCCTTTGGCCGATCGAGCTCAGTCCTTTATAGTTTTATATTTCTCAGTGATTATTTCTTCACGGTATAAATATTTACAAGCATGCGCTTTGCAGACAATTACCTATATGCTCCCGTATTCACATACATATATATAGTAATATACTGCATGAATATATTATAGATATATTACATTACTGAATATATTATAGATATGTTACATTACAGATATAGAAACAAAAGCATATAGAATATGAAATATATATACACACCATTATACTTATAAATATTATATATATATCACTTTATGTTTGTGCTATCTAGAACGGCAGCTTGGTCTTTGATAACACCTGGCCACATCTGACGCCATGCTTCATAAGCACAGTGGTCACGTGTGCTCCCTGTCTCTTGTTTTGGTTGGGCCTCCCTGGTCACGTGTACTTCATAGAGGCCAGTCACAGAGCCAAATGTCACCAGTCCTTTTCGGCGTCGCCTCTGAACACTGGGAAAGTTGTAAGACCTGCAAACCATAGAAGCTCGGGACAAAACCGTCATGTCCATTCGTCTTCCTCTGAACAACTTGACCAACGATTGGTCCGATGGATATCGGATGGACAAACAAACAAACAAACACAAGAATAATTAACTGAGATCCCTAAATAGCTAACTTTCGTTCTTTCTTTTTTCTTTCTCTTTTATTGTTTTGTCGTCTTCTCTTTTTACTGTCAACCTCTCAAGTTCTTTCCGATTGTAGATAAAAATTATCCTCCTGTTACGGTCTGCACAACTTATCGCTACACAAACACATTGCACTGTAAAAGGATACATTTCAGTAATAAATGGCATAAAATGTTAACTGATTACTACTTGCAATTATCTGCCACTATGTTAAACTCTGTGTGTGTGTGTATGTGTGTGTGCTACTTCTATCATCAACGTAGGTCTGTGGCTGTATGACAGTGATGATTGCGCTACTTCGAGTTGTGGTCCTTGCGTCCAGCGAAGACAGTTCACCTGCCGACTTCACGGGGTCGGGGATTCTGCTGATCACGACAGTATGTGATGATGTATAAGTAGTACCTGTTATAAGCTGCAATAACTTTATTATTCTGGATTGTAATAGATCGCATGCTGTATATATCTATAATTCTGATATATCGGAGGTTTTCTACCACGTGCTAGTGTTTACCTTGTAATAAACAAACTGGCTAAAATATCTTGCCAAATTTTCTTCACTTTATCTACTTTTTTCCCCTGAACAATGAATCAGATTTCTTGTAGTCTGATTTTATCTTTTTTCACCTCACGTTTCGTTTATCTACATTGTGTCGGAGTTCTCTTGTTTGTTTGTTAGATAATATTACAGTAGTAATTTTAACTACTTCATCGACTTGACATGTTGAATAATCAATATAGAATTACTTTTAGTGCTTTTGGTGACTGTCCGCAGGTGATGGCAACACTGATGACACAATACGAGCGATCACGTGGAGTTATTACATCGTCCATACTCTTTTTATTCTGGCTTTCAAAATCGATTTGTGATGCTATTCCTCTCTACACAAAAATTATGTTGGAGGTAAACATTTTAAGAATAAAAATGTACAGTTTCAATTAAAATGCGACGGTAATATCCCTGCAACAATTTTTTTTAAGTTGAAAATAGTTCAACTCTCTACGTAACCTAGCGACAGCCAATCATGTATGGTACCTATTACATGGCAATCAAGGTTGCCCAGACTTTCTCGTCCCTTGCATACATGAGGACATCTCGAAGTATCTGGTATAGAGCATCTATTGCATTTTAATACTAAGAAACTAGGGACACCGGGTCCCCAACAGTGGCGATGGAGTTATTTAATGCAGAACTATTATTATTTATTTATTTTAATAGTAATTTTTAATCTTTATAAATTATTGAAAGTGTCAGAAATATGCCAGTAGCTCCGTTACTTAATGCTATGAAGCTTCGTCGGCCACTTGTCTTTAAATGAAATCAGTATTTTTGAGGCAGTGGGAAACGGAAACTTTATTGTTGTCATACTATTCTACAGGAATACAAGACTGACATAAGCAGTTTTAGTGCCCACATCATTAATCACGTGATGACCATTGCCTTGACCCTGCTGTACGCCTTTGCTGACCCGGTGGCTGTGGCAGCCTACATCAAGGAACATCCGAGCACTAGAGTAAGGCACTTAAAACTCATTTTCATTTTTATTTTATTGAATAAACTGCTACATACCAATGGGATTTTTAATTCAACGTGTGTGGCATCTACACCATCGGTTCTGTCTCTAGGAGGACTAGACAGTCGTGAAAGAACTGATTGGATAGATATGTACGCAGAAGTTGGAAAATATGCTTTTAAACTATTATTTACGGGTGTAATGGCACTTTATGACAAACATTTCATTTTTGATACGTTGATGAATAGGTTAATACAAGAAAATTAGAAAGCCACTTATTTGCTATCTTCTTGTGTAAGCGTCTATTTTGATGTATGCCTATTATTTTTTACTGAAAGAACACTTGTTTATTTTTAAAATAACCTTATGAGTACTTTTGTTTGCTTAAAAGAAAATTTATCTAATGTTGTACTTCCTTTACTAGAATATTTTTATGCGATTAGCTCTTTTTATTTTCAGAGGTGTCATGTGTCGATTTTTCTTGATTTGACATTGTCATACACTCACTGGTATGGAACAAGCTAAATGCATCATTTCTTTAATTTCAGGAGCTCAGTCCAGAAACAACATCATCGTTCTTCAATCGAATGATATTCTTCTGGTTTACCAGGTACAGAATACATACATAACTACGAATGTAGATGCATAAACACAAACAAAAATGCATGCATAATACGAACATTACACTATATCAGTACACAAGTTCACATTTCTGATGATATTTGAAGTATAATTACAAAGTATCACATTTTTTCCTTAACGTATTTAACTTGTATAACATATTAAACCTTCATAGCATCTTTATATATAACATGTTTAATTATATTTCATATTTTAACTCTTAACTTTCACAGAATGATTATCATTGGTTACAAACGAGGTATTGAGATGACGGATGTCTGGGATCTGAACCCCCGGGATACAAGCAGAGTTTTGATGGCGCGATTCAACCAGCTTTGGGAACAAGAAGTGCGCCGCTTCCATCGGTCTGTTTTCCATCTACCTTCTATCGTATGATTACATATTTATTTTTCACTCATAATGGTGCCTGTGGCAGTGGCTAACGTGCCTTTCCCAATTACAGTGAGTGTTTATCTCCGACCTGTCTCTCTCTAGAAGTGACCCCCACGTACACTGCTGACCTTAGATGATTTTCTCCGGGTACTTCAGTGTGTGTGTGTGTGCATGCGTGTAGCTGTTTATGAATATGCTTTTGATGCCTGTCCTTAAAAGCTGTGTGTTCGTGCGCCTGCAGGAATGATTGGTGGATGGATGGATTGATTGATTCACGATCATCCACGCTAAAGAATGCGCCATTAAACTATCAAAGATCCCCGCGCTTTTTATAGTTTCCATCGTTTAAGAAGTATAGCTCCGGCAATCAGTCCATGTTAAAGGCTCAGCCCTATGGATCGTATACAGACAGCTTTTACATGAAGAATGCTACTCAATTTCAGTTTTTCTTGTCGTCTGTTTCTTATCCTTGCTTTTCTTGTACCTCCTTTTTTTCTTTGTAGTTTCCTCGATGAAACTTAATGAAAAATCTCTGCTATTAAAAGAATATGCTAAAATGCTTTCTCGTGATTTACTACTCATTTGGGAATGAAACAAACTTAATTAAATAATAAGTCTTCTTTTTCTGATGTCTACAGTTTCTCGCTAAACTCTGTACCAGTTAAATATGTAAGTAATAACAAAAAACGTCCAAGCAAAACAACATCGTCTACTAAAGAGACTTTGAAAGCTGAAAACTGCGAAAGTCTTCCTTTGCTGGGGAATAAAATTTCTGAAACGATGCAGAGCAACGGCTCTCTTACTTCTGTTACCTCGGCATCTGAGAGCTGTTTGACAGACAGCAAACCTGCTCCGAACCAAAGTGTGGTGCAAGGAAGTCAGTACCAGACACTGGTTCAGAATCCAGTCTCTCCCAGTGGAAAACTCGATCGTGGGCTTGAAGAATCCGTCAAAGACAAAGTCAGTTTTCGTCAGAATGAGTCACAGCAAACCAAAGACCATACAACCAGGGATGCCCCTTCTTTAACCAAAGTGCTTGTGAAGCAGTTTGCTGGACAGATGACCGTCCTGTTGATTCAGCGACTGTTGTCAGATGCTTTTTTCATTGTGACCACACTTGTCTTTGGGTGAGTGGATTTTTTTTGTTTTGCTTTAGTTCTTTGTAGGAATAAGCCTTAGTAACACATACCTTGACTATAAGAATGAAGAGTTCCCAATTACGTTTGACAGAAATAACACAAGTTTCATTTCAGTTTTGTTTTTATTTTTTTGTGTTTTGTTTTGTTGTTGTTTTTTTGTTGTTGTTGTTGTTGTTCTTGGGTGTGCTGTAAAACACTTCGCACCAGGCTTCTTTTCTCTCTTCATTACTTTCTGTTTTCCTAATTTTCTTTTAAAATGTTCGTCAGTAGGACAGTGCAGCATTTGATAATTTTAGTGCACAGAACAAAATTCCAAATGTTTATTTTAGTATTTTAGTCATTTAAATGAGCCATAGTTCACTGTACGGTGAGTGACAATAAATTAAAAGAGCTGGCTTCAGATTTGTGTCAGAAATTATCCTTGTGTGTGTTTTGCAGGGAGCTGATCACTCACCTGAACAGCAGACGACCGGGACAGGAATGGCAGGGTTATGTCCTGGCACTGACTTTGTTTGTCTGCGGACTCCTGCGAGCAGTTTTCTACGCCTGCTCCAACTACAGGGCCTACTACACGGGTCTTCAAATCAAGTCTGTGGTTATTGGGGCTGTATACTGCAAGGTACCTGAAAGCCATGCTCCTCCCTAAAAATCTGAAATCTTTCACGAATTATTCACGATTTTAATCTTCATAAATATATATCTCAGAATACATATTACAAGCCTTCTTTAAGCGGTGCAATAATTATATTATTCACAAAAGGTTTTTTTGATTTAATTTGTTTTAAATAAAGGCTCTCAGAATCAACAATGCCACCAGAAAGACAGCTACCATTGGCGAGGTTGTCAACCTCATGGCTGTGGACGCCCAAAGGCTGCAAGAATTCATCAGCAGGTTGTTCTTCGGCATGACTATACCCTTCCTCCTGGTGGCTGTGGTTGCCTTGATGTACATCAGGGTGGGGGTCTCAGCATTTGCTGGGATTGTCCTGCTGTTGCTGCTAGTCCCGTTAAACGGCCTGGTGGGTGTCCTTCAGAAGAGGTTTCAAATTCGGAACCTCACTAACAAAGACAAGAGAGTGAAGCTTATCAACGAGATTCTCAATGGAATAAAGGTAGGAATCGCAAGAAAGTAACGATTAGTAAACATCAATACGTAATTATTTTTACAAACTTATCAACAAAATAGACCTCAAGCATGTGGAATGTATGTTGGTTGTTTATTTGTATTCAAGTATTTTTTAAACTCTCCTCTCTCTGTCTACGTCTTCAGGTTTGTATATGTATTTTGTGAATGCTCCGACCTTTTTATATGACTGAATTTCTTATCATCTAGAATGACAATTAAACACTTATGCCATTTTGTAGAAAAATTCAGTACAAATGGGTACTAAACATAATCCTCTTCAAATACATTTAAGTTGGTATTTTTTTACATCAAGTCACAAACTACCGACTACTATTCATTAAGAGTCGCAATTATCAAAGTCCCTGGAACAAGTGACACTAATCAGAGGTCATCATGAGATGTGTTTATTTATATTGCATGTGTAGGTGGTGAAACTGTACGCCTGGGAACCCTCTCTGGAGCGACGGGTGAATGATGTGAGAGACCGGGAGATCTCCAGTCTGCTGAAAGTAGCTTTGCTCCACATGGTTCTTGGACTATGCTGGAGTATTGTCCCTTTCCTCGTCAGTTTTCCTTTGTCTTTCTTTGGGCTTAGATAATAGCTTAGTATGCCGGTGCAGTGCTTTGAATAATTACGGAAAAATTATATATATATATGAGCAAGTGTATATATATATATGAGCAAGTGTGTCAAAAATAAATTTCACGCTATATTTACAAAATTTTTACCCCCCGAAATTTCTCTAAAGAAGACTTGTGTGTATGTCTAAAGAGACTACCAATATTAGTGTCAACTCCTTTATTATTTTTACACGTGTTTATTACCTAACTGTAATACTTATTTACAATAGTCAATCCACACGTGCATCGCCTCCATGACTTCAGCAAGTCAACCGCTAACACTAAAGTGCGCATGATTATTATGCAGGTGACCCTGGCGACCTACGGAACGTTTGTACTAGTCGAGAACGACAACTTTCTGACTACGAGCGATGCTTTCGTCATCATGTCGCTGTTCCAAATCTTGGCACCGCCCCTCGACTACCTGTCCCTCCTCATCTCCTTCACGGTGCAGGTACCAAAACAGGTGTTTCGTGCTCGGTGAATCTTGTGGCTATGACCATCTTTTTCCCACTCTCGTATTTGCCTCGGCTTTTGGTAGGTTCATCAAACCATAGACAGATATCAGAGCAGAATTTGCATTTAAATTATTATTCTTTACAAATATTTACGTCTGTATTAAATATAAATGAACATTGGCGATAATGACAAAGATGAAGATTATTTGTTTGTGTTGATAAAGATGTTTTAACCTTAACACAATCCTATCCTCTCACAAGCCATTTCCCGATTCCTGTACATATTGTTTTTGTTCCAGGCGAAGGTGTCCGTTGGCAGAATTAACAAATTTCTTTGCAGTGAAGAAAGGGACAACACGATGGTGACTCAGGAATCTCACTCGAGTGTGTTTCTGGCAACATTTAATAACTATTTATACTGGTCATTATAGTGATGAGTATTCACTACCACTTTCCTGAGAGAACCAGACAGATGATTACATCCGTTCAATCCTTTTTGCAATTAACATAGTTTTTAAAAGCAAAACAAAACATAAAAAATTATAAAAGATTGATTATTCGAGTTTTTAATTATTTTATTGATTTACCTATTTCTTTTATAAGAAGACGACTACTTTCCTTTGTGGGTAGATAACGCTATCTGCATTGAAGATGCGTCGTTAACATGGGACGACATGGCAAAACCGACTCTGGAAGAGTAAAAAAGTTTTCGTTTTTTCTTGAATTGACTTTAGTCCTTTAAAGAACTAACATAATGTATTTTTTCAAATGATTGTGTAAAGCACAATATTATTTCCCCATATCTGGATAAATACTCTTCTTATGATCTTAAATACGTCTACAATCACTCACCTAAAGAGGTAAAAATCGTGTACCTTCCTCCATTGCTTTATATTCTACTCTTGTACCTCATCTTTATGTTGTTCGGTGTGTCTATACATACCTCACTGTTCACTGGCCTTTATCTTTCATTTATCTTTATTGGTCTGTGCAGAGAGTGCCATCTATCTTGGCTGTGGACTGCTCGTTATAAGTTCACATTATTATTATTAGTAGTAGTAGTTAGCATATATTCTCAGCTCTTTCACTGGCTGAAGCCATTGCAATATAAACATACCCTATGACTGTGTTGATCACCATTTTTTGTGCATGATCATATATTTCGAGAAAGGAAGCGTGGATAGAATATTCACCCCGATTTGAGAATTTTTTATCATGAACTGTTCTTGCTATATTTCATGTTTAGCGTTGTTTTCAATATGATTTTATATACTTTAAATGGATGCACTTTTATCAAGTTTGTTCTTTGTAACTAGCATCAACCTGAAGATTCCAGAAGGTCGCCTGGTGGCTGTGGTGGGTCAGGCTGGAGCCGGCAAGTCGTCTCTTATCAACGCCATCCTTGGAGAAATGACGAAAACACGAGGACACATCGGTGTCAAAGTGAGCTCCCTTGCATAGCGTGTATCTTTGTTTTTATTAAATAAAATCCCGAGTAAATTAGAAATTGCAATTATATCATTCTGATACTAATAACTCTTTTGCGGAAAAATTTAATAAGAGATTACTTGTTAGAGTTAACTACTTTATTCTGAGCAGGGTACCATAGCCTATGTGCCACAGCAAGCGTGGATCCAGAACGCAACGGTCCGTGACAACGTGCTTTTTGGCAAAGCGTATCAAGCGGAGAGATACAAGACAGTGATAAAGGCCTGCCAGCTGGAGCGTGACCTGTCCATCCTTCCAGCAGGCGACCTGACAGAAATAGGCGAGAAGGTATATTCAGGTTCCTCCAATAGAGACGGTTTAGAGAGTGCGATCTATCTTGGTCGTGATGCTGCGAGTTTTAAGTTCCCATCGTCCTCATCCTCATCCTCATCCTCATCAGAACCACCACCACCACCACCACCACCTGAAAAATTGATGTTATTACTACTTCTTCAAGGGCACCAATCTAAGCGGTGGCCAAAAGCAACGCGTGAGCCTGGCACGTGCCGTCTACAGCGACAGGGACGTCTACCTGCTGGACGATCCCCTCTCCGCCGTCGACAGTCACGTGGGCAAAGCCCTTTTCCGTGATGTTATCGGGCCAAAGGGTCTTCTGAAAGGAAAGGTGAGTCCTGGTTATCTATCTTTGTGTGTGTATATATATATATCTGTCTTAATTTTAGGTGACCTGAATAACTGGAAGTCTTCTGATGTCACATGCTCTATGACGCAGACGCGCCTGCTGGTGACGCATGGTGTGCACTGGCTGCCGCTGGTGGAGGAGGTGGTAGTTTTGAGGGGAGGGCGCATTGTAGAAACCGGCAGCTACTCAGAGCTGATGCTCTACAACGGGCATCTGGCCCAGTTCCTGCGCTCCTGTCTGCTCGACTTTAACCAACCACTTCAGGTGTACAGTGCAGACCAACAGGAAGAAGTCGAAAATGAAAGTAGCACGGACGAAGAAGGTGCAAAAGAAAACTAGTCCTATGTCTGTTCCTCTTTCTTGTCTGTTTTGATTCACTCACACCTGAAAGAAAGAAAGAAAGAAAGAAAGAAAGAAAAAGGAAAGGAAAGAGAAGGAAATCACAAAAATTAAAAACTAAAAATAAATAAATTAATAAAGGAACGAGTGAGAAAGAGAGAAGTATAGAATATATATCCATTAACCTACTATACTTTATATTTATTTTGCGCAAGGATTTTTTTTATTACATACAAACATCAGTTAGAAGTGCCAGAGTACTTCTGTGTATTGTTGTAGCCCAGCGGCTATCAGGGATAATCTTTTATGAAGGTTTGTTTCCATGGCTACAGTGATGACGATGGAAAAGAAGATCTTTGAAGACGTAGACTCTGTCACCTCCGATGCGTATTCGTCTGGAAATGAAACTTACGAGCATTTCCGGAAAAGAAAGAGGTATTACTTCATTAGCACTTCTTTAATAAAGAAGTGAACACAGCAAGACTATTTACATGAGCACCTATTTTGTGTTCACCTCAATTTCTATTGGTTATCATTTGAAAATGCTTAAAATGATATTAATAATACATAATTAAATGAAATTAAATTAAAAGTATTAATGGTAATATCCTTCGTCAAACGAGATTTCGATGATCCCGTAGTGAGCAGGTTACATCTGGGTTGTGAATCTTGTAACGAAGCGCTTGACTAGTCTTTTTTTATTTTGAACAAAAATAACTTTAAGGTTTTATTAATCAAAAGGTGACAGGAGATTCCTGATGCCTGTTATCAAAGTAAATATTTTCATGACCACTACCGACAGTACTGACGAGTTGTCATTCTTCGCAGGAAAGATAAGCTAGAGAGACGACGGTTGTCTCAAGCCCCGATGTTGTCATCGGTGAAAGAAAGCAGTCACGTTGAGGAGGATGGTGCTGACGAGGAAGCTGGAAAATTAGTGATGACTGAGAAACTCTTGAAGGGGCGTGTAAGCGAACTCATTAAGCTTTGATCGTAATTTCACACTTTTAGACCTTTGTCATGTTGACTGTCACCTGATGACAAATACAAACACTCGCCATGTTGACTGTCATACAACAAACAGACAAGCACATTGTTTCTCTACCATAAAGGAAGCCAGACAGATAGAGAGGCAGACAAGTTTTTTATGTGTCCTTCTCATGACAAAATGTTTTAACATACAGTTTTTATCATTTTTGTAACTTCTTGTCTTCTTATATTAAAAAAATTGCTTGTCGAAATCTATCCCATTTTTATTTGACAGGTATCCACGAGTGTGTACCTCGCCCATCCTAAAGCAGGAGGTCTGTTAACTGTTCTTCTGGGAATTGTAAGTTTCTTTGCGTTCCAAGCAACAAGTGTGGTGGCCAATTTCTGGCTCCGAGACTGGACCGAAGATCCTCTACTTAACAACCAATCGTCTTGGGGATCAGAGGAGTTTGTGCAAAGAAACTATTTCTATTTGCTCTGCTACGGGATGTTTGGAATAGCGCAAGGTTAGTTTTAATATTTAATTGATATTTAGTTTTATTATTGCTTATTATTCTAGAAACACATTCTCACTTAATGGAACACGAACAATACGTTACTTTTGATGACGATGATGATGATTTTTGTTTCATATCTGATAAATCCGTTAATTATTTCAAAAGTGTTAGTAAAAAAATAAATAAATAAATAAACCGCTGATTTCGCTTTCGGTAGCAAAATATAATTATCTGTAATGAATGTTTGAAGTGTTCTTCCTGATTGTCTTCAACTACCTCCACTGGACGAGAGCGGTTCGGGCCAGCAAACGTCTCCATGAACGACTAATCAACAGGCTCTTGCAAGCGCCAATGGCATTCTTCGACACAACTCCTCTTGGGCGCATCATGAACAGAGTGTCGTCCGACATGGAGATTGTAGGTGAACAAACTAAAAACTTCATCTTGATAAAGTGAGCTGAATGGTTTTACTGCATGGCTCTTTAGGTTTGTTTATCTTTGCAAGGACTGAAAGTAGCCAAAAGCATTTTTTAATTTCTGTAAATATTCACGTTCCATCATTGGCACACATTATTCTATATTTACAGGTTTGTATATGGTTGTAACTTGACTAACTCGATATGACTTAGCTTTATTGTCAACTTAAAATATAAAAGTTTAATAATTCTGGCAATTTTATAATTACGACTTGAAGCGCGTACCTTTCCTACAGTGGTAAGAAAATGTAATTATTATACACATTTGCAGGTGGACAATATCGTGCCTGTCGTCATCCGGGATAACTTATTTACCTTTGGTGTTCTCGTTGCCACTCTGGTAGTCATCAGCATTATCTCACCCTTGATCATTATTTTCCTTGTGCTGTTGGCAATCTTCATCTACTTTGCCTTTGTGAGTTTCCAGTTTATTAACACATTAGGCCTCCTATATACTTACGTGCAGATGCTAAGTTATTGTACTCGATTCTGTATGCCGCAGTTCCCTTCTTTACCATTTATTGGAACAATTTCTGTACTTTTAAGTCTTAATTTCATGCATAGTAGCTATTTTTTATATCAATACAGACAATGTTTTCCTTAATTTCATCGATGATCTTAGCTAAACATGATTTAGGTGCATCATTAACATAATCAAGATACATTCCATTACACTTTTGAGCCAAGGCAAAAGGATAGATTAATCCATCGCTGTTAGTTCTGGCTCCTTCTCTGTTTACTTGTTTATAATTTCTGTATCTGCCTGTCTGTCTCTGTCTGTCTTTGTCTCTGTCTCTGTCTCAGTTCAAAGCCTATATTCCAACATCTCGGCAATGTCGGCGGATGGAATCAGTCACCCGTTCTCCTATCTTCGCTCACCTCAGTGAAACCATGAGTGGGGTGGCCACGATACGAGCTTACAAGGCTACAGACCGCTTCATAGGCATTTCCGAGTCACGAGTGGACACCAACCAGACTTACTTCTACGGTTACATCGCCGGTCTCAGGTAAGACCCGTCACGTGCCAATAAGTGCTCTATTCATAAAACCTTAAATGTCCTCCAGATGAATCATTATTAGATAACTATAGATCACTATAAATAGCACAGATTATTTTCAACAGCAATCTCAATATTCTCGATCCTCAGGTGGTGTCAGATGCTGATGGACACTCTTACTTTCATTATGGTCTTCCTTGCCGCAGTGCTGGAAGTGGTCGCGTCAGACAGTTCAGGTGGAAGTGTTGGGTTGTCTGTGTCCTATGCTTTACAGGTAGGCTATTCCTTTGAATTTCAGTGAGTCGGTCACATCTTTTATCGCCAAATTCTTCGAAGCAAAGATTACATGAGTGGTAATGCTTTATCGAGATTGAAGCTAGTTATAAAAACTTCCTCTTTTTTCTCTTAACTCCTCAGACAATATATAGTATAGTAAAACCAACAACACTGTTTGTTATTTTATTATAGATAAGCTGTAAAGCTTACTGATTTCGAGATCAACACTATTTGTTATAGCTCAGTTACCGCATGACCAGTCTTGCCAGACTCGCCACTGACTTTGAGACCAACGTTGTCGCTGTGGAAAGAGTGAAAGAGTACTCTGAGGTCGAGACTGAGGTTCGTGCTTGCAAAATGGTATCATAATCTCCAATGTATCTTATTCATACATGATTCGTACAAATATTTAATTATTGACTATTATTGCTTATTTTCAGTGTCAGTATCTTGGCGGGCCTCAAGATATTTTTCATTATTATGAGCTTCATTCGCACACTGTATCTAAAACATTTTCATAGATTATTGTCAGCTAGCAATTACAGAAACCTGTTTACTAATATGTTAAAATTGTATTCTGTTAATGTAAGGTGTGTATATAATTATGTGTGTGCACTTTCGTGTATATAGGGCGCTTTGAGCTTAATTTCGGAGATATAGTGATATAAATAATAATTATATTAATTATTATATTAATTACATGTTATTTTATGATGATTATTATTAAACGAAGAATAAAATTAAATACAGAAAACTCAAAGAGGAATTAAATAACACGAACAAGACCTAAGAGTAACACAATAGTGCAAAAGCATTATGGGAAAGGTTGTTAGGATGTTTACTGTTTACTGTTACTGTAGATTAATAATTGAAGATTAAATTTGCTACTTCACAAAATTGTTCTTTCATTCTCAAATGTGGGTTTATTTTCCCTTCTTAGGCACCGTGGTTTGTGGATACTTACCGCCCAGACCTCAACTGGCCATCTCGAGGAGAAGTCGAGTTGAAGGACCTCACCGTGCGCTACCGCCCCAAACTTCCTCTTGTACTAAAGGGACTGAACTGCGTACTCAGGGGAGGTGAAAAGGTCAGTTGCTGCTGCTTGTCATAAATAAACGTTACAATGTGTGTTGTAAGTTGTAACACAGTCTTAGACAACTTTATTTGTTTTCCTTGACATGACACATTTCCCTTGTGTAAGAAAAATACAGAATTCCTAGTTAGGCGGCCATAAAGACAATGATTTAAACAAAGACAGTGGAGGTCGGTGTCAAGCACTTTTTCTCCTCCGCCATTCACTTTCCCTGATAATGGCTGCAAGATGGGAGGAGTAAGGAAGAAAGGGTTCAAGCACACGTCCGAGGGACCTTCGAGCAGCTGATCTTCTGCTTCAAAGTCAAAGAGACTGATCAGATCTTGCAGAAATTCGTGATTCCCAATGTAGTATACGAGAGCCTGAGTGTGTTTGCAACATTGGACAAAGAGGGAGGACTGCTGTAGGTCACTAAAACAAATAATTTTAGTAGGTATCTGGTCCTGAATTTAAAGTTTAATATGACACTAGCATATTTTTTCCTTCGTTGTCTTCCGTTTTTTAATCAAAACTTTTTTCCGTGCAGATTGGTGTGGTAGGGCGAACGGGAGCTGGAAAGTCGTCACTGTCGCTGGCGTTGTTCCGGTTGGTTGAGCCGGCAGGGGGGACAATTGTGATTGATGGGGTAAATATTGCTCTTGTGGGACTGCACCAGCTGAGGACGAGAATCACCATACTGCCACAGGTTATTTATTTATTTATTTCTGATAAATACTGACTAAACACACCAGTCACTGCACGAAATGTTTAACGTCAATATTTATCAGTCGAATAACTGACAAACACTCTTCACCTGAGCGGAGTGTTTGCTGACAATATTTATCAGTCTTATTACTACCTAAACAAGCTTGATTTTAATGAATGTTTTCATTCTGTTCAAAAAATGTAAGACTTTAACAATATGAGATCAGATGAGCCAAACGCAATGCCAAATTTATTAGCAACTTTTGAAATTATTATTCCTCTCCACAAGAGCACTACTTTGTGAAGAAACCAAGAACTTTTAGCAGCTAAAATAAATGTCATGCTTTTAAGAGTCTATCTCGTCTTCCCGTCCGTTCATGCAAGGTCTACGATGTAGTGTAAATGACAAACAAACATTCAGCACAGACCAAGTCTCATTATATCAATGATAATGCACTTTGTTATGCCCTACAAAGGACCCTGTGCTGTTCTCTGGCACGCTGAGGTTCAACCTTGACCCCACGGGAGGTCGAAGTGACGAGGCATTGTGGAAGGCTCTGAAACAGGCTCACCTACAACACCTGGTGCAGAGTCTTCCAGGTGGCTTGGACTTTAACTGCGGAGACGAGGGGGCCAACCTCAGGTATGCATGACGACGTCCTTCCGTGGTTTTGCATAATTGCCTGATAAAAAAAAAAAAAAAAACAACCTTCATGCCCCAGTATTGTCTGTGTTGTTTACCACAACAACTGACTTTTAAAGATCGAAACGACATTCAGACAACAGCGATATTTTGTCTTTGGTTTTGGCTACCAGCAGGTAGTGTTTCCAGCAAAGACACTTTAGTTTCATTTTTTAGGTCCCTGGTTTTATTCCTTGCATTTCTGTGTACATGACTGATTCGATTCTTATAAATATGTGAGGAAACCTAATCGAGTCTAGTTATTCAAATCAGTTAACCAGTGAATAATCCAACAAATGCGTTATAATTGAGTGATCAGTTTATTATAATATTTCACTGTGACTTCTAGCGTGGGTCAGCGCCAGCTGGTGTGTCTGGCTAGAACACTGCTAAAGAAAACCCACCTTCTGGTGCTGGATGAGGCCACGGCTGCCGTTGACATGGAGACGGACGCCCTCATCCAGAAGACCGTGCGGGAGGCTTTCAGTGACTGCACCGTCATCACCATAGCTCACCGCCTGCACACTGTCATGGACTATGACAGGTGAGAAGACGTGTCTTCTCTTGACTTTGTATTCCTATTTATCTTTTGTAAATAAAAAAATCTTCTTGTAGAGTACGGTGTACAATAAGACGGCATTTGCAAGATATGAAAATACATATACTTTGAATGGATAGAAGAGTTCATTTTACGCCCCTAAAAATTTTTTAAAGTTCTCTCTCTCACTCTGCAGGATCATGGTTCTTGACTCTGGGAGAATTGTGGAATTTGATACACCACAACGTCTGATGAGTAGTCCTCATTCTGCTTTTGCGAACATGATAAAGGATGCTGAAATGACTGGAAAATTTTAAAAACGTTCCTTTCTGTCGTGCCCGTTGATCCAGTGCCCACTCGTTGCCTTGCCTACGTCTCCTTTGGCTGCTTCATTTCGCCTTTAATTCTTGGTCACGTTTGAATAATCAGCATAAATACACTATTTAGTTTCTATTTAATAGCCATTAAAGAAGCATAACATATAAGAAATATAAGTAATAAAAAAGTTTCCATCGTTCATTCATTGATTTTATCATCTCATTGCCTGTGCCTCCTTAAATCGTAAATATTAGACTTACTTTGTTGTGTCTGCTTCATATTTCATCAGTTTTTTTCTGTTGTTGTTGGATTTTTTTCTTGTACATTGATATCGGAAGATGATCAGAAGAATCATAGGGCAAGTATGTTCGAGATTCATCTGGCACGTGCACAACGATCCTAATATTAAGGAACTCGCAGATTTCAAATAATTATCACGAAAGGAAACTCATCCGCGCCACAAAGTTGTTTTATGAATTTTTCCTTGCTAGTAATGCATGAAATGGAAAAAATGAAGTATAAATGTTAAATAATCAGGGAGAGGTCAACATAATTTTATTGTTACTGTTATATTCATACAATTTTACATGAATAAATACATTCTAAGAAGTTCAGTCTTTTCTTTTTTATGTATATGTCAAGATGTGATCTTTCATGTTAGTTCTTAAAGCTTATAATTATGACTGTACATGGAATCTTTGCTTACTTTCAAACATAACGAAGTACATGATTGGTGGACTGCCCCCCTCCGCTCGTTCAGCCTTTAAAGGGAAGTGATCTAAAGTTGAACAACTTCTAAAGGTTCCAGTACTTGCCTCCCTTATGTATTCATTCATTTACGCACAGATACCTTCAGACGAACGGTGCGCATTCACTTTATCAAGACCAACGCGGATGAAATACATTAAACCTAATTATAAGTACCGATACTGGACACAAAAGCGAACGTGGTGACAACGCCCGTGCGTTGGCTAGGATTCTAAAGCACGCGCTGGTAAGAACTCCTGGGTCATCTCCATTAATTTATTCCTAAACTGCACATTCCTGAATGGTTCAATACACAGCTAGTTACTGCCGTCAGCTTTACTCGCAACGCTTCATCTACCAGGAAAATGGATAACCTGTTCGATGCCATCAGACACGGAAGCTTCGAAAAGGTACAACAGATCGTCTCTTCCGAACCTTCCCTTATAGATGTTGCTGATGACACGGGACGGACAGCAATAACAGTAGCTGTCGAAAGTCGAAATGTTGGGGTAGTAAAGTTACTTGTGGAAAGGAACTGTCGCCTGTCCAGATGGCTTGCATTTAACTTCATATTCAGCAGTAAAGAACCACAACTTGATGGCTCACCCCCAAGTTTAAATAAAGATATGGACGATGTCTCTAGGAGTTTGGATGAGAATGTCCTACTTATAAATCATTCTTCGGTGGATGGGGATTGTGGTGAAGGGAAGACTACAGCGAGGATTCAGACAGAAATTCCGTATCCTCGTAAAGAAGATAGTGATATATGCTTGGGTAACAGGCAGACCGTTCCTCCTTATATTCAAAGTCAACATTGTGATAAAACAGAGCAAAGCTTATTGAACACAAATATGTTTTATCCTCCTTTGCTGGCAGCAGTAACAGTTAATTCCCTTGAAATGGTTAAAATAATTTTAGAAACTCAAAGATGCTTTGTAGACGAAGCTCATAAAAATATAACGCCACTTCTTCAAGCCTGTATTAAAGGATATACAGACATTGCAGCAGTACTTATCAAAAGTGGGGCAGATGTGAATGGTCAGTCTGCAATAAACAGCCTTGCAGAAGAGGCACAGTGGTATTATAAACCCTTGTACCAGGCTGTGCAACACAATCATAATGAGATCATAGAGATTCTTGTCAACAGTGGTGCATTGTACCTTCAGATTGTCCCCCTTGATACCAACAGCTTCCATGCTGCTGATCCAGCATCAATGTCCCATAGGGGCCTAGCAACCTTGCTTGAACTTGCAGTTCGACGGTGTCGACCACCAATGGTGTCATTTCTAATAGAGATTTTTCGAAGTAGCATCACAGATCTGAGTAGGTACTACTCCCTGATGTGGAGCATCAAGCTTCACCTAACTGACATGACACAACTATTGATTGCCAAACTGTTTCCAGATACGTACGATATTGAGACAGATGAATGCCGTGAACAGTATCGTCAGACACTTAGAGTTGCTGTTCGGGAATGTCCACAAAATGATGAGACTGTACCCTTGTTGTTGCTAAAACGATTTGGTGCCAGTCTTTTCCTGAAAGAGGAAAACTTCTTCATCATTTTGCATTCTGCAGTAATACGCTGTTTACCTCAGCTGGTAACCAGGCTTGTTGAAATGATGAAAGAACCACAGTGCCAGTTTGATGTCTCAGCATATGAGAGTTGGCCAGATATTTGCAGTGCAGCATTGTACTATGGCAACAAGCAAATCTTGACTGTATTGTATGAACATGGCCTGTTAGACTTTAGTGCCTATTGTAATGGAGAAAATGCTTTCTTTGAAGCCATCTTTTGTGGAAGAAATGGCTCTTCTGTGTATGTGAGTATAAAAATATTAAACTTCTGTAAAAAAAAAAACTTATTTTAGGATTAAAATTACATAAGCAACAAATTATGAGAGGCATATGAAAATAATGGTTCATTAATTGTAAGAAAGAACTGATGCATTGAAAAAAAAATTGAAATGATGTATGAATTGGTATGTTTGTAGGACATCAGTAAAGTCTAATTATTTAAATGAATTTGAAATATTTTATGGAAACTTAATATGTTGTAATATGTTTACAATTTGCAGATCAATCTTGGATTATCATTTAAGTCATTTTGAATTTTGCAGGATATTCTGTCCTGGTTAGTGGATCTTGGCCTTGACCCAACCTGCTCAGATAACAACAAAATGCAGCCAATTCATGCTGCTGTCACATATCGCCTCAACTCAGCTGTTGATGCACTTTGTCGGCTGGGAGTTGATGCTAATGCCAGGATGGGAACTGATGACCTTCCAACACCTCTTCATCTTCACCTTAATCTTAGGGTCTTGCAACTGGGCTGTGATCTCAATCTAGACCTTATCAATATTTTAATTAGTCATGGAGCAGACCTAGCTATTGAGAACCGGAAAGGATACACCCCTGTCTCTATTCTTTTTTGGCTGCTTCATGCTAACATAAGGCAACAGGAAACAAATAGTCATCCTGCTGGTCTAGATGATCATGGCTCAGGTCGTAGTAGTATTTCTGGGAATACTTCTGCACAAGGTTTTGAATCTGTACCATCAGTGGACTTTAGCACTGTTGTCAATCCTCCAGCATTTTCTATAGGAACTTCAGAAGAGGAATCTCTTAGAACGCAAACAGAAGACCAAACTTCAGAGTATAATTTGTCAGCACTTCAAAATATCGTACATCCTTTAAATTCACAAGAGAATGACACAACCCAAAAGAGAAATGATTCATCGCCACAGGATCAAAGACTGGGATTACCAGCTCAAGACACCGTTATCATCCTTCCCTCCTTCCTGCGCCCTGGCAGCCCATGGCGATCGCTGGTTGAAATTTTAGCTGAGAAATTTGGTGTGCAGTTGTTCACAATGGGAGCAGCACGTCTTACAGGCCCTGAACACTGGAAGAGGGTCTACTTTTGCCTTCTGCAGGCTGGCATTGACATAGGGCGTCTTCCTTCTCTTAGAGCTTTGTGCTGGCTGACTGTACGCAGTCATATTGGCAGTGTTAGATTTAGTCAAAAACTTGATCAGTTGCCTGTACCATCGATCATCAAAACGTACCTCATGTCTCTTTGACTGTCTAACTAGAGAACTAATTACATTTTATCATGGCATTGTTGTTGTTGTTATTGTTATGATTTACCAAAAATCTCAGTATAAATGAGAAGTGAGATAAGCAGTGACACCAAGAAAGACAGGCCAAAGGAGAGGGAAGATAAGAGAGAGTGTTACTTGTAGAGGCTCAGTAATTTGTAAATTTGCAGCATAGTTCCTACAGTGTGTAAGCATGCAGTGATGTATACATGCAGTAATGGGATGGAACAATTTAAAAACAAATTAGTTCTCTGTTAGAAATGGCTTTGCAAAACTGATATAAAATCTGAAGTTTTCTGACGGGCTTTGTATTTACATATTTAACCACTTGTTATACACTAATTCAGGTCAGTAAAGGGTTATAAAAAGAATTGTTGAGTGGGTTGGTTGGAAAACATTGCATGCAGATAATGTGTTTCCCACACCCAACAAAAAAATTGCATGTAGAGAAAAGCTGTAGTAAAGAAAGCAAAGTAAATAACCTTTTTCACAAGATTTAACATTGAATCTGACATAATGGAGAGAAATGTAGTTCTCCTCAACAGATGATGCAAGGATTTTAATGTTTAGCGATTTCCATCTGCAACATATATTTAGTAATTATAGTGCTTAATTTGCATGTGTATGTGTGTGAATGATCTCTTATTTAAATCCATCCATAGGAATGTCACTTAAGCAGTCCATCATGTTGTTATCTAAACATTTGATAAAAAAAACAGTAGTATCTTGGACATATTTCAGACGAAACTTCACTGGTGTAATGGATTGCTTATTTCTTTATGCTAAAGTTGTTTGCATTAATTCGTTTCTCCTGATTATTATTTTTTGGTTTATTTTATTAATATTCCATATTTATACTGAGATAGACATGAATGATGTTTACCCAGAAGAGACTGGTTTTTTGGCAAGCATTGCAAAAATATATTACATTTTAGAGTATACTTTACATGAAAGATTTATATCTTTTATTTAATAATAATTGCGTTATCCAGCTACAATAGGTAGCCATGCTGTGATTTTGTGATTTATGACAGTAAAATAGGTTCTGCTGCATGTGTGTGCATTTTATTTGCCATAAAAAAGTGTGTATGTGCATGTGCTACATAAATTAGCCAGCATACCTGGCTTTGCCACTAGATCGTCCAGTTGTGAGAACAATTAAAAATTGATGCAGGGCAATGTGCACCAGTCTAACATGGTTTATGTGCTAACCATTTATAAAAAGGGATATCACTAACAAAATTTGTAGGAATGGGTCAAATAGTGTGGATTTGATTAGGTCGTAACTATTGCATTGCAGCTTGTTCACCACCCAGAAACATCATCATGCTCTAATTTGTTTATAAGATTATAAAGAATTAGAGAATGGGTAGGGGACGCTGTGGTCCAGTCATCCCTGAGTTAAGATAAAATTGCCTCCTAGCAGATATCCCGTGCAGTTCTTGGTGAAGTGGTGTTGCACGTTCGGAAAACGAGCATTATTTTGGATCCTCCACACCAAGAGTAGACAATATGTGAAAGTGAAAGGCAGGGGCTTCCTCTGCAGATTTATGATAACTCTCCTCACATGCAATTTGTTCCCTGATCATTCTTTGCGTCTTCTATGTTTGTTGTTTATTGTTTGTCAGCACGGTTGTTTCTCCTTCCGTTCTTCGTGTGCTGTTTCTCATTGTTCCTATCACTGAAAGCACAAACTAATATCTATACACGGCATGGCTGAAAGCATGCTCCTTCGTGAGCGTGGTCATGCGCTATAGAAATCTATCGTTTATTATTATTATACTAGATGTCATCAGTGAATAGTGGGTCCTCTATACATGTAAAATCACGCACTTGTATTACTGGACTGCTAGCAGACGATTTTTTTTTATTACTAAAACGAAGCAGGTTAATTTGTATAAAGCTTCCGGTTTATTCACATTTCAGATTAACTAATAAAACGAGGCAAGTTTGCACAAATCCTCCGGTTTAGTCACATTAACAGCAAAGAACTCGACAAGAAGCTAAGCGTTGGACAGCAATCCACCGATACACGTCCGTGGTTAAATCGATCTATGCAAATGACTTTTTTTTAAAGGCACTGCTCGTTAGCATATGAAACAGCATCGACAAACATAAAACGACAACAAAATGTAAATACTGGACGTATTCCTCGTAACTTAGTTTTCAGTTTATATGAAACTGAATTTGAGAAATATTATTCGCAACTAAAGAAATTGTGGCAGTTAAATGATGATGTTGCAGTAGTTGCCTCAAAACTTAGGAACAGAAGAATGTGACGGAAAAGACTAACACATCGGAACTGGATGTTCAATTAATGATAATCAATGGCATTTAAAAATGATTTAAATTTCTCTTAGCTCTAAAATAAGCAAGTTTTTGTCTGATAATTTAATAATCGTCTTTACTAAAAAATGGATTTCTTCCAGATATTGTCCGACAGTAAAATCAGGATCTCCAACGACAAGATGGTGGCGAAAACAAGTGTAGCTATATTTTGCTTCATAGTATTTCACTGCGCATTTCAGTCACATTGCTTTATGAACATCGAAGAGCTGCAGTCAACAAATTATGGTATAGACATTGTCAGCGATCCTATCGCAATATCACAGGTAAGCTTCTTATTATATTTATGCTGATGGCATCATCCTGCAGTCGTCGTCTGCACGGTTACACTCACAGGTGGGAGCACTATCCACTTGCCGGTGAACTGGAAAAAAACAAAAACAACTCATTAGTTTATTTGAAAGAAAATTTACTAAAGTATTAAACTTATAGAGATAATGAAATTGTAAAACACATGTTAGATGTCAGTGGAGTAAGAGGCAGATTTAAGCCAAACCATCAATTAATAAGGCAAAGGAGGTGTAAACAGGCGTGAGACGTCAGTCTGTAAGATTACTATTGTGTAGCAGTAAATAAGAAAAGAAGACTTAAATACACTGGTTCATCAGAATCTAATTACACAGCATGAGTTGAAATAAATCACAACTATAATGACACTAAAGTTGCTGGTTTAGATGCGTAAAATATGTTCATGTATTTAAAAATAGATATGGATGTCTATAACATAACCTGTTTCTGAACATAGTGCAAATAAAAATGTTTTGCAGGCAGTTCCAGAAAGTGCCATAGTTGTAACGTCTCGCCATGGGCAGCAGTATCAGTGCACATACCCGAGTACTGTGGAGCAGGAGAAACAAAAGGAAGAAAAAGAGAAAGAAGCACTTGAAAAGGGTGTGATACAACTCCTGAACCCAATTGGAATAGGTCCCTGTCTAGTTAAGGTGATATATCTTAAGCTAACAGAAATGTTTGTTGTATGTAATGATATGTGTGTCGTTCAAAAGTTCTAAGCCTCACTGAGAAGGATTTTCAGAAACAAGACAGTTTTTCATGATTTTTCTATATAGTCCTCCTTGACATCAATGCACTTGGTCAAACAATGCTCAAGCATTGCAATCCCATCGCAGAAGAAGGGAGCATCCTGGACCATCAAAATCTCCTCCACAGCATATATGGCCTCATCATTGTTTCCAAAATGGCGACCATGTACGTGAGATTTGAGTTTAGGAAATAGGTAGAAGTCAGATGGAACAAAGTCTGGTGAATAAGGGGGATGGGGTAGCAATTCAGAGCCACAGTTGGCTGTTTCAGCTACTGCAACGAGCAGAGTGAACTGGTGCGTTATCCTGGAGCAAGAGCACACCTGCCCTCAGCTTCCCTCTGCGTTTCAAGTTGACTGCTTCCTTCAGTTGTGTTATTTCTGATGCATAGTACTGTCCATTAATAATTTTTTCCTTTTCCAGGTAGTCTATCATGATTATGCCTACAGAACCCCCAAAAACAGAAGCCATCACCTTGCCAACCGATGCTGCCTGCTTGAACTTCTTCAGGGGTGGAGAACCACAGTGTTTCCACTGTTGTCTTTTTTAAGCCTTTGATTCAGGTTTGAAGTGATGAACCCAGGTTTCATTTTGAGTTAATCTGCTGTGGAAATTCTCAGGGTCAGCCTGAAAGCAAGTCAGAAGCGTTCTGGAAATTTCAACCCTTTGCAGCTTCTTTCACATCAGTATTCTTGGGACCCATCTTACAGACAGTTTGCTTGTCCCCAAGATCTCAGTTAAAACAGTGTAGACTGTACCAGAACCAATGCCTATAGACTCACTTCTCTACTGGACAGTAAGACGCCTGTCATCCAAAACCATATGGTGAATGGCATCAACTTTGATCATCAGTGGTTGAGGTTTTTGAACGACCTGATGAAGGTCACCTTTTGTGGTGACCCTACCCCACTTGAATTGAGCAGCACACTTCTTCACAATTGCAGAATGGGAGTCTTCAGCAAGTGTCTGTACCACGTCCTCATGGATTTCCTTTGGTGTCATACCTTTCTTTTGCAGATACTCTATGACTGCTCAGCCTCTGTTTTGTCCATTTTTAGATTTTTTGCACTACCCTTCACCTTTGTATGGGCCTCACCCGCACACAAATTAAAACAGAAATCTCTTAGCTTTTCTAGTCTTTTAAAAAGTGGTAGTGTGTTACCACAGAAAAAATAGTCAGCTATGACTTTTCTTACCGGATGAGGCTTAGAACTTTTTGAACGACCCTCATATATAGTTGTCAATTTTTTAATACACATTTATTGTTTATTCCTTAAGAGCTATTTTATTCTTCCCATTAACTCTGCCATAAGCACCAGTTTTATTTATATTTGCTGACACACAATTTTGTCAATTAAGTTAATAGTAGACAAGGGTGAAGAGTGGTAAAGGGATATAGTTTTATTCTGTTTGTTTTGTTTTCTATTCTTATAATCTCTCTCTCTTTCTTTAACTTTTTAAAGAGACCTAGCAGAATGCATTAATATACTTATTTATTTAGGTTGAGTTTAGCTTCTTGCAAAATAATAATTCCCATAATTGGAGCAAGTGAACCCCTTAATTATTCGAAAGATAAAAGCTCTTAAAGAGGAGGCTTTTAAACACATTGCAGGACTTTAACTGCTTGCATCAATAAGTATATTATCATTATAAAGATCGGCTTCACTACACCTTTGAGGACACATTTTGATTTGTAGTCATCATATGACATAGGAGGTGCACTGAAGAGTAGGCTACTTACAAGTAACCAATTTTTATAATTTAGACATTGCTTTTTAAAAACAATCAATTGTTATTATACTTTTATTGACTTTTGGATATTTTTTAGAAAGTAGCTTACTGTTGTTAAATTGGCCATTTTATAACATGCTCATTTGTGGACATCATAATTCAAGTTTTCATTACAGACAAAAGATTGGTGGAGTTATGAACTCTGCTATGGAAAATACATCAGACAGTACCATTTAGAAGGTATGAATATATGGATGTTTCATTGTATATATAGTTATTACAAATGATGTCAGTGCATAAACTTACAAGTATAAAACTTTGTGTAGAAGTTTATTCTTTTGTGGGACTGATTGATAAAGATGGAAAAGAGTGTTGGAGGGATGACCTTTCTGCTATAGACTGACTATTCTAAATGCATTTCAGAACATTTTTTTAATTTCTGCTGAAAGATGCTTTATTGTAACTTCAGATGGAAAAATCAAAGGAAACATCATTTACCTAGGACTTTATGAATCCGAATTCGACTGGAGCAATGAAACACTCAAGGTCTGTAAACTATTGTAAGTGACATTGTATAAGACTTGATGATGATGATGATGATGGAAAGTTGTAACATGCAGGTATACTCTGTGAAGATGTTCAGTATGCTTAGCAAAATCTGGGTAAATAATTAAAATGACAGAAGAGTAAAATAGGGGGATATAGTGGGAAGAGAAAGGAGAGAGGGTATTGGAATGGTTGATGGTTAAGTTGATAAATACAGGGTCAATATAGTTTGAAACAGGATTTTCAGTTCATGAAAAAGTCAGTACAGTGGTACCTCGACATACGAGTGCCCTGACATACGAGTGTTTTGAGATACGAGCCGCCGAGCGAGCGATATTTTGCTTCGAGATAAGAGCAAGATTTGAGATACGAGGAATCGCACACTACACCGTCTAACACTAA
Source organism: Pomacea maculata (assembly GCA_004794325.1). NCBI lineage: Eukaryota > Metazoa > Mollusca > Gastropoda > Architaenioglossa > Ampullariidae > Pomacea > Pomacea maculata. The sequence continues at coordinate 800,477 of SRHC01002094.1, forward strand.
CAGTTTCTCCCACCTCAGACTAGACCTCAGTCTGTGTGCTTGTTTCCCTCGTTTTCGAAGAATTTTTGATAAGTTGGGTTCGCGTTTTTTTGCTTTTTGTACTTTTACAAAACTATCCCATTTATTTTTGTAACCATGGGTCCGAAGAAGAAGATGATGTCTATTGAATTAAAGCGCGAAATCGTAGAAAAACATGAGCAAGGTGTGCGAGTAACTGACTTGGCGAGGATGTACGGGTGTAGCACATCAATGATATGTTCTGAGCTTAAACAGGAGTTGATAAAGGGTATAACGCCAGCTAGGGGCGTTACAATAATTTCTAAGCTCCGGACTTCTCTCCATGAAAAGATGGAGAAACTATTGACTGTGTGGGTGACAGAGAAGCAGCTTCAAGGAGGAACCTTAACACAAAGCATCATGAGTGAGAAGGCACGAGCGATTTACGGTGATTTGCTGAAGCAGATCCCACACACTTCCACAAACGAAAAATTTAATATTTTTTATAGAATATGTATTTGTTATTCATAAATAAATGTTTCTTCTTGTAAATACACTTTTTCTTATTCAAAAACACTTAACAAAAACAACTGAGGTGGTGTTTTGGGAGCTGGAACGGATTAATGGCATTTCAATGAATTTCAATGGGGAAAATTGCTTTGAGATACGAGCAATTTGACATACGAGCAAGGTTACGGAACGAATTAAACTCGTATGTCGAGGTACCACTGTAGTTGAAGAAATTCATTATAAATCAGGGAGAAGTCTAAAATATTTGCTGAAAATTGATTATGATATATATTTGAAGCATTAATTTTTCATATTTAAGATTGAATGGGTTAGATGAGAAATAGGACAAATTTATTGCAGTGATAAATAAATCAGTATTTAATAGCAGTATAAGGGTATATGCTAATGCTTATTCCCTGATGGTAAGTGCAGTTTGATACTATTTCTGTTGATGATTTTAGAAATAATTGTATTCACATCTTATACAGTGCATGTCTAGTATATATTTTACATTGCTAATGCATGCATGCAAGGTTACATTTGTACATTAAGTTACAAAAGAGAATAGTTGGTAAGAAAACTTTTTTTCCTTTAGCAGTAAAGTGTCATATTGCAGGAGACCCGAATCCGTAGTAAGACACCAGCTGGTAGGTATCACAGTCAGTATTATACCAATGGTACCAAGTGTGACTTGACTGGCATGGGCCGCCAAACAGAAGTCAGGGTGAGTCTGTTTGAACTATAGTGGGGTGGGGTTGGGGAGAGAGAAAGTGTACATGTGCTGAGAAAATTCAAAAGAATTTTTAAAAACTATACTGCATAAACTGTTGAGGAGTTCTTAAGAAGAAATTACCTTGTCAATGGTCACGGCAAATCACACCATAGGGAAAAGTTATATTTACAGCATTTGCTTTTCTAGATTAAAGCGTATTAGATTTTTCAGCTTTTGTGAGATATGAGACATTTTAGCTTCTATAATCTTTATGTATTGAGGAGCTCATTTACACAAATGTGTATTTCAACAGAATGGAGTTTTTAATAAAAAAAAAAAAATCATTTTACAAACAGTACCTATGTAAGGAAGCATCAGAGGACTACATTGCACGAGTAGATGAGCCAGAAACCTGTGTGTACATCCTGACTGTCTACACCTCTCGCCTTTGTAGCCATCCAGATTTAAAAGCCCCTACACTAACTCAACCTATTCCCATCACCTGTGCACCTCTTCTGTCTCAAGATGAATACCTTCACTACAAACACCATATGGAAGGTACTGATTCCTGACATAGTTTTATAGGTGTTAGGACCGTTCATATGTATATGTATCTGTGTGTGTCTGCATAGGTACATTGATATGTTTTGAAACATCTGTCAGGAAGTTAAAACTTTAGTTGCCATGTATTGAAGTGTAGGATACTGCTACAAAGCATTGAGGCTGGGTCAAGCTTTGCACTAGGCATTGACTTATTTAATTGTGGATGTAAATTTAAAATCAGACATGCATGTCCATTTAGACATAACAGTAATGAGCAGCTTTATTTTACAGTGCATCTCCTTGCTTTGCAGAAATAAGAACAAAGAAAAACAAATATACACATAGACTTGAAATATTTAAAGCATATTTTATAGACAAAACTTATTAACAAAAAATATGCTGAGACAAAACAACACAGCATGGTAAGGAACAAAATCTTGCTGTCAAGTTGAGATGAACAAAGGTTAGTGTAAAACCTTGTTTGAAGTTTTGTTTGAATGAACTCATATGGTATTTATACAGACATCTGAAAATATTCATGAAGTGAGATGCAAAGTGGCAAAACACATGTCATCAGGTCAGTCAACATGAATGACAATAATAATAAAGTGAATTTCCTTACTTAGCAGAAGGCTCAGGTCAGTTTACAAGAGAAAGGCTACTACACAAAGTAAAACAGACACAAAACACAACACACATACAGACACAGGCCAATAGATGTCAGCTAACAAATGGAGAGGGCATGTCAAAAGGCATAAACAAGACAAAAACCTGCACATAAAGCATATCCAAGAAGCCTAGGTTCTCTGATGTAATGATGCAAGTTTTTATAGCACAACAGCCCAGCACAAGCAAGGCTCTTGATGCATTACAAACAAAAACAACACAAAATTCCCGTGGCTCTCTCCATGAAGCTAATGGGAATGCCAGGTCCTTGTTCTGTCAGATGACATTTATAGACCAAGATGTCAATGAAACAGATCTGCAGATCAGAAGGTCGTTTAACTAGAGCTGAATTGATCAGTATTCAGAAACAGATCAAATCATCAGAAATCTACTCTGCAGAAAGCACATGGTTGTAAATCAGAAAAGGCAAAAAAAATTGCATGGTCCAGTAAGCCCCCAAAAATTGCAATGATATGAATGTTGATTAATGATGTAAACATGTTGGACATGTTGTGTCTTCAGATTAGCCATACTATTTCAAGAGTCTGTAATTGAGTATTTTTTCTGCTTTCTCAGTGCTGAGACAAGAAGAAGAAGCAGCCAGAGCCAAAGCAAAAGCTATTGTAGAACAGCTTGGTAAGTGATATTACTGGACTTCCCCCCCCCCCTCTTTTCTTTTTGGTAGGTTATATTGAAATTGCTTTGGGTTAGCAATCATTTCAAGTCATTTCTTATTAGTTTGTGATTTCTATTTTTTTGTGCGTGTGTGTGTCAAGGATCTAGCAATGCAATTGCTTCTAAATCAGAGTGCTATAAGGCAGAAACTAGAGACCTTCCAAACCAAATATATGAGGAAAATCTTTATTATTACTGATGAAGAAACCCTCCTAAGAGCCATCTGCATGAATATGACAATTATAATCCAAACTGAAAAAAAGAAGATGAAAGATGGCTAGAGCATGTGTGCAGAATGAAAACAGAAGCACCACCCAAAATAGCCATTCATTGGACAGCTGATAGCAAGAGGAAGTATGCTCTGCCAAAAGAATCATGATGCAGGTCAGTAGGGAGAGAACTAAAGGACCATTCAACTAACCTGGAATAACATAGCTAAACTTGCTGCTGACAGAGGTCTCCAGTGGATGCCTTATGTACCACCTAAGAACGAAAAGGACTAAGTATAGTGCAATTAAAATAAGTATGGTTGACCATGAGAAAGAATATTTTGAAGGAAATGTTAACGAAAAGTGAAAATCCAGGAAGATATTTTCACACATTTTATATTGAGAATTTTTCTGATGAAATTTAAAATGTACTATTTGATTTTTAATGTTAGTGAACAACAACAAAAAAATTCTTCTAAAATACTTATGTACAGGAATTTTAGAAATACTAAATATAGGAATTTTAGCAATGGGCCTCTATTTTCTGTGACCATAGACGCAAGAGAATTTTATTTGAGATTTATACTACAACTAAGAATTATCTGTGATTATAGATACAAACATTCCTCTTGCCTATTTTACATTTTTCACTGCTGATGGCTACAATCAGCCATTCTACAACAGCCTTTCAGCCTCTGCTGTCTTTGCATTGTCAACAGAGAAGAGTCAAGCTGAAGAGGAAGCCACAAAGGAAAATGCTGCAATGGAAAGTGGACTGGCCTCATCATTAAATTCCATTTTGAAGAAAACTTTGAGCAAAGAAATAAAAGAGGGAGCTGCTGAACCATCAGAAACTAGTAAATGAGAACCATTATATCTTTATTTGTTTACATCTTTCTTTGTTATAAACAGATTTGTCACAAATCTCCCTGAGTAATCTGCCTATGCATTTTTGATCAGTTATCTTTGAAGTTGGGATTAGTAGCTTCTAGTGCAAAGGATAAGCTGCCAGATTAAAGACAGTGTATTTTTTTTTTCTTTCACTAAGACCTCAATCACGCTGCATTAATTTTATACGAATAAAATCGCTGTGAGAGAATTGAAAATTGTTCTCATTGAATTCCCTCCCTTTAAATATTTACTTCAAAAGACCCTGTTCTTCTTACTGCAGACTTTTTTGCTTTACACTTTTGAACTCAGCAAAGCTGGTTGTACAAAAAGCCAAATGTGCCTGTTGATCCACTATAATTCACTGGATGATGCTACAGCCTACTGTACAATCAAAACAATTTCCTTAAAAATAAATATAGAAACTGCCCAAGGCAAAGATAGGAACCTAACTGGTAATTGTTCACGTATGCAAAATATTTCTTATAGAGCTGAAACTAAAATGAGTTTGATTGTCTTAAGCATAAGGAATAAGTTTGATTTGCTTGCCAGGACAACAGTGATAGGCACCCATTTTTAAACTAAAAAACTTGGGGAAAAATTGGAATGTGCAATTTCCAATATAGCGGGTGAAAAGATAAAGATTACAAACACTGTATAATGTAGGAAACAAAAGACAATAGTGCAGTGGGGACATTGCAGTGTATATTTAAATATTGCTTTCATTACTGAAACTAGTTTAAAAGCACATGAAAACAGAAAAATATGTAAAGAATAAGAAACACTATATAGAGCTGAAACTTCTTAAACCCTGCTTCGAAAATCGCTAATTAAATTGTGCATCTTGTTTATATTTTTTTTCTTTAATCTATAAATCTGTAATAAATGAAATAAGATGAGTGACAGATGACCTGTAGTTTTGTCTGCACATGATGAAAACATCCTCGAATGGTCCTTATAATAGGTTTGCAGGTGCTTAGAAGGTCCTTATTTTCAGTGGGATCTGACCTGTGTGAACCCTAATATAAAAACATTTTTGGTAATGTGAAAAATAAGTAATTATACATTTTCCTCAGAAACTGACAATAGCAGTCCCCTCACATGGAAAGCGATAAAAGATATTGATGAATTGGAAAAACTTCTGGTTGATCCACAAGGCATTCTTCATAACATGGACATGAACTCTAAAAACAAGTGAGTGCTTTGGCAGTCTGAAAACAGTCTGTATAAACTAATATTGGTGTCCATAATCAACTCTTTATTTTTAAAGAGTACTTCAACATCTCAGAAATAAAAGCATGATAAATCTATAATTTTTTTTTATTGTTGATTAGGAAATTATTTGTCATATTTTGAAATGACAGGTCTCTGTGGCAGCTACTATGAAGCTTACACATACGATTTGCTAGATTAAAATAACATTCACCAAAAGCTCATGGACTGATGTTAAGGAGGCTTGCTTTCACATTCATTCCTTCTATATGAGATATGATAAAATATGTGTCTCATTAACATGCTTTGTTACAAACATGATAAGGTTAAGTCACAAGAGCACCTATTTTTAGTTTAAAATTTTCACTTAAGTGCTAAGATAAACACATCTAAGGGATTAAGACTTGAAACTTCCAGTAAAGGAAAACCATGGGTGCCGTCACTTATATCCCCTTTACAGTTTGTTTATAGCAGACCTGGGCAAAGGCCGGCCCGCGGGCCGCATCCGGCCCGCCTCCTGTCTCTAACCGGCCCGCCCGCTGGCCCGCCCGCCAGTATATATATACAGTATTGGGTAAAACTGAGTTAACTATATTAGTCCGGCCCTCTAAAACATCCCAATTTCTCATGCGGCCCCTTGGGAAAATTAATTGCCCACCCCTGGTTTATAGAGTTCTTCTGGTCTGTTCATGTGGAATTCCTATAGGTACCACAGATCAGAATAAAATAATTTGGTCACTGCTTCTTTTCCTTCTCTGGCCTCAGGGTCTGGAATTCTTTGCTGGTATTGCTGTGCACAGTGTGGGAGGCTTCAAGACTTTCAGTTTTGACCTGAAGACCTAGTTCTTTCATTTACACTTACGGTAGCTGGAGGTCACCATCTTGCCATCCCTGACATCTTGCCCCTTCATTTTTTTCCTTATTTTTACAGACTGTGCTGCTGTATTTGTTTCCGCTACTCCTTATTTATTAAAATGTATTGAGCTCAGTGTCTATTGGAGAAAAAAGAACTATGAAGTACTTTTTTAAAAATCATTGTTCTTTATACTATCCATTCATTTGTCTCTGGTAAACCGTTTACATATTAAAGTGACTGTACATTAAAGGGTTTAAAAAGCTACAAATTAGCTAGGTAAGCATACGCTGATATATGCTTTGTAGAAGACTTGTGGTGGTGCTCGCAGAACTTACAGCAGCATGTGTCTATGTCAGGGAAAAGCCTGTGAAGGTCAACACTGAAGCAGATCCCAAAAAGGAAGACACTGGCAAGACAGAGACAGCAAAGAGTGGCTCTGAGAGACAGGACAGTGGTGAGGAGCCTGTGAAACAAGACAAAGAGGAAGAGATGAAGACTACAGAACAGCAGACCAAGGAAGAGGGAGAGGAAACAGATATGGAAATGGAAGAGTTTGAAAGAGGTTTGGTATATTTTAATTACCAGTTGTTGACCTCTTTTTCTGCTTTTCTGTGTTTGCTCGATGTTCTTTGTCAGTTTTATTGTTATAAATGAAAAAGACCGCATCAGCAAGTTGCAAACCATCTTGCTACATGTTTGTAAGCCTTTTCAAGTGTTGTGGATGAAACACAACATAAACTTCCTCAATGTTTTAGTGTTTGGGCAGGGAGAGAGTTGTAGTTCTTTTGCTGATGTATGTGTACACATGTGTGTACATATATAAGCAAGGTGTGTGTGCTACATAAATCTGAGGGATGACAAATTTTCTGGGAGAATTGTGCCACTGTAGCCAAAACTTTGTATTTAAAATATGTGTTTTGTTTCTATCAATAGAATTGGAAAAGTTAAGAAAGAGGCAGATTAAATCCCATAAGCGACTTGGCTCCATCAAAGAAAGAGTAAGGGCAGCTGTCGTTTCACAATTCAAGGACATTATTCAAGAGGTTAGCACAAAAGACATTTTCATAAGAGTTGGCAGATAATTTTTAAGGATTATAAGGTTGTAAAATAATTCCCCAAAGATTATCATGACTAGGAAATTTTGATTATTGCAGAAATATTTAATTAAAAAAAAAGGAAAAATACGGTGATCATGAGAGTGAGGTACTAGAGCCTTGCTTTTCTCTGAACCAATTTTTTGTGAGGGTGATGCCTATCTTCTTTCCCTTGCTGCCTTACCATCCCCAACCCTCTGAGGAGTTAGGTTCCCATTCTACAGTGGAGTCAACTGGGGAAGTACATTGCAGGTATCAAATCCGCTAGTGTAGGCACCTTTGTGTTTGGATGCCATTATTCTAACCTAGCGGGCTGTCTACTTCCTCCGGAAATATTCATGGCTTCTGAAGTTATAATTAGACATGAAATGTGCCTTCCTCTGTTGTCTATATTTTAATTATAAAGTAGAAAATATTGCACATATTTTATATGGTGAGTTCAGAGCTTTTTAACAATTTGGTTTTTAGGCAGAAGAAGAAGTTGGAGTTCTAGCCAACAAAGAGACAGCTTTACAGCAACTGGCTAGCAGTCTTAATCAACTGATGCAAAAGCTGGAGGAGACAGAAGAAGGTCTTGTTATTGCTTCTCAGGCTGTCTCTGTACATACACGTGCATATGTGTGTGTTCATTTTCATGCTAGCACTTTATGTAGGCATTCTACCTGTCACCAGTATTTAAAAAGAAATTGAAAACGTGCACATCTCAAAGTAAATCAACTATAATGAAAAAAAAAAGAGCATAATGGTGTTACATTTTTCCATTAGAAATCTCAGAAATGGACGAAGAGATAAATGACATGGCTACCTCCAAAGAAAGTAAGAAAGAGAGCACTGACTCAGCAACTACAACAAACGTAGAAGATGATAAGGAAGAGGAAGAACAAATAGCATCAGAAGATAGTGCGCACAGTAGAGTTCAAGCTCCTCCTGCTATCAAACAAGGTAAGTACTGTTGCTTGACAAACAGCAGTTGTATTATGTGGCATAATAAATTCATTAACAGCACTGGTCAACAAATTTTTTACTTAAGTCATGTTACTGAAATAAAATTAGTCATTTCTTATCGATACCACAGTTGTCAGGAAAGAAATCCAGAAGGGAATGAAGGAAGTAGATCTTTAGAGACATATTGGAGCCAAGTTTCTGATGCTGTATCAGCAAGTCTTCTACTAGGTCCTGGTGGTTTTCAGCCCTAACATTCCCGAGAAAGTTTGTTGACAACAAGGGAAAAGCATTCCATGCTTGTTTCGCATCACCCTGCAGCGAGTTGTTGAACCAGTCATCTTTGAAGAGCTCTTAAATCTGAGGACCCACAAAAACTCACTCTTTAATATTTGCCTTGCTGAGTCGAGGGATTTTTTCATACAGGTATCGGGAAAACTAATGAAGTCTGGTCCATGGTTTTCATGTTCTTTATCAAACCTCATTTGATGTAAAGGGGCAATAGCAGGATTTTGTGAGCCTCGACCAAACCTAGATGCTGGCTATTCTTCTCTCCAACTGTTATATTTTGTCTGCAAGTCTATTCCTTCTGCAAGTAGTGCAATTCCCTTTGCTTGGCTATCCCATTCACATAAGAAACAGATGCTGCAGTCCCGTTGAAAGGGCAACTATCTTGATCACCACAGAGGTGCCAACTGTACCTGTATCAGTGGAATACTCAATGGAATTCAGTAGCTGCTTTCATGCAGACAGTATGCGCTACAGGAATAGATAGAAGACAGTTTCCATTGTGCAAAAGCACAGCCTTAAGACTCAGTTTTGAAGAGTCTACAAATAGTCTCCATTCTTGTAGATCATGAGTGATTTCTAAGCATTCATCAAGCCCTCAATATTGGAAGTAGTACTGCATTGCATCAGAAAATGACACAGTAAACTCTTGATGACATGTGTAGGACTATTATGCAATGCGATGCAATATTACACCATTCTAGGCTTATTTAGGATGTTGTTACATTCTTACTGGATAAATTTACATGGTGAAACAGAAAAAATGAACTAAATCAATTATCTTCAAAAAGAGAGCCAATAACAAATTTTCATACTCATGTTTGTGTTCAGCACACCAATATACTACAGATTATGACCTCTTTAAGTCACTAATAATTTTAGTGTTGACCAGTGCAGTAGACAGCAAATACATTTAAGAGATTTGCTTTTCAAGCCTCTTTGAAGCTGCCCGTTATGTGAAATTTTGATGTGGATGTGATCTGACTCATCTACCTTCAGAAGATTCTAGCAGTGCACCAGCAGAAAAGGAAGACACAGATGGCAGATGGAAATTTCGGGTCAGAACCATCAAACAGAACGAGGTGAATGCAGATGCCAAACTCTTGCCCAAACAACAGAAAAAGATGCTGGAAAGCAGCGTTAAAGATGGTCTAGAGAAGGCAGGAGTGGACACAGGCAGTGAGTATAAGCATATCATTTATTCTAAGCAGTCTTAAAGATTCAAGCAAAGCAGGTATGCACTAATACGATGACTGCTACCTATTGTTTCAAGCAGACATAGTTTGCTTTAGTGGGGGGGCAGTTCCAGGCTTCTTTTGGAAAGCACCAAAGTACAGCAGCAAGAACTTGCTCTTTCAGGGAGGCTGTATAACTGGTGTTAAGGCTGCTTGCTTGAGGTCTGCATGGACCTGTGACTAAACTCCCTTTCCTGAATAAGCTGCTTACTAGCAGAAATGGGTACCTGATTTAAGGTAAAGGTGGCAGAAGATGACAGGTGGGCTTTGCTTACTATATGGTATGCCTTAGGCATGATAAACGACTTATGTTCACTGCCACTTTAGTGCTAGGCTATGGGATCCCTTACATTACCACTTATATATACTTGAAGTTACTGGAAAATTAATTTCAAGCCAAAATGTGTGCATGCTTCTTTGCAGATCTCAAGGTGCATGTAAAGATTATTACCTCTGGCCACATCCTTGGAGATGATAACGAAGAACCCATTCATGTTTTATCAGAGGAAGACAGCGCTTCTTTCCAGAATATGATTGTTGCCATACTGGTAGGCAATTGATAGTTAATACTGCATTTCTAAATTTACCTTTGATCTTTGGCTTCCTGTTATGCATTTGTTTGCACTTAAAATATTGCTGAAATGAGTAGTCATAATGAGGCTTCAAGAGCATCAGTTTCAGTACATGAGCACTGACATTTCATTCCCACCTCGCATCCAAGGTAAATAGGCTTTCTTGCCCTCTTTCCTTTGTCACCTGTGCTAGTTAACAGCTGCCACAGCAAAAGCGTGGAATACAGAGGTGTAGTAAACAAGCTGTGTTCAAAGTCAAGTCACTGAACCAATTGCAGTGTGAGAGGGATCAGTATCTATCCCTCTCATACAGCTCTTGCTTTCAATACCAATTGTCCTGTACCACAAAGGCAAGGTATCTGGGACGAAAGTGGAGAGGATCATGAAAACTGGATTCAGGTCTCCAATTTTGGCATTAGCTAACTGTGGCAGCTGTTAACATTGGAATAGCTCACTGTGATGTACCCTTAATTGCTGGCTTTTACCATAGAAAAACAATCAAAAACTGTGTTCTCTTTACACAGACAGACATATACAGGAACCTGTGGTCACTTACAAGACTTGCTTTTGCTGTTGATAGTGCTATTAATTTCTGTTTTTTAATCTTTACTATAGTTTCCTTGTTTCTAGTACCTTTAGAAATTGTCCACTCACTGAAGTAAATCTTGCAATTTCTAGACACTGTTGAAATTGAGCGATATACACGTTAGTTAAGCTTTAAGGAACTAACATATTCTATGTGTTCCCGAGAGTAAAGATTTGTGGGCAATTAAGGTCATTCTCAATCCACATACATTAGATTTTCGTTGTCACAAGTAATTGTTCGATCCGATTTTGGATCTAGGCACATAAGTATCTGGTACATGCCATGTAAGTATTGCTAGATTACTTGTCACTTTTCTCCTCTTGTCCATTAGGGAGGAAATAATGAGGCAGAAAAAGAATATGAGAAGCATTCCCAGCTTGAGAACAATTACAATTTTGTCTACAACAAGCAGTCAACTATGGCACTCACCCAAACAGCCTCCGAACAGCCTATCACCAATGATGATAATGATGATAGCAGCAGCAGCCAGTCAAGATCACCATCCACACCATCAGAAACAGCTCCAGGACTTTAGGGCTGAGTATTGGCAAATGCAGGTGTGATAAAGCCACTGATGTTTCAACACCAGGCTTAATGTCATCGAGGTGGTGTACCATATGGTGTGATACCAGATGCTTGTAAGCATTTGAGGTGTTGATAAGTTCATCTTCAATCAAAGCATCCACGTGATATTCATCGTTCTTGTTTCTCAAAAAACTGCTTGGATGGTATAACCTATTATGTTAAAAAGGGGGTATTTATTTATGTCTTAAAAAAAACTTTTTGTGTTTATGTTTCCAAACTGCCTGGCATGAACCTCAAGCTTTACTTGGGTTTGGAATTTTATTTGAAGAGGATTAATCCTAAGCTTCACTTGGGGTAAATAATTTTACCCCAGATTCAGTGTTAAGCATCACTTAATTGAGAATCACTTGGGGTTAACTGTTTTTATGTGAAAGTCTGAGCCCAAGTAAAACTCAGGGTTAACACCAGTGTAGTTGAGGGATATGACAGCATCAAAATTTCCTGTCCTAATTTTTGTTCTTTTTCCTGGGAATGGAAAGATGGCACTCTTTAGCAGGAGTTTTAAAAAAAAAACAATCAAAAGCTTGGAATTCTGCATTAAAAGTTTCCTTGTAGTTTCTATATAGACTATTTCAAGACAAATGCCTTAATAGATCAGAGGAGGGAAAGAAAATCAAGAAGCTTTCTCTAGATACATTAGAAACTGATGCTGATTGTAAAAATTTGTGTATGTCTTGTATTGAAGACATGATCTGTTAAGTAAATGATTATGCTGTCACTTAATACAATCTCTAACATAATTGGTTTATTGGTTTTGTCTGTTCCTGTGGTGATTTATGAAGCTGAGTTTATAAGTTTTACTAATCTGAGAAAAACTTGGATCATTTACTATGTTGCAAAATTAATGTGAAAGGTTAGATCAGCAGAGTTGCCCAAAGTAGGTACTGGTCATTTGGCTTGAAGCAATGGCTAGCTGCTGGATTTTTTTAACTCATGAGTGTATCAACGCAACTGAGCTATAGCTATGAAGATGTTTACATTTGCAAGTGCAAACTATATGGGAAGAGTTGAGGTCATGCGTAACACTCACATACTTTTAATGGTGTTTTTATATCTGATGTGTTCCCTGTGGATGTCATTGGCATAATATAGAAGTTTAGTTCACAGTGATCTTTAATGGATCTGGTATTATTTTGTCACTGCCTTCATTCTGTTTTTTTATTGTTCTAACTGTAGTATAATCTTTTACAAAAACTTCAATAGACTCTTGGTGTACTGTATCAGAGACAATAACATTATCATACCTACAGTATTATCATACCTATTATGCACTGGGGTCCTTGCATACTATGAAGTTTTGTAGTTTAGTCCACTTCATGAAATTGTCCATTCATGTATTAGAAACACAGATACAAACACCAATCAAAATCAAGTGCAGTCCCTGTCAATAATTAGGTATTTGTGGTCAGCACTATGAAGGTTTTATCAGTACTGTTAACTGTTCCTTTTCTTGTGCTCTTGCTCTCTCTCAGCCATGAAAAGGAATTTGGTGCCTGCATAGCACAATCTTCATCCATCTTTAGGTTATCATTTGAGACTACCTCTCATACCATTGTCATTCACAACTATTATTTTTGGTATCAATACAGAATGGGGATGAGAAGTTTGAAACCATTCAGATGCTGAAATCATAAACCATTCTATTCTAGTTGACTCCATATAATTTTTTTTTCATCTGTAATTTAGCTTTACACAGCAAAAGACTTGTACACATTGTATTGAGATCTTTAGGCACAGCTGTTTACCTGTACAGTTTTTCCATGCTTTAAAAAGAGAGAAAAGAGGCACAATACACAGAAGGTATTTAAAGCTGAGCGAGTTACTTTAATGTTACCTAGTTTCACGATGAGTCCCTCACTTTTTGGGGGAAGCAGATAGCCAAGTGGTTAGAGTCCAAACTGAGAGGTGTTCTGGTTCAAAACCCAAGTAGTGCAGCAAACTTCCCCCAGTCAAACTAGCTGGCACTATAGAGGGTTTGGGAAGGTAAGGCAGCGAGGGGGAGGAGATAGGCACCACCCTCATGTAAAGTTGGCCCCAAGAAAAATGAGGTCTCTAACACCTCACCCCCAACAACCTATAAAAAGTTAAGGGACAACCTTTACCTTACCTCATTTTCCAACATGCTGCATATTTTTGTTATTGCATTTTGAACACTACATGAACAAGAATAATATTTGTAATTTTTTGTCAAAGGTGTAATTTTTTAAAAATGACTGGATGCAAGCTTTTTGTCTGAACGCAGTTAATGCTTGCTTCCTTCATCTTTTCAGTCACAGACCAACTGCTGGATATCTTGCTTGATATTTATACCTGACTCTTGCAATGCGAGAAGATTGGACAGCAACACACAACAAGAGATCAACAGAAGGCCCAAACACTGCCCTCTTGCCAATCAGCTAAATAAAAGGATCTTTGGGCAGGCGTATTTTAGTATGAACACGTCAATGTATGCTTTTAATCGCCAGTTTTTCGCTGCTTTTGCTGTGTCACAACTGCATAATGGCTTTGCTGAGAAAAGTCGGGAACAGCCAGAGCTCATGAATTCAGTAAAAGAGCTTTTCCACAGCCAACAGGCTAGGCTGGATTAAGTGAAATGTGATGCAACAGGTCGAACTGCAATTCTTCTTTTAAAGTCATTTCTGAATTGAACAAGAACCTTGCTTGTCACTGCAGCATTGTACAGCACAAGAAAAAAGTCCAAAACCAATAGTTTCTTCTTTGCAGCTTGTGCAAGTGCAACTATCATAACTTTTTGTCCAGTAATCGGCCTCAGAGCAAGCTGGAAAGATTTAGCTTTTGGGCAGTATTGGTCAAGCAGTGCTTTGGTTTCCTCTTATTGCTGATGTTAGCAGCCAAGACTGAAATCACCTTGTGTGTGTGTGTGAGACGTTTTGCTGGAAAATGACCGTCAATTAAGTTTTTGCCTTCTGATTATTTAGGTTGCATTTGCAGTACTAGTTTCATTTAGTTCTTGTTACTCCTCGAGGAGCATAGGGCTGCAAAGTTTACAATATGTTGGCACTTAATGGGACAAATGCTTATTTATTTTATTTTTCGAAAGGTAAGCATATGTTTAAGTAAAATGCCTAGTTATCTCAGATTCACACAGTCCCATGCACACTTCCAGTAAAAGAAACTCTCAAGTCATAATTTTCTATCTAAGTTCATTTTGTTGTGGGAAAGAAAAAAATGAGTGGGGGGTAAAAATTATGAAAGCTCACTTGACAGGGACATAACCACTACTACAGAACACTAAAGAGATAGCTTATCTGTAAATAAAACATCTCGCATACTTGCAGATACAAATGAACACCTTACGCACTCGCAAGCTTTACACATCACATGGGCACTAAACAGTTATGGGGAAAGCAAAGGGTTAGCAACAGCACTGTGTTTTGGTGTGCGAAACCATCAAACACACAGGGTTTAGTCATCAATAACATGCATGGTGATGAGTGAACAGATCTCAACTGAAGAAGTGTAGCACTACAAAGTCAATACAAGAAAAATTGTACAACTGAAAAAACAAATTCCATGCTAATGGTTTCAACAACAGGTGGGCACTGTTGGCTGTAGAGCTGTCGACGTGAAGGCAAGGCAGATTTTGCTCTCACACTCTGCTCATAATACAAGTGGTACTAAAACTATATTTAGTTACATCAGAGCTACATCTCTCTGTGACTTCTATTCACCCAGCATGGTTGTTTCTTGATAATGCCAATGGTGCATATTGTCTCCCCACTCACCAAATTTATCTCTTCCTGAAACATTCATCTACAACACAGGTTTCAAACACTGCTCTACACAACACAGCGAGTTGATGCATTGGTACTGCATCATCAGTTTTCTCAGTGTGGTTTACTGAGCTTAATTCACAGACAATCCTTGTACACCAAACTGTGATCAAACTTCTCGTGAAGAGGCTGAAACATCACAACATAATTTCTCTACTACAGGGGCATTATAACACCAATATGTGTCATTCACTGCTACGGAAAGCACAATTGTTATTGTACACTCTATCCTGAACTGCATTTACATCAAGGACAAGCTTAACAGGTTTTTATTTTTTTCTTGCTGTAACAACTGGCCCAAGAAGTCTCATGATTAAAAGATCTTCTGCAGTGGGCTATACCTATAAACAATGTATCTATTCAATTAACTGCAATGAACTTTTCTCATATTTCTTTTCCTGCTCATGTCAGTCTGAAGCTTTGGCAGAAGGCATCATTAATTGTACAATCCTATGGTAGCCATATTCCTGCATTGTAAACACATTCATACATACTGGTAAGTGACAAACACTCAAACATTGTGTCTAACACAGCCATAATTTGCAAAAACATCACCACATAACTTTTAACAAGTTGCTATACATTTTCAGCCATACTGACTGTACGAGACAGCTCTCAAACCGTCTTTCCCAGGCAGGCAGTTCTCCCACTTTCATGACCAACAAATAAAAGTTCTCCCGCTTGCCAAAAGAGACTAGTCAAGTCATTTATTAGCTCAGAAACATCACACCAAACATTCATCCCATTTCGTCATATACACATTTAAAGACTCAAGTGGCCACTGAGGAAAATAGAGTAAACCATCCAGTCGATCCGATTGTGCAAAGGACTAAACCAAGTTTTCCTTCAATGTTTTTGACAATGTAGGATATAGTACTAAATTTCCTTTCTTTCTGTTTTGCTAATTTTTTTCCGCTTCTTTTTGTAGCAACCTGTACATCAATTTACACTTTAATAAATTTTGATGATTTTCTAAGTTCAGGAATGGTGAAGTTTGCATAGGTACTGACAAATCTTCCTTCATGTAGACCTTCCACATTGCCTATTTTAAAGCCTAGTTGCTTAATATGCTCAATATTCTTGAAGCTTTGAACATGCTACCACCCGAGCAAAGTTTACAGGAGCATGTCCTATCAAATTCCTCTTAAAAAACCAAGCAGTTGCCAGTGAATGCTGAAGTCTGAATGCCACTGGGAACATTAAAAAGGAAAGGAAAAACAACCCCAAAAGCATAATGATTTCAACACTAATATACTACCCCCCTAAATTCAAAATAAGAGTCCAAAACATGTCATTACTAAAACCATTCTCTATCACAAGGAGTTGTAATGAAATCTGATGAAAAGTCATACATTTTAACGTGTGCAAACCTGACAAGAACAGTTACTACTACAGAATTCTGCCAGAACTACTATCAAATTAGCATGATATATGCAACATTCTTTGCTGCAAAACAAAGGCATGATTATTTCTCAAGTGAACATAGGCTGCAAGAGATCACAAATGCATAAAGGTAGTTTTAACAATTCGTTTATGACCATTGCATTTTTCTATCCTTTTCCCATGTGGGTTATGGGTGTTTAATATTTATCCAGCAACCCATGCCTACATAGTGAAAGCAATATATGGAGGTGTTACCCCAATTGGTCCTGATCTAACAAGTTGGGTGTCTGTATACTGTTCTGAATTTCTCACTACTACCATAATATTTCGCAAGTTTAGCCTGGAGTGTCTTGCAGGCCTCAAGGAAATACGATGCCAATGAAATGGCAAGAATCAAGGCACACCAAGTCCTGCTAGCTTATTGCTAACAAAATGAGGCAAGCATTGTGCTTTGCAACTAAAAATATAATCTGGAACTTGTACTGATGATAAGTACTGGCCAGTATGAAAGTCTAAAGGACAAACACTTAAAGATATAAACTGGTAAAGAAAAAAGGAAATACATCAGAAGGGAGTAAGTCATTCTCACTACAATTCTTAACATTTCTTTTTAAAACCTTAAAGGCAGCCTAAGCAGCTGTGCAAACATTTTAGCACACTAGAATAAAACTCAAACTAACCAATACGGCTAAAATGAAATGCACACACTTGGAAATGTTGGCTAAATGGTCAGCAACTGATCAGCTCTAATATGAACATGTTCATTCACATAAGCTGATTCTATTGCACACAGTAAATTTAAGCATTTCTCTCCAAATACAGGATGTTTTTTTCTTAATGTAACCTTATCCTAAAAATAACTGCATCTTGACTGTTCAAACAATGTTATGTGGTTCTTTGAAGTAGATATATCTCTGGATGCCTCTATAGTAGTATGGAACCATGAAAGTGTTGTGTTTGGTTCTTGTGGTGAGATTGGGAGAGCAACACCATCTACACTATTTCAATACTAACCCAGTGTTAATTTAATACAGACCAGCGCTAATTCTCAGGCGACTGTTAGTGACGATACAAATGGTTTCTGAAAAGACCAATATTTCCCAGGAAACATTTCAATACTCTTCTGTTTACAAAAACTGCTGTACCTAATCATAAAAAAATCTGTCAGCTGCAAACAAACAGAAAGGATGAGGTGAGAGGGTTTGAAAAGGGAGCATTTAACATTATAGTTGCTACAAATTTCACAGAGTAGAAACTTGCAACTTGACACAGCTCCATGCTCAGAATCTCCAGCACATCATGAAATCCCATCATGGCTTTATCATTGTCACAGACTCTGAAGCTGTGTTATTCACATATTCAAAACTGCTCTCAGGCCAGAAAAACAATGGACCTTACTTAGAAACCCAAGGTGACAAAAAATGATACAATAAAAGATGCTGTCTGTGCTACCAGTGTACTGAGGGAGTCGTATTCCACTTGGATCCTGGGTACCGTGCATTATCTTTCCTCTGAGAAGAAAAGGACTAAAAGTTTTCTATTCAGACAATTCATGTCACCATTGCTATGATGCACCTGCTTCATTCACAAAGATGCTGCCACAAACCCATTTCCTCACACAGTTGCTACCAATTTTCTAAAGGATCAGTGTTTTTCACAAAATTGCCGGTACAACAATACCCTCTGCAAAATGTTTTCTTTGCAAAAACTGTAATCTTCAAACAGGCATTCACTCAGGGCTAGACTACAGCTGTTCAACTAAAACAGCAGCCCACTACTCTTTACAGATTATTATGTTCTTTTCTTTCTGATGGAAGCAATACTTTTGAAACAACTTGTACATTGTGTGGTTTTAAAAAAAATTGGAGGAGGTGGTAAAAGACAGATGGATGACTTACTGTTCCCCATCATACTCAAATTTCATCAAGGTGTTGAACTCTAACTTGCCCATTCCCAAGAACCTCTCTGTTCAACTTGACTAACAAAAATCCATCAATGGCACAGCGAACAAACATGCACGCGCACTACGCATTAACACACTTCACTGCTGAGAACAATACCTAACTTGAGAAAGAAAGATACTAGGAAGATAAAAGATTTTAGTTATAAAACAGCTATAAAAATAGTATGATATTTTTTCTTTTGCTGCTTTCTGCTTTTTCGTTTCAGTTGAATCTTCCTTTAAATTTCTGTGACACTGTAACCAGAATAAGGATTTGCATTGCCACACCTTTCTCCACAGATGTCATGCATAGTTTTCATGACCAATTGATCTGCACAATGCCAAAGAATGGGTTCAAGTACAATGAACTCAAGTCACCCTTATGCACAAATGTCTAGGGATCTACTAGGATCAGTCTATGCACCACAATAAAATGTCTTGTGATCCATTGGAATCGGCCCACCTATCACTGAAGCTAAATGACGATGAAAAAACGTCAGTCTCACATCCGTTTTGGTGTGGATGAGGTGAGCAGTGATTCTGGGTGATGGCCAAGTGACAGAGGATAGTGCATTATTTATAGGGCTGGTAGAACGGTGGGCACATGACATATGAAAGGAGCATCATCTTTGCACACGTAAATACGCTCGCATGAAAGGGGTACAACACCTGGGTGGCACAAGCAAGGAAGGGGAAGAGTGGGAAAATGCAGCCAGGAAAGTCTGGCAAAAAAAAAAAAAAACCAAACAAACATGCAGATAAGTACACTGGGCCTAGAGCAGCTTGGCAGAGGCCCTTGTACATTGTCAGTATCAATACTAAGATAGTTTGTGTGATATGAAGACCAGACTTTTTTTTAAAAAAATCCAGTTCCAGGCACAGCTGTAGCAAAAGGCTCCACCACCAATTCTCAATAATTTTTGAACAAAATGGCAAAATAAGCCAGAAATGCTAAGCCTTTCAATTTTTCCCTTCACTCTTCCACATTCTATCAATCTATAGAACATACTATCACTGAAAGAAACTGATTACCTAAGGCCATAGCCTTTAATCTTGCAAGCATTAAACAAGGAAATAATGCTTCTGCACTGACCTATGGCCAGTTTCTTACAAAATTTCCCATGAAAACATTAGGATATCTATGCACGATCTCCACTTGTGAATCCAGATTACACACATGTTTTAGTGCTGACAAGAAGCTCAGAACACAGTCAATTCAAAAGGGTTTTACAGCAACAACGTCTGAAAACAATACTGTGCCTGTGTTAATGTATTAACACCAGTAAGTTAAAATCAGTTTAAAATATTTCAACATTTTTACACATTGGCTACAGATCTCAAAAAGATGCTACTGATTGAACAGACATCCATTCATAAACAATGGACAGTTACCTTAATCTTGAAGGAGCAATCTGTGATCCAATTTGCACCAAAACAATTCTGATTTCATTTCTGACTGACTAAAATCACCACCTGGCCATGGAGCCTTTTGCTAACTTAGTGCCTCATTGTCAGAAGTACTGGACGTGTCATTTCTGTGAAACTGTGCTGCCTAGGGGGTAGTCAATTGTGCCAGTCACATTCTACAGGTACTGTTTTGATTCTTCACTGGGATATGCCGGTGCTTATGTGTCTCTTTCACACGAAGCACTGAACAGAAACTGCCATTTCTTCCCTTCCCTTCCAATGTTTGTCCCCCTTCTTCTTGTGATTTCAATGCTGCTGCAGCTTAGATGTGGTGAGTGGCTTGATGCCGAAGTGAAGATAGCCATGACTGTGCTCAGAACTCTGAATGAAGACTATGGTGGTGTCTGTGTAGCCCTCTGCAATGTCCAGTCTTTTTGTAATGAGACTTTGCTGATGGCAGCAATCCATTTCAGATCTACACTAAATAATGCAAGATGTTGAGAAAGATGAGATCTTTGTTCCTGTTCTGAGAGCTGTCATGCACCCGTCACTGCCTGAAACAGCAAGTGTAAGATTTTAACAATTAAAAAAAAAAAGGGTTATACATTCCACTAACATTTTTAACTTATAAACGGCAATTCATATTACACACATAACAGACTTCCCTCAACACTCTCTACAAAAAAATAGAATCATGTCTGTAGCCAAAGAAACCAGATTTTTATCTAAATGGATTTCCCCTTTAGGCAGATGTTTAATACTGTAAGTGATGCCATTCATTTTATCAAAAGTATAAACATGATATGCCTATTCTGTAATTTATCATCCATTAGTTGCTGCATCTGGTGCTGAGAAATTTCCCAATGGATCATTACAGTTGTTTCACTGTGATTCTTGCAGTTAATAAAACATAAGTAAAATTTTTTAAAACACACTTTTATTTGAAATCCACTTAAAAGGGTACAAAAATATTTGTCCTTAGGTCTAGGGATTTTGTTTAATACATATAACTTAAAGTGTGAGGGACACTCTTGGAATACTCCGGAGCTTCATATTTTAAGTTATATTTAAAACATATTAGTCTTTTAAAAAAATTTTTTTCCTCTGTAACTATTCCCTTCATATATCATATAGGCTGAATTATGGGAGATAATCTACAGTTAACTAGTCCTAAAGCAGCAGTTACCTCTCTTAATTCAGCCTTTAAAGTTTTTATAAAAAATTAAAATTGTAATTATTATATTTTTCTGTTTTGACTTGGGTTTTTTAAAAATAGGATATTGCAAATATTGAATCATTTTTCATAGTTCTCAAAATAAATCAACCATATTATGATGGTTTGAAATGTGTCAACATTCATACAGAAGCGTAAAGTTCCAAGCTGAGAAAGAAACCTGCTTGTTAGTAAACATAACTGTTAGCTGCTGAAAGCACATTTTGAAACGACATTAAAACATCACGCATGTTTTGCCCTGTCTCTGTGTGCATCATGAAAGTGCTCCACAGTGCACTATAGACACATGGTAGACACAGTTGCTCCACTCTAACAGATTGTACAGCATGAAAATACTGTGGGTAATGTGATGAAACTGTTATCAGTTGACTGAGAGATTATTATTCTCCAGCTGCTATCCTTCAACAACTAATTAGCACAATACAGACTATAACTTTAAGTTTGACAATCACTACAAGTTCCACATGTTGTTGCCTCGCATATTGTGCTGTGTGGATTACCCATTTGAGAACAGATTTACACAATAAATTAGCAGAAGACAACATGTATGCTACATATTAAATAATATTTAATATTTGTGTTGCTCCCTTATCTTGTAAGTTGTTGGTAGAAACCATGCTATCATGATCTAAGTTTTCAAAATCTAAGATTCTCTGCATTTTTCAAATCCTACTGTCTTTAAAATAAATTTACTTAATAAATGATAAAGACATTAATGAAAATAAAAGCATTCAGTTATAAAGGTTGCTTTCTAAAAATTTGTATAAATCATACTTCTTCGATTTGCAGCTTTACATATAGGTTTCTGAACAGTAAGTTAAAAGTGTAGCAACACCACCAGCACAGATTGAATCTACAGAAAAGGAATGTAGGGAAGTGGGGAGAGGGAAATTGGTGCTTTACACTAAGCCAGCAACTACGGCTTTATCATAGCAGAGAAGCCAGATGCCACATGCAAAGAAAGAACACGACAAGATCTGATCTGAATCTAGGACAGCTAGGTGACTCACCAGACCACCCTGGGAGTGGGGAGGGGATACAAAAACTAGCATGCGTTCTACTTTAGAGTTATCATTACTTTTCAGTACAACAAAGTTCCCAAGAATTTGTCAACTGGCATATTTTTCAATAATGACAATAATACACCCGAAGATTTTGATGGATGGAGACCAGAGAAAAACTATGACTGTCCAGGCTGATATCAATGCTAAATAAGCCAGCCAGACAATTGTCATGATGAAGGCATAATGCACAGGATTAAAAGTATAATCAAGAAATATACCAAAACTATAAAAACTTTCTATTCGCAAGTCAAAAGATATTAATGCACACTTTACATGTGCAAGAAAGATAAATGAAAAGTGATGCTGTCACCAAGAAAGGAAAAAAGAAATTCCACTAACCTGTTCACTACAGACTGAACTACTCCATCTGCGGATACAACAGTGGCCACTGGGGTGGATGGTGTCATCAGCACATCAGAGTTGCTGCCACCACTACGGTAGCGCTTGGATGTACGTGACTGACGAGAACAACCACCTCTGCTCAAGCAAACAACATTTAAGTTATTCTTGACTTTTAAAAGCATGATCATGCATTAGCAGAAAAAATAGAAAACAACAGGAAAGAAGAAATGCTAGTTACGGTTAAAAATAAAATCTACCCACTTTACAGCAATACACAAAAGAGGTCAGGATGGTAGCAGTGTTTCCCATCATTAAGTGATGTGATAATTACAAAAGCAGCTCCAAATAACGTGAAGGATATTTGCAAAGGGGGTCTCAAAATAATAATAAAAAATTTTGGCATTGGGAGTCAGAAATGGGAAAACCATTTATGTTGCTCAAATTTTGTCTTTACTCATTTTTAAATACCTCATTTACATGCAAAAATCACACCATAATTAAAGCAGGATCAAGATTATAATATTGATATCAGAAATGTGTCCTTTTTCTTCAACATATTTATTAAAAATCTGTGGCTCTTAAAAAACTCAAACAATTTTTTGGGTTTTTTTTGATGAGGGTATGAGAATCTAACTCTGTGCATATCGTGAGCAGGAAACGCTGTGGCAGTGTTAAACAGGAAGAGATGCTAATAAGGTCAGAAGGATGCATCAGGTAAGTATTTTTTTTTATTGCATCATTAAGGATGCAACAGTGAGATCCATGCCTTAGAATCTTCTGGGCACAATTTTCAAAGCAAATTTCAAAGTTTTACAGGCACTTTCAGTATGGAAAAAGGAGATTAGGTCCTCATGCACTGGATTATAGACTGTTTTATTTTATTGACGCCAGGCTAGACTTAGGAGCTAAAGACATGCACTTACAGTGAGAATGCCTTACACCAAGCTGTTAATGTTAGCTATTTCAAATATCACTAAGCACCTATGGAAAACTTCACTAAACATCTATGGGTTGTCAGACTGGCAATAAACCTGTAGCTCTCCCACAACCTGAATACAGATTATATACAGTGAAAAGAATACAGTGAAAAGAACTATTTTAGCATAATCATCTAGACAAACACACAGACACAACATATGACTAGCAAGATTAGGGTTAGACCAATCTAACACAAATGCACGACAGATTTCCAGGTATTAAAGTCCAAAGTGAGATTCTTTTTAAGTCTGTTTCATTTTCAGTCTCGTTATGATTTTTGAAAAACAGCTAGCTCCTTTTTTTTTCGCAGCTTTCTGTAGGATTCATGGTCATTAAAGAAATTAAAAAGGAGAAAAGGATTCTTTCCTTTTGTTTGTACAGAGTATACACATAAGTTCCTTGCAATCTCATGCAAAATACATAACACATGACTCTACTTGGTCACCAGGTATTACAACGTGACAAAATCTGACTGAAAAACGGCACAGCTGAAAACTGTCAGGCTACATTACCTATGTTTAACAGGCTGGCCTGGTTGCTGTGGGAGTGCCAAGTGAAGAGGCTGAATCTGAGGCCGTATGCTTGCTGCTCCAACCATTCGATATTCTCCTGCTCATTCATGTTCACAAAAACCAGCATAAATGAAAAAATATATACAAAAAGCTGTGCATTTAGAACCAGCTATACTATTTCCCATGCACTTCACAATGTCATGAATTTAAAAGTATTTAAATTAAACAATGTTCCTCAACATCACAAAAATCAAACATTTTAAAATATT
Source organism: Pomacea maculata (assembly GCA_004794325.1). Lineage (NCBI taxonomy): Eukaryota > Metazoa > Mollusca > Gastropoda > Architaenioglossa > Ampullariidae > Pomacea > Pomacea maculata. Next base: position 824,972 of record SRHC01002094.1, read on the forward strand.
AATCTCTACTTGAAGTCCACTAAATGTTGGTTTTTTTTTTAATCTTTTCATTTATCTGATGTCTTCCCTGCCAGTTATGGGATAAGTGCTCTGGGATCTTAGCACTTTACACAGAAAACATGTGGCACGTATAGATCAAGATCCCTTTAAAGACCAACAGATAAAAGATGCACATTTTGGCAACGATTAAGAAGCAATATAAACCTAGAGCAGCAAATAAACTTTTGAAAATTATGTACTATATAATAATAAATATTTTAATCTTGTTGTTTATAATCACACCAAGTGAAGTGTAGGACAAATATTTTAATATGCATTTTCGTATTATCTAAAATATTTAAGCAATTTGAAGAAGCAGCTTAGAATGGTGTAATGTCAAAAATTAACAGAAGTATGCATTTAATATATGACATTTTTACACAATTGAAAGGAACAATAAAATCCTCAACACAAGCCATAAGGTGCAGTTTTAGTTGAAAATTCACATGTTCAAACCTTGCTGTGCAGGGCGGATTCCTGAAGCTACGATCTGTGCAGGAAACTGCATTGCTGTCGTCTGATTGATCCCAGGGATGAAAGTGGTGACACCGGGGATACCCATGCCCACCCCGAGGCTGTCCTTATCTGGTGTTGATGCACCTCCATGTGGTCGTATGCACCCCATGGACATACTCTTGATGGGCATCACTGGATGTGGGCTGGGCCCAACTTGCTGTGGTGGGGTGGGAGTCCCATTAGTCGCGGGATTCATGCTCAGATGTGTGGTATTGGATGTGACATTGGTATTGGCAGGTCCAGCACGTAGAACTGGGAAGGACTGTGAGTGGTGTAGTGGTGGTGCACTGTGGTGTGTGGGGTGGTGACTGTGTGGCGCAGCATGACCAGAGGCAGCCACATTGGTGTTGGCACCAACAGGCATTTGCACCACCTGCCCTACAGGACGCACCTGTCCTGGAAACTGGGGAGAAGAGGAAAAGACTGTTCCAGGGTGAAACTGTGTTGGTGATGAAACTGTATGGTGTGAGATGTGACCACTGATACCCCCGATGCCAGTCCCCAGTCCTGTTCCTGCACCCTGCTGGCTGTGGTAATTCAGTGGCTGTGCAATGCTGACTGTCAGTCCATGAGCATGGTGAAGCTGACTAGGTGGGGTGGCAGGACGCAAGGTGGACTGGCTACCTGGACCTGGTGCAAACCCTGCAAAACTTAGCTGTGGTGATGATGACTGTGGTGGGGCTCCATAGAATGCCCCAGCAGGACCAACCTGTCCAGGGCCAACACTGTTGCCTGCAGGGTTGTAAGTGGTGTATGAATACACACCATTTGCTGGCACGTAAGGTATAGAGTATGGACTTCCGCTGCCATTGCTCTCACCCAAAGGACCAGTGAAAATTGTCTGTGCATACGCTGTGTTTGGCCCGATGCTAGTTTGATCTGGGATGCTGGTCTGCATTGGAGAGTTGGCCGACATGAACACACCTGAGTAGTTTTGGGGCTGCGGGTGCACACTGTAGCTGACAATGCCAGATGGTATACTGCTTGTGCCAGGGTTGGACAAGGAAAATGACTGTCCCTGAGCATCAACAGCTGTGTTGTGACCAGGTATGTAAGAGATGTATCGGACTGGTTGACCCGTTAAAATCTGAGGGTTGCTGTAGTATGGGGCCTGGAAAAAGGAAACAAAAATGGAATACCAATGGTCTGTAGAATGTATGTTTTGAAATTTTGAAAAAAAATGTAATCAAAAACATGTAAAAAGGAGTTGTTTCGCTTTTTCATTTTCTACTTCTTCCAACTCCATACCTTATCATCAGAGACTTTCAAGCTGCACAGTGTCATTATTTTAACTGTATAAAAATATAGTAGTTTTGTTTGTGTAGAATATTATCACTAACAAGAGTCTTAATAAATATTTACGGCTTCCTTCTTTTCAGTATTATATCTTCATTTATCTATGGAAAAAAAAAAAAACCCCAGAAATCTTTGCATCAAACCTGCATTGCAGAAAATTGTGTGTGGCTAACAGGAAACTGCTGGTTAGAGGGCAGTGGCTGAGTCAAAGATGGAGAAACCAGCAGTGGATGGTGCTGGTGCTGGTGCTGGTGCTGTAGAGACTGTGGTTGTTGCTGCGGCTGCTGATGATGCAAGGGGACTATGTGCTGACCTTCCACAGTTCCTTCCACTGGCATCCCCACTGTTATGCCAGCGAAGCGGTTGCACAAATCTGCTGTGTCCTGCATTCAAAGACAGTGCATGTTAATGAGTGATTTGCTGTCAGAACTAGGGGGGAAAGGGGGAGAGGGAGGAACCAAGAACTAAGCTGGAATTCATTTGTGCCTAAGAAGAGTCTAAAAACCATATCAATGAAAACTGCCTTATATATCATTTCCTTTCTGTCCCTCAATAAATAGTAACATATGTATAGTTCTTGTGTATCTATCCAAACATACATAAACACAGGAGAAAAGAAATAAAGAGATCGTGTGTGTGCATCACACACATCAAGTAAAACACTACAGGAATACAGACTCACCTGATATTGCACATTTGCAGAGTATATAAGACTGCAGTTTGGAGGCTGTTGAGGTGTGTTGCTGCTGACAAGCCAGGGTGGGGGTTCATTAGGATTGTAACGGTAGATGGAGCCATCAGCATTTACATGCGGCTGTACTGTAAAATAAAAGCATTGGTCAGCTTGATTACTTTTCATCCCCATCGAATGTTGCTAGCAACAAAGCATAAGGGTTAGTCTCTAAAACTTAAATTTAAAATGATGTTAGATATCTTTTCTCTAAGACATGTGAGATATTAAATAGTGAACAAAAAGTTACAAAAAACAGTCAGCAAAAATATGCATAGACAGCAGCAGTAAGCTTAATGCAACAGACAGCTTAATAAATTCAGAAAAAGTCATGTTACCTCGTAAGATGTATGGATGCTACAACTAAAACTGCCTTATTATAGGGTAAGGACCAATAGCAATATAACTACACCACTATGTGGTCGTTCCCCCCCTTCAGTTCAGATTTATTTTTAATGGTAGATAAACCCATCTGCACAACTACCAACTTTATTGCAGTTTACATCGACACCACAGAATGCTTCACTGGCCTCTTTTTCATATTTCAGAAAAAATGTTCTCCTGGCTGAAATATTGACTGATAAAACTGTATATTATAAAATATCAGTTACCTGACTCTGTAATATCATTTTCTAGGTTCCTGTTATTCATGCTTTTCACTTTTACATGTTTGCTAACAATTATCAATTGTCATTCCTGAAAGTTGCACAGGAAATATGCGCTGCATCGAAATCTTTATGATTTTAATCCAGCACATTTCTGTAGTTTTCTAATTTAATATTACACAGAAAAATAAATAAAGTCATTTAAATTGTGATTAAAAAATATATAACCCTAACCCTTCCCAAGTAACGCAGACTTGAATGACAGTCATAGAACACTGTATACAAAGTAGAATGAAGTACAGAGAACTGTCAGTAAATATAGTTGGCACAGTAATATGATTAGGATGAAAATAATAGGGAAATAAGCTCATAAGCATGCACTTCCTTTCTCTCCATCCTTCTTCAGCATCAGCCCCCCATCTCCCCTTATAAAACACTGACAGGAATGCTATTTAAACAGTGCATACCATGAACTTGACAAACATTGTAAGCTGGGTTGAGTGAACGGGAAATTATATCATAAAAAAGGTAAAGTGCAATGTGGCAAACCAGGTCAGTAAAGTGAACTGTTTATTTTTTGTTACTGTCATCATCATCATCATGATGATCATCTGTTACCAAAAAAAAAAAAAAAAAAAAAGAAGTAAAGAGAAATGTGAAACATAAAAAAACACGTTACATCATTCAATGTGCTTAGCACCAATTTAGCCAAAACACTGCTTTCATATAATAGACACAATGAAACAAACAGTAGGGAAGTCAATGTTGAACAGATTTGGCAAGTGAGAGATATAATCAACAGCAAGCAGCAAGACTGTGGTGTCTCTTTAGTCCTTTACTTCAAATATTTCTTATAGTTTGCTACTCTGTGAAGTAAATAATTTTATGACAGTTATTGTTAAGGATAAAAATTTGGTCAATGCATTTTAACTGCTAGAAAATTTTGGATTAATTCATGCAAATGATGCTTTTTAAAAAAAAACCCCACAAGCTCAGAAGGACAGCTTTAACAAACTCACTGCAAAGAAACTGAAAAGACTATCATTCCTACTCAGTTTGATGTTGAAGTGCTATGTTAAGCTGGCTCACAATAAACTGACACTCACTGTATTTATTAAAAGCTTAGTTTTAGCATGCTGGATCCACTAAACATTAATTAAATCATGTTGCATAATTCTTTCTAAGACTTCACCTAACATTAGAAACCTTGACAAATGCATGGTAACGTGAGCGTAAAAAACAAAAATTAGAAATTGGCTGATTTTAGACATACCCAAAAAAGATTTGTGCTTGTTTAGAATAACAAGGTAAAAAGGCTCACAACATCTAGATTATGATTTTATAATCATTTTTATAATTCAAAAGCTTCAAAATGCACAGGCCAAATGTAAAACAATAAAATTAAGGTGGCCAGGATCCAAATCCATTTACTACTACTCTCAGTAAGACAACAGCTACAACCAAAGAATTAGTCTTTAGTTGACTGAAAGATGAAAAATGTTGACTATCAAGTGAACTGTGCTACCTGGTTGCTGGTTGTCCTAATGCTTACATGAACTGTAAATGCAAAGGGACTCTCGCTTTCAAGTCACTTTTTCCAAAACTCTGCATAAGTCCCAAAACTAGTTCTTTACTAATATTTATTGTTAAGCACTGAATAACAATCCATCGTGTACAGACTATTGTATGGAAGGACCGATAAACAGATTAAAAAGTTTATAGTTAAAATTCTATATACAAGAGCCTAAACTGTAGAGATAAACTAAAACACTCAAAGCTCTGATAATGGCAGAAGGCTGGGAAACAGATGACAAATACATATGCTTATTACAATTTAAAAGTATACACGAGCATCTTACGAACATGCATGCATACAATTACATTTCAGACATTAAAATATCAATCTTTGGAAACCCCAACAGAAAGGGGAAAAAAAGGAAAAAGAAAAAATTTACAATTACAATGCGTTAAAGGGAGACAAGGCAACATGCAACTACTGGAAGTAGCTGGTTTTGACCAAGCCAAGTCAGAGCGACTAGCTATTTCTAGAGAAAAATAGACTGCTGCAAATATAAGCAACAATAAAAAGAGAGAGATGGGTACTAACATGTCTGTGGATTGACCACCATGCTTCCAGGTGGAATGGTGGCTGGATCAGTAGCCACAAGCACCGGGTAGGAGGGGCCTGTCCCACTGACAAACCCTGCATGGAGTACAATACAGTTTTCCACTACCAGCCACAGCATTGATCGCAGAATTCAGAAGAGACTTAGCAAGTACAGCATGTGTATATTACACAATATGAGACATTCCCTTCCGCAGCCACAAAGAAGTTCACACAAACAGAACTGATAGAAAGCACACTGGTCCTTTGTCTAAATCTTTGCTTTTTTTAATTTGCAGAAAGAACTTGGCTTTTTCATCCTGGTTTAAGGAAAAACAAATGGGCATGACCTACTGGTCTAGTGGTTGAAAAGATGGAGCCAAACCCCTTATTTCTGCTATTTGTAAAAAATACCAGCAACTGCCCTTTAAAACAAAAAATTCCAATAAATATGAACGGGCTACAACATTCACTTTATAACAAATTAACATACTAACCTGGAAAATAAAATGTGTGTTGGCAAGAAGCAGAGGAAATGGGTAGAAACAAAAAGGCAACAAGTACCATCTTAACTAAGAGACTTCATGAGCCTACACCAGCAACCATTTCATTTTAAAATTAAGATCTGCTAATTAGCTGCACATATCAACACACAAAAATTCTAACGGATCTTATTTAACAAACTTATATGTACTATAGTCAATATAAATCAAATTCAGAGCTAGAGCTTGCACTTTTCCCACTGTAAGACAAATAACAACTGGTGTGAAAAAACGGTGATAAGAGAAAAAACCTTTAACCAAATTAAAAAAATGGTTAGTTAATTCAAATACAATGCCCACAACTTATATGTCTGTGATCTATCTGAATACATGCATATCCGGTCCAGATCCTACATTTAGTAGATCAGGTTGAATTTATGGCATGGGTGGTAAGCATATAAAGTGGAATGCACTGTACATCAGTGTGGATAATGTAAGACATACCATGACTAGGTGAATGAGACACATCGGTAGAACTACAGCGTGACAGCGGGGACTGGTCCGAGTGTTCTGGAGAGGTAGCAGTCAGTTTACCAGACCTTACTGGCAGACCTTCATAATGTCCACTTTGTATAGAATCTGAACATTTCACAAAAGGCCTTATTTAATAATTTGTAATGACGTAAACGACTTTAAAACAATGGTGCATATGGACAACAGAAGGCAGTTAAAAATCAATATTTAAAAGGGCATCTAAATAGGTTTTTTTCTCTCTTTTTTTTTTTTTTTTTTTGCTACGTGCAAGTTACCTGCTTTGGAAAGACTGCGGGTACGAAGATTCAAAGGATCAAGGTGAATGGCTGGGTTGCCACCATAGCTATTTGATTTGGTAATAAAGCCACGAGGCCCTCGGCGTTGCCCATCTTCTGTACCATAACCTGAGGATTCTGTGCTACTCCAGTCTCTGTTCATGAGCCCACTTTTGTTTGCATTGCAGCTGGCATCATCTCTGTGAATTGCACAAGAAATCTTTTACTAAGCTCTTATCTTCTAAGAATAGACTATGTCACACTGGCAAGCCAATAATGGATCCAAAATCTTTATATCAAGATCATCATTAACAGCATGTAAGTCTATTTATAGACTGACATCTTAGTCATGCTCATGTTAATCCTTGTAGTAACACATATTTATAATACTGAAGTTTAGTGTCTACTTTATAGCATGCAAGGATGTATACATTTACATTAATGCATTTATAGCTAAATACGAACATGACAAATTAAAAAATACTTATATACAGTAATCCCTCACCACTTCACGCCTTCATTATTCAGCGGGATTTTATAAGAAATTAATGGGAAAAATTATTCGCAGATTACGCATCTTTGCGGATTTTCTGTGAAATCCAATTAGTGGAAAATATATATATTTTATGAATTTTTAGATGAAAAAATCCTGAAGTGTATCAAATATATTACTAATATTAATTTTAACAATAAAGAAATACTATAAATCAGGGCTTCTGCTTACGCAAAAAATTGCGTACAGTACGCATTAAAAGTTTGGGGGCACCTTCAATTTTCGTCAATGGGGTCCCCTTCAAATTTGGGCGAAGAACAGGGACCCCTTAAAAATCTGAAGAAGGGGTCCCTGGGACCCCAAAGAATTTAGCCTTAGCAGAAGCCCTGCTATAAATAATACAATTAATATAAATTACAGTAAATAGTGCATGTATTTACTCTGAAATGAGAACCAGGATCGCTTGCCGAGACGCTACATGCCTTCTCACAATTGTAAACAACACACAATTAGTTGGCTGCGAGAGAAGTGATCAACCAGAGTGCTGCATTGTATCCTAGCCCCTGATTGGCTCAGTACAGTGGCGAGTTGTGTACTTTATCATCTTTTGTTCTATTACAGGTGCTGTATTACTCTGCAGTACAAGTTATGTGTTTGTTTTTTGATTTACTGTAAAGCTACAATACATGCGCAGAACAGTGTGGGAATGGTTATTATGGAAACGGGAAAGGTTTATGTAGCGTAAAAGTATGGGGGAGGGTTTATAAAGCCTTAATATGGTGTCTAAATACATAAATAAATATACCGTTTCTATTTCGCAGATTTTCAGTTACTGCAGGTTGTTCTGGAACGCATCTCCCGCAATAAACGAGGGTTTACTGGTGCCTTTCTGCACCACCAAAGCTGGGCCTCAAAGAGCTTTATGTTTAGGCACATGAGCACACAGCCTTTCAGAGTAGGCATCAAGTGCACCTTCATACACACACAGGGTTAAGAAGGAGGGGGAGGTGGAGGGAGAGGAAAAAACCATGAGCGGCCAGCCCTGGAAACAGGCATCACATTTAGAGAGGTATTTCAGAGCCAAGATTTCAACCCACGACACCCTATTCTCAACGAGGAGGTGATAGGCACTTGAGCAACGGTGCCACCAACTATCCTGATTTACATTGCTTCTTTAGCAATTTTGAGAAGCATCTATTTTAGCCCTTTGTTTGACAACAACTATTAGCAACATCAATGGAAAGAAATCTACACACTTTTCCATGAAAAAGAAATAAAGATGTTCTTACTCCATCAGTGAATATGAAGTGGTCTCGTCTTGTGAAGCACTCTGAAACAAAATGCCACAGTAAAAATCCTTCTTCCTCACGTCATAACTAATGAAAAATCATATACAAGCCATATATGCTGGGATGTTTCAAAATGATTGTGCTAGAAGCATGTATCAAATAGTATTATATGACACACTACAGTTCACTCAAATGGAAATCTTACAGTTATAAGACTCCAAGTCATATATTCCCTCACCCCAAAGATCTGTCTTCGTTTTTCATCATATGAACGTTGCCTCTCTTCCAAGGATAGTGATTTAGCACGATTTCCAGTATACTGACTTTTATCGCCTGTTCTTGACTGGAAAAGTAAACATAATTGAGGCACAAAGAGAGACCAAGAGATAGGAAGCAACAAAAAGAAAAAAAAAAAGGAGAGGAATGAATAACACTTTACAAACTCAGCAGAATTATCTTCTACACAACTGTTTTTGTTACAGTTAATCTCTAATGATTACTAAAACAGAAAACTGTTTATATCTGCAGTTTCAGCCATTGTTATAGCTTCATATCCAATATGATAATGATTATTTAATAAGACACTTAATCCCACCTATCAGTGCTTACAGAAAGTCTGTCTATGCTATTTCAACAATTTCCATCCTAAGCAGCAATGGTAAAAAGAAGCAACACAATCTATAGCCTACATTATGAATGACAACTTATACAAGTGACTTATGATGGGTACTTATGTCCACAGGCTTGACTTTGGCACACTTCGTAGTCAGAAATTACTATTTCAAAAGAATGCGAAGATTTGCTGGTTTAAAGCCTAGCCTATCAAAGGTGCCAGTGATATCATCTACATATTTTCATTAAAGAAATTTCTAAAAAATTCCAGCACTAAGGAAAATGCAGATACAAATATTACACATTACAGTTGAAAAATTAATTTACAATACAGGATAAATATAACTTACACCTCTCTCCTCCATGCTATGTGGTTTTTTAAGGAGTATTTTCTTCTTCTGTTCTACAGAGTCTGGATTTTTCTTCAAGTATTCCTCACAGCTAAAGTCAGGCCTGCAAGTGATAAATAGCAGCTGTTGACATTTGTGCTTGTACTAACAGTCAACATGACACTTTTAGTTATAAAAATTCCAGATTCAGGTTACACATTTCACTCCTTACAAAAATCTGGAAAAAAAAGAAATTAAAATGAACGCAAGCAACTTTACTAAAAGCACCCTGCATTTGTTGTTGAGAAAAGTGGTGATTTTGTTATTAGGTGAAAACATAAGATGCTCATAGTGAATGCTACATGCCAATATAGAAATTCTGTTGCCAGCGTTAGCCTATTTATGTGTCTTTTCTTGTCTACAACACCAACCGATGCCTACACCATATTCTGGGAATAAAATGGCCTGAAAAGATCTCCAACAGCAGCCTGTGGAACAGAACCAACCAGAATGTCACTAGCCAAGATATCACAAAGCACAAACGGGGATGGATAGGATACACCATGCGTAAATCAGCTGACACCATTGCCAAGCAGGAACTTGACTGGAACCCTCAAGGGAAGAGGAGAGTTGGGAGACCAAAGCAGACTTGGAAAAGAACAGCAGAGAGCGAGGCAAAGGATGTCGGAACCACATGGGCCAAACTGAGGGGTGATGCCCTAAACCAGGTCCGCTGGCGAGGTGTTGCTGCGGCCCTATGCTCCTTGAGGAGTAACAAAGAATAAACTACCTAAACTCTAGTCTACAAAAGAAAATCCACTTACACACGGGTGTACTTTGTTTTGGAGACAATAACACACTTCCCAGTCTGGTTGATATTATGGTCCATTCCATAAAATGCTGCCAACCGGTGAACTAACATGCGATCATAGGAGCACATCTCTGACAGCTGCAGGAATTGATCCCTGCAAAAACAAAACTAACTGAATTGTCTTTGATTGGGCGTTACTCTAACATCCATTCTTCCCACCCAGCCCCACTTCACATGTTGTCTCCCCTACCTCGTACCTGTTCATTCAATCTTCCAACTGTTTCATAAGACAAGAATACAACCAATATAAATGCTTCTAAAATTAAATATACACTCAATCCTGATCTCAATGAAATTAAAAGGACTTCAATCAACTTTTCAGGACAAAAAAATCTATAGCACATATAAGATTACAAATTCTAATGGCTGACTTATCAATCGCTCAATTTAAAGAATGGCGACAGAAATCTTCAAATGGACCAATACCAGGAAAGAAAAGCAAGGAACTTACTTTGGATCAGCCACAAATCTCTTAAAGTCCTTCTCCAGTTGAAGAAGCATTTTCTTATCTTTTGCAGACTTGAAGAGAGTCTTTTTTATGAAGTCCAGCAGATCAACACCAGTGTTATCTTTATAAGCGTATTTTTCTACACTAGACTCTAAAGAAAGAAAATGTAAATGTGGGCCAGTGTAGAGTATTATTGAAAAATTTAATGTTTAATCTTGAAATTATTTGTTTGCACTTATAAATAATAGCTCTCATGAAAATGGCCAAAATGACACGTGAAAGATAAAAGCTGTCATTCACATACATATACATATGCAGAAATCCCACTTCAAAAGCAAAATTTCTATATCAAACTTTTTAAACTAGTAGACTGAAACCATTAGAACAAATAAAAGGAATGGAAGTAGACTGATTTACCACGTGATAAACTAGAACAGGTCCCTGCATCAGAACTTTGCGAGTTATCCTTCTGAAGATGTGACCTTGTGGACACTGTATCCCCCTGTAAAACACACAGCATCTCTTCAGGTCACTCAGAATCATAAAGTAACGAGAATTTTTGTAAAGATATAATACAAAGTACCCATGAACATTTTAAAATCTCTCCTTCTAAAGGTTCCAAAGCAAATATCCAAGTATCCTCACATAGGGCTGTCCTAAAACTGGTGCCTGGCTGCCACAGTCACAGGGTACTTCATCTGATTCTGGGGCTGGCGTTGTAATAACTTTGACTTCTGGGAACAGTAGGGGAGGTGGTGAAGCTCCATCACAAATAGCGGTACCACGCATAAGCTGCTTGGTTTTGGAGGGGACCTGCAAGTTGGTATAAAGTTTCATAATAAAATGACCAAAGAGCAAGTTGCTAGCAGGACTAGCTTTTAACTGCACCTGATTTCAGGCCAAACGAGGTAAGAGTCAAGGCTTTGCCCTATGATGATAATTATGTTGTACTCTGCTTGATATTTAAATGGAAAAATTAAAATATATATATACACACACTGATGCAAAGCTGGATTCTAGTAATATTAATTAAAAGTGTTTATCAAGGACGATGAAGTGCCATGTAAGCATTATACCTAACAATACCAGACATTTAGCTAAATTCTAACATGGTCCTTTTATACGCACACTTTACATGTTTTCACTATTGATTTACACATTACAGTAAAATCTCCCTATTAGGACTAGTTAAAATCCACCAAAATCAGTCATAACTGAGATGAGTTTTGGTATGGAAATCATGTAGTCTGCTTCACTTCCATGAGTGACTTAAGCAAATATAAGTTTATTTATTTAAATGTTAGAAATAAAGCATTTAAAATCATATAGTTCTTTTCTCATATTCACTCTCACTTGGTCACGCTTACTTCTACCATTATTATGTGTGATTGAACATGCATAGAGGAGCTGACTCTCCAGGTAAAAGTAATCAATGCACAGGTACCATGGTAGACAAAAAGGCTCTTTTAAAATGAATTTTATTATTTTTATAAAGATGAGCTCTACAACGTCACAATACAGCACTAACGATAAAGTCACACGAATCTTATTTTTATAGACACATGACTGCTACTAAAAGATATTAAAACAGATTTAACTAATGTGTGATGATGAGCAAAATTATAAAAAGACACCAACAAACAGGGAAAGGGAAGGTGGCAATCATTTCAACCTATAACCCTGTCATGGCCAAACCATCCCCAAGTAAAACCACATCACCCCAACACCAAATGTCAACTTGACCCAGGCCCAATGAATGCCTGAGCAGTGACATCTGTTCGATGTTAACCAGCATCTGGATATACATTTAATAAGAACCTCAAAATTCTAGAATAAATGACAAAAATGTTTTACAAATTGATTTAAGAGATAATGGTGTTTATATGGTATTGTGAGATTTGTTCTCTTGAAATGTATTGTCAAGCAGCCATTTTCTTCTTCAATAAGATGGTGCTCTTGTTGGTAACATCTCACATTTACAGCTAGTTATGTCATCTGTGATCGATTAATATTCTCGGCTTTGACTTTCGGTGTTGGGAGGATGTATGCTTACATGGGACAATAATGTCACATAGGTAGATATGGCTGGAGCATTATGGTTTCTGGATCAAGAAGACCCAATGAACAAGCAATCTCTTTCAAAATGTACTTAATTTATTTTATGTTGTTTCTGCAAAATGTAACATAGGGTAGAAGCAGTCTAGAATAGACTGAGTTAATGTAATTAATACTTTTCAATATGCAACTTCAAAAAACTTATAAGAGAACAAACTGTCAAGTCATATTTCATGTTGTGGATGTAGTCATAGGAATGGTGTTTATGCAGCCGAATTCATGTGTTAAAAAATTGCAGGGTCATATCTAGGAGGGGGTCACAATGGGTTGGGGGGCTTGTAAGCTAATAAGGTTTTACTGTGATAAACATCATATCAAGATTTCTTGTTTTGCCTGTTGGGATGCATTATTATCAGACACAAACCACAAAGAATAAAGATTTCCTCCCTGGATATCTTTGCTATTTGTAATATGTTATTACTAGTTATATAAAAACCATTTCTCTCTGTTAAGTTCAATTAATTAACACTTGAAGCCTTTTCTTTTCCTTATTTCATTTGTTTTTCTGAATCTGAAAAGTGAAACACAAAAGAGACAGATACAAAAACCATAGCAGGAGGCAAACAAAGATGAAACTAAGGGTAAGGGGGAACAGACAGTGAATGTAGCCCTAGAAAGAAGTGCTTGGTTAGATCCTAAGCACTGGTTAGGTGCATCCAGTTATGCATCTTTCTCCATCTCTGAGACCTGACACTGAACCATGCCAGGCAGCCATCAGGTGTATTGATCTGCCCAGCTTCTGGAGGCTGCTGTCAGCCAGATTGTGTTGTTGAAGTAGACTAGTATTACAGCTACCAGCTGCGCAAGATGAGTCAGTGCAGGTAAAACCTTAAGGTGGAATATTTTTATCTGAGGATACCTACATCTACTGCATTGCTGCAGCTGCAGATTTTATCTCTTCCTTTTTTAACTTACTGTTTTCCCATATTCAGCTAGACCATATCTCTTAAACCAGCTACCTATAGCAAAGGAATGCAAATTCTAATGACTACAGGAAGAGGAAATCAGCATGTACACACACATCCATTAACATTAGGGAATAAAAAAAGACACCTAATAAATGCAAAAGCAAGCTATGTAAGTGCTTCAAACATCCATTCAAGACATCAATGCAAACACTAAACATACTGATATATGGTTGTTTTTGATGCCATCACCAGCTGTGGAATCTTGTGACATCAATGACTGTAAACCCTGATGTAAAATGACTGGTGGTGAAGAAGTGTTTTCATCTTCAGGTGAAAGGTCACCAGAGCCATTGCTTGGTTGTAAAACTAAAGATTCTTGTCCTGCAAATGATTCAGAAAAATATACCACTAAAACTGTAATGATATGATACAGGACAATACCTATATGGTTGATTAAACTTAACATGAAGACAAAGAATGCGTAAATTAATGTATCATTATTTGCCAATGTGCAAAAAAAAATAAATAAATAATTTAGTCACATACACAAGCACACCAAGTGAACACTCATTCAAATAAACCAGAATACTGAACATTCAGCTCATTCAACAATGTCTACATGCTGAACAATGTTTTGAACTGAATGACATAAAAATAGATTTTCACCTGCTATCAAATGTAACTGAATTTTAGATAGCACACCCAAAATCAAGAAGTCTTGTTCCACCCCATACAAACATGACCCATGTACTCTGTTCAAATGTCCACAAAGCTCACCAGAAAATAGGATTAAAAACACATTCCTCTCTTAGTGTTATGTGGATGATATGAAAAACCCATGTTTACCAAGGCACCCAGTCATTTTCTTGTGTACCAACTAGGTGGTGCAGATCCTGAAGTATGGGTGGAAACGGCTTTTTAATCTAAAAAATATTTGAGCCTGCAGATTTTGATCCATAGGTAAACTTGTGCTCACTCCTTTACATGATCTATTCATGGTGTTTAGTCTGGAAATAATCACAATTCCTCTCAGAAAAAAAAAACAAAAAAAACTTTACATATCAACGAAGCGTTGTAAATTATACTTGCTTGTTTCCACTTGCCATTATCCAACGAAACCTATGTGGAATTTCCTTCCAGCATAAACAATCCTGCTTTTTCTAAGATTCAGTGTTTGTATCAATGTCCATTACATACTCATTCGACAGAGGCTAAACAAAAGTGCATCTAAAGGTTCTTTGCATTAAAATCGCACACTTCAGCCTTAATCCTGCAGCTCATCTGACATTTACAAGCAAGTGAAACCACTCTAGAACTGAAACTAGTCAAAATTATGTTTTGTTGCCACCTTACCATGATTTAATTTAAAGCCCTTTCTAAATATCACATCTGTCCCAGAATAATTAGCTGCTATAATCACTGTTGGCTGCCTTTTCTTCTGCATTAAACATAACTGGGTTTTTGTTTTAAAGAGGGTAGCAAGATGCTAGACCAAATTTGTGGTACATTTTATTACTCACCTGCACACAAGTGTGTGAATATATTAGATGATTTTTGTATGTATATCTATAATGAATGAATAAAATGACATGCATTCTGGAGACCTTTTGTCTGCAGTGATTATCCTAAAAATGTGAAAAATCAACTTTACTTGTCCAAGCAGCTAGTAACATTTCAGCAATATTCTCCACCTCATAAAAACTGCTTGTTAATGTGTTCTTTTCTGGTATTTTGTATTCTCTTATATTTATTTTAGAGATAAGAAGACAGAAAAAAAACCAGACCAGTGAATTCCTATGGTTACAATACAGATTTGGAGAATGTTGGCTTTAAATAAGTGTAAAACCATTAGAAACAGAATTAGCACCACTGTCTCTTACTTTTAGACACAAACTAAACCCTTATTCTTGCTTTCACTCTGTCATGCTTGCTAATTCTGCCAATGTTGCACTTGACCAAGATTTATAAGGGAACTAATTTTCCTGGTTAAGAGCGATCAATCAATACACATATACCATGGTAGACAAAAAAAAAAAAAAATAAAATGCTTTTTTAAAAGGCATTATTTATATTTTTGAGCAAGATTTATGCAAAAAGTTGAAATGAAGCACAAACAGTTGGTCACAAGAATCGTCTTTTTATAAACTCGTGACTTCTGCAAAAGATTGCTAATGAAGCACAATTGTCTGTTTGCTGGTAAGAAAACAATGAACCGGGGCCAGTCATTTTGACCAAAAACCATATCGTTCCTGCTACATCGACCTCCTGCCTAAGTCGATTTGATGCCACCACAACAATACCGCCCCACGTCAGACGGCATAATGCCGTAATTCAACTCGACCAACACCCAGTCTAAATGTGTGCCTGAGCCGCAACACCTGCTTGATATTAACTGAATGCCCGCATATTTATTTTTTTAATAAACCTTGAAACTGAAGAATAATGACAACAAAGTCTTCTTTTAAAAAAAATCAATGATTAATAAACAAAAATCTTATTTATGTGCAATTGTGAGATTTCTTTACTGAAAGTCTTTCACCATCCACTTTTGTTTAGTATGATGGTGGCTCAACCTGTTCAAACAATTCATGGCTTTGTTACTAATATCTGATGTTAATAGTATCTGTGCCACTGACGATCGATTCATCTTTTAGAATTGCACAGTAAACTGTCAGTGCACACAATGAATTAATACGCAAACATTCACACTATAAACATCAAACAGCTTATCATACCTTAAATTTTTTACCTGATTAAATTTTGTATATTTAATCAGGACTGTAACATTTAGTTTTTGAAATTTTCTAGAAAACCTGACTCTTTAGGCATGACCATATGCAAAATACTGAGAATTCTGGTGGAAATTCTGCCAATCTTAGACAACATCAGAAAGCTCTTAACTTACGTAACACTGGGATGGTGGTTTCAGAGTCGCTGCAACTTCTGCTGCCATTTACTGGCGACTCCTCACTTGTCTTGCTTCCCTCCTCTTCCTCTGCCTCCTCAATCTCTGGTTGCTTAAGGAGAGGCGTCTTGCCTGGCCGCCGCTCGGGCTCAGCCATCCTCATCAATCCCTAACCCCCTGTAACAAGCAAAGACTAATTAATGTGTAGTAACAATAATAGATGTAGCAATCAAGATAACAAAAGTGAAAAATTACACATAAAAAAAACCTAAACAAGTAAATGTAAAATAACAAGACTGAGCATCCACATTGGTTGGGTTTTTTTTTTTTTAGTATATGTGGGTGGGTGGATGTGTCCATGTGCATGGGTGTGAGAGTGAGAATGTAAGGGTAAGAATTCTTTTTATTCCTGGTTACTCCTCAAGGACAATAGGGCCGCAACACCTTGCCAGTGGACCCAGTTTTTGGCAGCCCACCCCACCTCAGTTATGTCCATGTGGTTTCAACATCCTTTGCCTCGCTCTCTACTGTTCTTTTCCAAGTCTGCTATGGTTTCCCAATTCTCCTCTTCCCTTGAGGGTTCCAGTCTAGTGCCTGCCTAGCAATGGTGTCAGCCGGCTTGCACAGGGTGTGTCCTATCCATCCTTATTTGTGCTTTTTGATGTCTTGGCTAGTGACATTCTGGTTGGTTCTGTTCCACAGCTGCTGCTGGAGGTCTTTTCAGGCCACCTTATTCTAAGTATAGGTCATAGGCATCAGTTGGTAAAGGACTGGAGCTTATTCTTGATGGTGTTTGTCATTCTCCAGTTTTCAGATCTATACAGTAGGATAGCTTTTCACATTTGCGTTGAAAATGTGGATTTTACTGACTGTTGAAAGCCTGCCGGACCTTGTTGATGCAGCTTTTGATGTCATCATCCACTCCACCATCCTTGTTGACAATGCTCCCCAGATACAGATCTGTTTCCAGGATGTTCTCTCCTTGAAGTTGGATTGGGAATTTTCATCACTTTAGTCTTCTTTCTGTTGACCTTTAAGCCAATTTTCTCCCTTCCTCTGCTAGCTAGCTCAGTTTAGTCTCTGCATGCTGCTGCCAATGAGATAAACTAATGTCATCTGCAAAGTCCAGGTCCCCTAGCTGTTAGAAGAATAGAGAAGGGAAATGCTACCAGCTCCTCAGTATGGTAGAAAACAATAAACCAAACAAGAGGAAAGGGACTCACAATAAAGCAACCTTTTGAAATTTTTCAATAAGTGTAAATCAGTGAACAAACCCTTTATACAACAATATGGTAAGTATTATGAAGTCTTTGTCTATTAACATATATTAAGTCTGTAAGTCAGGAATGAAATAGTTATTGGATATTGGAGAAAGTAGCCAGAAGAGTCACTGCATCATAAGCACATATAATCACCCCTTCCCTAAACAGCAGTGTCCACTATAGCTGTAAATATTTTGTTCAGATTGCTTTATTTCAAGATCTTAGGTGATTAAATTGTGAACAAAATCACAAGATGCTTTTAACACACTCAAACAATAAATGGGGAAAAAGTGTAGATAAAGGAAAAGATGATGAACAGCAAAAGCATTTAAAACAGAAAAAAAGGGTTGCTGACATTAAACCTGACATAGCTGTTAACAGGAACTGAATTTATCAAGACAGAAATCCTCTATGTATATGTGATTAGTAACACCAGAAATACTTAGGTGGTGTGATTTAAAAGGTAGACCTAAGAAACTAGCTGAGTGCATCTTTCGTTATAGAATCCAATAAAGTTGGTACATCCCTTACTTTTGTATTTTATGCTGCAACACCAGTTCCAGGTTTATCTCTTTCAATCACTTCATTTTTTGTCGTAACCTAGTCAAAAACATCTTAATTCTGTATCAAACATTGAAAATCACTCCTAAATTTACTGCAAATATTATTAACAGTTGAAGAACACTACCTGGATATGTGGATTTTTCATAGAATATGTGATAGTACATTACTTTTAGCAGTACACAGAAACAAACCCAGATGAGTTGTAGGTACTGTGGGTTTATATCTGGCACAAGTAAAACTTTACCCTTCCTCTTTCTCTTCAATGTTTTCTTATTACTGTCAATAAGCAAAAGTCTGCCAATTTATAGTTACACAGAAAACTACAACCAGACAGAAGGACATAGGAAGTTCTTAAAAGTTTAAGTTCTAGGTCACTGAGTTCAGCGATGTGACCGCCGGCAGAACTGGCTGCTGGAAGAGCATTTGGTTACCCTCCACTTCCTGATCTGCGACTAACACTGTCCCAGTGTCACATCAGCCCATAGTACAGGGCAACACTTCTCCCCTTAATTAACAGACACCACATAAACCGGACAACACACGAGGGTGCAAGGCGACACGCCAGCAATCTCTGAAAATAACTTGCCTCATAGAAGCAGCCGCACCGAAAGCCTTTGATGTTTTTTGAATGTCAAATACCTTAAACAAGTGATGGGTGAGGGCGATGTATGGTTTTTGTTGTTTTTTTTGTTTTGTTTTTTTAGGGAGGCGGGGAAGAGGGAAAGAATGCAGTGACATTGTTTAGGAAGCGAGTGATACAACATTCCTGTAGGAGAATTTCCCGGCACTGCCAGGAGGATTTGAGGCGTGGGGTAACATAGCACTCTGGTGTCTCACATTACATTTTACCCTATCGTGATGAAAATTTCACTTCCCGGTGCAATGATGTGACACTTAAATGAAGGGGTTATTTCGTTTATGGGAAATAGGGAATGGGGGAAGAGCGATTCTGTTTCTTATGGGTGTGGTGATACAGAAGTACATGTACCGGGGGAGCGGCTGATGGAAGAAAGACCGAAAGGGCGATGCTTCTCACCCCCACAGCACGCAAGCACACGTTCTACCATCTACCGTGATAAATGCTCATTGGGCCACTCGGCCTTGTCGCATTCATCGCAACAGTTCGGTAGTGCTTGTTACCCATGCAGTGAGGATCGTGGATTCACATCTTGCTCGAGGCACGCTCGTTTTCTCGTTCCGTGCGACACCTGTTTACTGGGCTGGCTGGCTCACCATACAACATCAACTGCCCCCCACCCAACATCCACCACGACCTCAGCGTCATGTATGCGCGCTCTCCGAGAACACTGATCATGGCAGTTCTGTCGCTACATTTATCAACCACTCTTTCAGTATTATTGTCGCTTTTTTTTTTTAAACCTGGGACTACACATGCAGCTGATGCTTATGCTGGCCCAGATTCCTGACAGCGCGTTCTACGCGTTGCCCCTCCCCACTCCAATCTGCGGCTAAATGGTGCAGGCGGAATTGATCCAAACCAGCCGCACACCGGGCAGAATCCAACACAGCTCTGGTGCCTCGCTGCTGCTTGGTGGTCTCGTAACTTGTTAAAAAAGAAGAAAAAAAGGCACGGGCCCCTAAACTCTGGTGAAATTAAATAAGCCAGGCTGCGCTGCTACCGCTTACATCACTGGCGGCGGCGCTGCCTAATTTCGCCCCAGGCTTGCGCTGCCTTCCGCACGTGGGAAATGAAAAGTCGTTACGGGGCCGAGCGATGTAACACCTTCACGCTCAGTATGTGGCTGATGACAACATTCAAACGATCTACTATACAAATGTGTACTGATGTGTTCGTTGAAAAGGGTGGCAGCACGTTTCGGCGTCTAACAGCGTGGCATTCTTTCTATAGCTGTGACTTCACTGCGACCGTCACGTATGGGCTTTCTGTTTGCACCAGGAGTTTCTCCGTTACAACTGTTTTTGCTCTGCCGACAACAACACTACGGTCCCCTCCTGTACGGATAACTCGGCTAATAACATATCCAATTTATCACCATGGATATCAGCATGTTGTTTCATTGGGGTAGATCTACAAGGGTGTAAGGGTTGGGAGCTCCACGCTCAAAAAAAAAAAAAAATCTGGCTGCAGCTACGCCCTGTCACCTTTTCACACAATGCATCAAACGTACTAGTTTTTTTCGCGACATAACGACTAATAGCAGATCGCAGTCGAGGTCTAGTAGGAAATTTAGAATCTGCATTATACACCTGTTATTTGGTTAGCTGTACTCTGTAAAATGTCAATCAGCAAGCAGACACGCCTGGCAGTGGCTTCATGAGGTTGTGTGTAGGTAGAAGCGTAAAGTACCCTCCCACCCCATATACAAGCTCACTGCGCTTCACCATCGAGTAAACAGAGACAACTCTTTCTGGATCATCCATGTGCATCGAGATCAATGAAACGGTATTTCCAGTGATGTCTCTCTTCAATCAAGTCCAGGAGGTGGATTCTCCCCCAACATTAATAAACCGTAGCGGCCGATGCTTACAGACTCCACACACCTTTGCACCCCCACACACACTTGGTCAGGTGATCTCGTAAACGCAAACCAAACTGAAAACAGGGGCTGGGGGACATCATCAACCACCTCCTCTCAATCACACATGAGTTCTTACGACTACTTACAGAAGGTGGCCACAGCAGCTGGCGTGTCGACAATGACTGTTACTAGTACATCTTCCGTGGTGCTACTTGATCTGGTGTAGTACGGCGCCCGACACGCTCACCCGACATTGTACAACTTGAGATCCTGTTGAACGCGCGCCATCGATCCTCTCCAACAAACGCCGGTACGCTACGGGCCACACAAAGAAAGCACGTGGGCGTGTACCGCTCAGCCTGCCGTGTGGGGCCCGCACGGGGCGACGAGCACGGAGCCGACACTGGGCGAGCCTCTAGCCCCACCACTATTATCCCAGCGGGAGGCGCCGACATCGATCACGGAATTTACTTTCAATATCTTACTATTAGCGATTGGGATAGACAGGGGGGTGGGGGTGGGGAAGAGGATTAAAACTTACACGGCGTATAAATTTCAACTGTTGCGTGAGCTTAATCAAAGTTTTCAGATTTAACAGCAAGACGATGCTGAACTGGGATCAGGGCGGCGAGTGTGTCAGAAAGAGAGAGTAGTGTATGGTAGTGGTTGGGGAGAGGACAATATGACGAAGAAAAACTTTATTCCGTTCTGCACATTATTTCTGTAAAGGACAAACATTCTGAAAGAACAAGCAGTTACCGACGGTGAAAACCGAAGTCAGAGAAAACATAAGCACACCTGTATATTTGTGGATTGCACCCCTTCCCGTCCTCCCCCACCGCCACCCCACACACAAAAAGCACACACTCTTCAGGTAAGCGAAATGCCAAGAATGTTTTAAAAAAGTGTAACCAGGAGTTCTAGAAGCACCTTCCGGGGCAAATGACAGCCTCAGGAGAAGGAAACGATGAAGAGGAGTGGGAGTAGC
Source organism: Pomacea maculata (assembly GCA_004794325.1). Lineage (NCBI taxonomy): Eukaryota > Metazoa > Mollusca > Gastropoda > Architaenioglossa > Ampullariidae > Pomacea > Pomacea maculata. Next base: position 846,838 of record SRHC01002094.1, read on the forward strand.
GGAACCTACTTTTCCATAGCAGCACACGGACAAGCCGATCTAGCGAGGCTCGATCCTACAGGGATGCAGACAAAAGTCACACAGCTTGTTCTTCTCACCTCCGCTCTTTCGTAAGACACACTGCTCACTACCCGAGGTAACGCTCTACTCTCGTGCCTCCCACCCGCGATGGCGTGAGCGACACGGCGCGCTGATGTCATGCCCGAAGCGCGATCGTTGGAACTCGGTTAAAGGATTTTCCCTGACACTACCACTACTACTTTTTTTCCTCCGTCTTCAGAGAGCTGCGCGTTCCTCTAAACGCGCGTCAGAATGTTAGAATGGATATGAAGCAGCAGACCTACAGCCCTACAGAACAACCTCACCTAAATTGTCGTTGTAATGACCTGTTTTGGTCTCTGTTGTGTAAACTAGTGTCAAAGATACTCATTTTCGTAAATACAAGATCATAAATAGGCACACACTTACTCCCCCAAAGCTATTACAGAAACGTCACTGCATGGGAGGGTCAAATTCTCTAGTCTTTAATTCCTCTAAGTAGTTAAGAGAGCATCAAACTAGACTGACCACTGGGGGCTCTCACCATTCTACACTTCCCCTTCACAAATCCCTTGGCGTTTTCTTTCACATGCTTGATAAGTATCCAATGCATTCCCTCCAAACACCCACCTTTCCCCATTCAACACTAACTTATATGAAGACAAGCAAGTTGAACAGTACCAATACACACTACAAGTATATTGAGTTGCATACTGGTGAGGCCACAGAAGTTTCATCTCATTAGCTTACTGCTCACCTGGATTAAAGTTGGAGGGGTAGGGGTGGTGCTCCTTTAGGCCGTGTTGCTGATCAAAAGAGCTGTACTGCCAAGATAAAGCAGTACAGTAGTAATGTGACGACAAGAGGTCGAGGACACACCCAGTCGCCAAACAGGAGGCTCAACCTGTACGCCTAGGGGAAGGTGGCATGTGCACACAAGCCAACGCAAAGCCACCCAGGTTTAACGGCATCAGGTGTATATACAACCGACTGTGCGTCATAACATCAGTCCTACTGCCACGCCCCTTTGTTTAGCCAATGCTGTGTGGAGCCGAATTGTATACAAGGATAGAACAGCCTGTCACTGCACAGAACCTTCATTCTTAATGGAGCTACCATGAATACTGGAGCTAAATGATCAAAAGCTGGTGGGACAGGATGTCACAGTTGCAATAAACTTGCACACATATAATTCTTGCACAAGGTCACTACTTCACAATCACACATAAACCATCTAGAATTAAGATCCTTGACATTCCACTGAAATCAACAACACTGTGTTGGGCTATCAGTTACAACTGGAAAAAATTAAAATCTTTTCCGACTCCACATCAGATTTATTAACTAGAAACTAGGCCATATTTCCCTAAAGCTGACTTGCCACCTCAGCCAAGGCATCAAAAGAATAACTAACCATCTAGATCACAAAGAGGGTAATGCAATAAAGATTGTATCCAATCCTTTACAATGCAGCCTTTCTGATTAATCAAACTGAAAGCATTCAAAATAAAGAATTCATAAAAATTTTATCTACTATCAACTCTTTCAGGAGCAAGAGGAACTGGTATAGTACAACAACAATAACTGATACCAGGGAGTAAAAAACTGCATGTGGAGATAAATATGAAAAGGTCATAATGTTGATATAATGACTAGTTCATTTAAACATCAGCACTCCCCCACCTTCTGCCAATGTTTACAAATAAAAACCAACTTTATTTACTTGATACAAGACTTTTCATATATGCACAGAAATAAATCAAATATATTGTATTATGCTGGTACATAATGGTGCCTACAGTGTCAACGGGAGAGATGAAACTGGAAGCCCAATAGGATGATCAAAACTAGCGCAACATTCTTGTTAATAGGCCTGTCATCTGGAGAAATGTTGCTATCTGGTAGGTCTTGAACACTTGGTACTACCTTTGTTGTTACTGTATGACAAACAAGACTCAACATCTAGGACAGCTGTATAAAATTGCAACAATTTTATTAAATGTAAATCTATTAGAATTTCATAGTTTTTAATAATTATGTTAAGGGAGTAAATTTATATGCATACAAACAGCTATTATCTTTCAGTGCCCATTGTAGGCAAATGTGGCTTCGCAAAAGCACAGGTCTTCATTGTTACCCCTTAGCAATGCAGTGTTTAAGCTCCCTTTTCAATCAATAAACAAATTATACTCAAGCAAAATATTGCATCATAAAGCAAAATACCTATTTAACCACTACAAACTGGTGCTTTTTCATGCTCAAAGAGAACTGATCACACACACCATGCAACTAGTTACTAGTGTCTTAATTTAAGTGGGGATGTGGACTTAGACAACAATAGTCAGATTATCCTTATAACACGAATCTGCATGCATAAATACAATCAAGCATGAATATGGGTAATATGAAAATAAAAGTATGGCGTAGAAAGAACATTTATGATTACTTTAGCCAATTTCAAATTACAAAAATAATGTTATGTCCTCTATAATGTATGCAAAAAATGTTGGTTCTTCAAGTGTTATTATTCAAAATGTATTGCAGTATGAAAGTACAAATGCGTACAAGTGGATGTGTGATTACTACAGATATATCCATCTATCCTGAATTAAATACATGAACACAAGCATAAAGTAACCACTAAAATTACTTTTCCCTCATATCTTCTACTCTCTCACATACACACAGAGACATGCAAAGTGCCTTGTTCGCAAGTGTCAGATCACTAAATAAGATGTACCAAACTAGTTTAATCCAGATGTAAGTCCCATAGCAATATTATTTTCAGTTCAGGCATAGTACAATGGTAATGAACAAGGCATGTAAGGAAAAGTAATGTAAATAAAGAACAAAACACATATGAAGATAATTATACAAGATGAAGAAGAGAGCAAAAAATAAGTTATTGCCTTTCAAAATAAGAGCAAAATCACCATCTGACCTCAAGGTTTTACTGTTATGAGTAGTCTAGAATAAAATGTTGCGCACAACAAGCAACACCACTTAAAATGTGTGACAAATCTGTTGATGATACAAATGTCTCTCATCTACAAGTGATCAGTCTGCAGTCAACTACCATAAATAAATGTCAATGCTGTAAGAATTCAGTAGAATATTTTTAAAGACAAAGCTGAAAAAGCCCGAAATGAAATGTTGTCACAAGGGCTTATAACTGCTGGAGGAAGACTCTAATAATAAGCTGCCCCACTTAAAAGCACTAAATTCTATCACGTTCACTGGACTTGTAAATAACTAAATCCTAGAACGATGTAGTACACAGGAAATAAAAAGCAGGCAGATGTGTCATTTAATACATTCACGGTGACCAACACAAGTCCCCATACCACCCTTTCTATAAAAGAGACAACTTGCCTAATGATATTGTTCCACATTTTCTCAAACAACAAACCTACCAATTAAGAAAACATTTGACCACAAGAAACTATATGTGATTAAGTCCAGATGTAAATATGTACATGCCTGCAGACACACAAATTTCAGAATATGTATCTACGGTGTATGTGCTAAACTTCAAATGCTCCTCTTATTTTCGCTTTTTATTTTCATTAAACAACAGCTTTTTTAAGTTCGTTCATTTAATCTTCTCCAAATAAAACTTTTAACCCTAACCTTTAACTCTTGAGTTATACAATAACTGTTGATGCAGCATGTTGATGTAATGTACATAAAGTGCTAAAAAAATGAATTTACACCAACTAGATAAAACACAAGGATACAAATTGAATGCCTAAACATAAAAAATTGAAACTTCAACAATAACTGAATCCAGATATTTTTGTATGGAGCTCTACATGCAGTATAGCTATAAGCAGCAATGCTGAATGTTTGCAAAATAAAACAGTTGCCTGCCATGAAGTATAAACAGAAAATAAGGATGTTTACTTTATGTGCAATGCAAATGAACCGTGTCATTCACATCTGCTGCTCACAAATGGGTGAAAAATCATGTCAACAGTAAAGCAAGTAACTAAAATCTGCAAAGCCTATAAGCTACCCAAGACCACCATGGTCTACTTCAGGAATGATATGTCTCGTACATCTTTACATCTAAATTGATTCATTTGGGCTTATACCCTCCTCTTTGCAATATATTTTATCGTAAGATGATCACAATCAATATTGTATTTTATTTCTAAAAATGACAATGGCACACATTAGCTTAGCACGTTAGTTAGCTAACTTGCTCAGCTATTGTTATGATAGGAAATCCTAAAGTAAAGCACAAAAAAGCAACACGCTCCAGTCTGTAAAATAAGATTCCTCTCTATACTTCTGTAACACAGTGATAAGGGTAGTTTTTAATGTAAACATGGGCTGGGGAAAAATGTTATGGACCTATTGTACCTGTGCAGGGATTCTGCAAGTGGGCGCGCATGTTTTTATCGTCTCACACACCTTGAGAGGGGTGTGAACACATGAAGATAGTTTAAAAAGCTCTAAGCATACGACGGAGCTTCCTGCTTGTTATCTTTAAAAAAAAATCCGTAATACCAATAGCGTTCTCAACCCACTATAAGTGGCCTTTCAACAGTAGTTCTCTTATATTTTAAAAGTTTATTGTGTCTCCGTGTGTGTGTGATGATGGGGTTTTGAACGAGTATAAATTTTTCTTGGCCTGAAAGTAATTAGGCTGCATCCAGCATTAGTGTTTGCACAAACATGGAAGACGATTACTACGAACCAAAACAACTTACCCAGTCTTTTTCTCTTAGGCTGTGGCTTATTATCCTTTTATGTGAGAGGTCGAAATAAAACAGTAGCCAATGACCCACACAGATGCATTAGCCAAGACGCACTGTTCCTCTTCTGTAAGGCGGATTCAGCGTGGGAGAAATCGAAAATTCAGCTCTGGTATTCTAAGTCTGGATGTCGACCAAGCACTGGTGTACAACTATTTGTTTATAAGAGATTTTAATTCATTGTTGATTTTTAAAATAAATCACAAAGTTTAAACGTCACGAACAACCTACTTGTTCGATGCTCAGTAACCTCTTCCACTTTCAGCCTCGAGAAAAATGGCAGACTACAGAGAACATGACGTCAGAGGAAGTAGAGTCCTCGCGCGAGATCTGGTTAGTTTTATGCGACTGCAATAATCCGCTATTAATAAAATTCTATAGGTATAATTTAGAGTGATGAAACTTATTGCATCAAGTTTGTCGTATATCAATTGTCAATTGAATAAGTACTAATTTTTAATCAATTATACCAGACCGGACTACAAAAAACGAAACATTTTCTGTCAGCTCATAAGTGTGAGATAGGCTCACTTGAGTTGTCCTCCTTGTTTTCATGGATTATTGTACGTCGGGTGGGTAACACGTTGGCTTCTGATTTAAACGAAAGGTTAACTGATTACAACAACACAAAAAATTACTAAAAATAAAAATTAAAAAAAAAATTAAGAATTATTCTATCATTTTAATTTTTAAAACAGTAATGAACTGCAAGAGAAAATTAAGTATATGCCAGAGTCGCGAGCCTTATAGTCAGCGCTGGTGGTAAAATGACATAACAGATCATCCCCCCACTCCAACTAAACCCCGCCCCCCCACCCCCTTAAGAAAAAAAAAAGATGAATGAATAGAAAAGCTCCAAAATCTCTCGACTCTATCAACACTTTTGTTATTCAGCTTTTAGCAGAAATAATTAAAGGAAACTCATATGTATATTGCTATACTCTAATAACAGAATTGTCTCATTTAACCTTTATATCAAATATGACAATATAGTCACAATGAGCTGCCGTCACTGAATAAGTTATTTGAGCTGCTATGTGTTGGAGAGAAGGGTAGCTGTATTTCATACAGTATATAAAAATAGCAGCATTTATTATTTTCTCCCACCTACATATCAATATCATTGAGTCATTTTAAAAATCTATTCTCAATCTTACATGACCTTGTTAACTAGGCTAGAGTTATTTACTTCTCAATTCCAGCTACTGTTACTTTTAACCTTGAATGACCACATGATAGCTTAAGTGGCATAGGAAGATGCTTAACTTTTGAGGGAGGGGTGCAAACAGTCTTCACATTAATTCTTGCCTCCTCAGTATTTTTTTTACGGGGCGGCTGCCCCCCTTGCTCCCCTGGTTTCTATGCCACTGATCTTGTGGTCATTATCCAGAATCACTGTATGCAAGGTATCTGCAGAATCTTGAGTTAGGTAGGTGTCATGGTTTTGAATTTATGTAAATGCTTACCTCTCAAATGATCATACAACCCAAGGCTGAAACTGCTTAGAACATGCAGGAAAATAGTCTAAACAGGTGTATGGGGCTTTGCGACAATGAACATTTTACATTTTTATTTTGTTGAAACAGACTCCCAAAGGAAGCATTACAGAAGAACTTCATTTATTATAATGTCATAAATTTATTTTATACCTGATCATACTCTTTCTTTCAAACCTGTAGACTAACATCTACACAATACAATGCATTTTCCACTTCTTCATTGCTTAATAGCCCAGTTTACAATTAATGCTGTATAATTAATATTTGAATGTTATATAGATACGTTAATTATTCATTTGTACATGATACAAATAAACTGATATTTTAAACTGATCAAATATTTTAGTATCTTTTGAGCATGTGAGTGAAGAATATCACTACTCAAATATTTTTCGCCTGTAATCATTTAGTTCATTATGAGTTTGCCTGTAAGATGGTATGCTAGAACAAAGAAAATTAACATAGGATCTTTTATTCTGGCATGCAGCTACAATCTTTGTTCAGAGACAGAAGTTAAAACTTTTGACTATATTGTACTACACAACTAAGTGTTCTGTGGATCAAATTCACATGTAGCATGAACTGATTTACTTTTTCTCACCAAGGAATTGTGTTGTTTTCCTGTTTTTGTAGATTCAGGTTTTTATTCCTACAACGGCAGAAGGGTTACAACAAGACAACAAGACTAATAGGAGAAAAAGAAACAACGGTTAAAAGCGGGAGGAGAGACATACAGGAGAAATAAAAAAGGGTGGGTTGGAGACGAGAAAGGAAGAGAGATTCAAAGCAAGACGCAAAGGGAAACAGTTGATCACGATCGACAATTATTGTTGAGAACGATCGCACATGTTTTTAAATCATCTTTTAGACTCATAAAAGTAGAAAATGTGGATTCATAATGCCAGCTATAGCTCTTAATTAGACTGATAATATAAAGAAGGGTTAGCCAAATATGCTACCTCAAACATCTCTATACCTCTCAAACGCGCCCATTTCTTAATTTCTAGCTCCCACCTTTCGAAGATATAAAGAAGTGGTTTAGGAAAAAGAGAGAGGAATTTCGATGGGAATGAAACTTCTAATTTTTATTTTTTAATGATCGGTGCTAGATAAGGGAAGGAGCAACTACTGACGAATATTCAACAACATCCTTGAAAAGCACAAAGAGATCGAAAGAGAACCGTCTGGACAACGGCAATGACATTTCTTTATTAACGAGTGTGGTAGAGCAAGCAAGAATCGCTTTTTTCATCTAGCCCTCGCCCTTTACGAGGAAAGAATAAGCTAAATAGTTAACTAATTGCTAAGAAAATACGTAATAGTAAATATAAGGTATAACATCAAAAGAGAGTGGAAGGTGAAAATATATATATACAAAACTAGTGGTTAGAGTAGGTATTGAGAAGGGTCCTGGAGTCAGAAAGTATCTCTAATGTTTTATGGTTTAGGATCATTGTTGGAGGAGGCTTCATCAAATTATCCTACACTCTGATAGATGTATTGTATAGTAATTGGTGTTGAAAGCGATTCAGGGAGGCGGGGGATCTTCTACAGGACGCTCCATGAGTATTTCAGACTTGATTTAAAAAGGTCTATTTTCGGATTGGGAATATTAAGGTTTTGAGAAGTTCGGGTGTTATTTGAGGAAGATAGCCCGGGGGACAGTTTACTCGTTAGTATTTTATAAATGACTCCAAGAGAAAAGACTCCAAGAGAAGCTGAGTCATTTGGGTGTATTTTCGGTTTGATGAAAACTGCTTTAATGGTTTGCCTTTGAACACTGGCGACAAGTTTCATGGAAGCTCCATTAGCGGAGTCCCAGAGGGTGGAGGCGTAATCAAGAGTCGGTTGAATATGAGTTGTATAAACGAGTTTTCTTGTGTGAGAATCTAGGAAATGTTTGATTTTCGGGGGTCACGATGTCGCGAGCTAGATAATATGACATGTGAAGAATGACTATGTAATCTAAGGTTTTTGCTGTGAATCCTTAAGAAATAGTTACAGTGGTCAATCCGTTTAGTGTAAACTAGGTCCATAGCGTTTATCAAGTCAAGTTCATCGTTGGTTTCATCGTTATCGGCAGCTGAAACGGCATTGTTTTCTTCTTCCTTTTGTTCATATTCTGAAGCTTCAAGCTTTTTATTGCGTGCTAAAACTGGAGCAAGAACGACCTTAAAATAGCACTAAACATTCTTAAAGGGGGAGGAACTTCAAATATTCTAAAAACGCTGTTAAAGCTGTGAGCGAAAGAAACTTAAAACTGCTGTAAAACATTTTCAAAGGCTAATTTTAAACTATTAAAAATGTGTTAGCTTGTGAATGCCCATCTTTAATTACTGCCCTATATGTAAAGGCAGAAGGAGGTCGGATATAAAGCTGTCTTAGAACATCGTGTGAGGACAAAAACTATACAAAAACTGTTACAAAACATTATTACAAGCTTTAAGTTTGTGGAGAAGAAGAAATCTGAAAGAATAGTCTCATAAAATGCAGGGAACTCTGATTAGCGAGTTTTCATTATCATTGCAACTCATCAGCAAACTTCAGATGCTGTAGCAGCAATAACTCTCTCTTCGCAAAGCAACCACCAACAGCGGCTGCCTGCCTGCATTAATTTATCTTGAAGTAAATGATGGTTTGGAAAGAATAGAAAGACGTTTTTGTGAATGGTACTGCCCAATCTGAATCGGTTGTGAAATCTACGAAATTAAATGCCTTCACGATATCACAATCATCATGACCATCCTTCTACCTTTCCCTCTGCCTCACTACTTCAGTCAAAAGTAGCATGAGGTAAGCAAAGATATCGGGGTATAAGGCTATTTGAAGCTTTGTATTTATTTCTTCAAGAATGGAACACAAATCTCCCATTTTCTGCATTTAATCCGGCTCAGTAGCAGAACTTTTGTTTTACTTTTTGAATTGTTAGATAACCGAAGGCAGGTCTTTCTTAGAGATGACCTTGTTGTTCGTATTTATTAATGGATATTATACGTGTGCTGACGCCATATTGTAAAGTGAAGTTAGAACACGAATGGCATGGGAAGTGCAAGATAATATAGAGCAAGTTACTAAAAGTTTGTTGGGAAACAAGCGAGGAAGAAATTACAAAAGTCCATCAAAGAAAGAAGAATGAAAGAAATATCTAACGAATGAATGAACAAACAAATAATTACACAACAGCAGCAAAATGAATGCAATAAAGAGAAATTTTGACAGTTTTTATGCGATTAAAAAAGTAAATAGCATCCCCAGACTTTGGCACCACCGTCCTATCTGTGTGCCCCAAAACGTTGTCACTGGTCCATCACAAACAGTTACCCAAACCTATTGTGTTTGTCACATAATTTTAACCACGCGAGGTCATATTACATGGATCTGTTTTCCGTTAAGAATGCCCTTTAGCAGCGGTCCGCCCACTATGATTGTATTTGAGACGTGTTTTGAAACCCATTGTTGAGAAATTCTCTGTTTAATTTCTTTATCTTCGGCATACCTTTCGGTGAATTTTTTTATGTAATTCATAGAAATCCATCATGCTTAAATTTTATCTCTTAACGTAGCTTACAACGCTTAGCAGCCGTGATGGCCACAGCAGGAATCAAACCGTCGTCAGAGCGCATGCGCGACGCGCAGCATGTGCCAGCTGCTTGGTTCGTAGGAATTCCTGGGAGTTAGTATCAGCACGAACTTGTATTACTGGACTGCTGACAGACGATTTTTTTCCAGTTAACTACTAAAACGAGGCATGAGACTACAAAGCTTCCGGATTATTCACATTCCAGATTAACTACTAAAACGAGCCATGAGACTACAAAGCTTCCGGTTTAGTCACATTCTTTGTTTAGGCTCGCCGAGACTAAAAGCGGAGAACTTGGCAAGAGGCTAAGCATTGGTCTCGGCAGACAGACAGCAATCCACCTATTCACGTCCATGGTACCAGCAATGGGCAGGAAGGGAAGGTAAATATGGCCTGAGAGAAACCAGCGAAAGCGACCCAAGCGTCCTGAAGTGTCCACGAAGCCACAGACTCCAATACCCTCCACAAACACACAGAATTCAGGACAGCAGCTTTGCACTCAATAGATTATTTGATTCATAACCAAATCAGCTTCATCCTTCTACCAAGGCATTTGTCCAGCTACAGGGTCAAAATACAGTTATACCTAGGAGCTGACATATGCAGCGACTATAATCTTATTCTCATAAGCATTTAATGAAACGCCACTCAGTCTCGTATTGACGCGGATAATCTAAATAATAAATAATAACATGTGATTTGTGTCGAGAACAAAGAAGGGTAAGCTGCAAAATACTAACGTTGCAGGAATAATCTAGGCTAGAATTAGAGGTAAATTTGTAGTCCTGTAAATGGTAGACTATTAACTGAGAACACGAGTTTATGCTTTCAAAAGCCCCAAAGGTACTAGGGGGACAAAGGAAAAAAAAATAACCATTGATCACGAATGGCATTTTAGATATCTGTGACCAAAGGAGTGTCTCGAAGAACTTACATCCTAATCATGATGCCGAGGTGGACAGAGGAAGAACCGGTCCACAAGCGTAAATGAGTGGACTGGTCTGTCCAAGTGTTTCCCCTCGACGACAGAAGGTCCAAGATAACCGTTGGTCAAATAGTATCATGAATGAGTGTGGGTTTTTTGAGAATTCATTAGTTTCTTCAAGCGATATACGTGATCCCATGTTTGTTTCTCGCTTTTGTTATATTTTGTTATATATAACTAGTAAACAGCAAACACGTGCATGCATAGGAAGATTGAAAGCCGCCACAAATACAGAAGCATTTATAGAGTGTGTGTATGAGAAGAAGGAAAAAGACAGTGATATGAAGATACAAGCCGACTTGTGATGGTCAGAAGGAGACACCTGGAAAGCTGTCAAGACCCGTATTCATGTAGCCTTCCAGTCCATTCTGATCTACACGATCCCGTCAGACATCACACTTTGGGTGAGTTAAATTGCAAAATGCCCATAACAGTCAAATACCCTTTCATAATCATCTAATGCCCTTTTACATTTCCAGAGCTGGGGTAGCAATCGATTTTCCCCCTTTCATCTGGAACCTGAAGGCTCACATCTTGCTTTCAATACGGCAGTTCGAGCATACTGTGTGCGTGGGCTGGTCTCGTGCAGCATCGTTCCACTTTAGCTTTCAGAACCCGGCTGTGTTGCGAAATACTTGCAGAAGGGCAAAGCGTGGGCCCAGAATGTACCCGACAGATATGTGGTAGAATGACACTGTGCCAGACTCAGCAACAGTGTCTTAGTGTGGACTCGTGTTGTTGATGTTGTGGTGTTGGTGGTGGTGATCGCGATGGTTATCATCGCAGCAGAAACGTTTTCAGTGTACGTCTGACTAGGCATATACTTGGAAAGGTTATAAACTTACATATTGTTATGTTTTTAGTTGTTGTGAGTGTGTTTGTGTGTTTTCATTGTTTTTTTTTTTTGTTCACCATGTTAAGCATCATTTCTTGCAATTTTTTTTGTCTGTCATTTTACCTTACCTAAAGTGTTCCACATAACTCATCGCTGGTCTTTCCATCGAAACGAAGAAATTAGGAAGTGATAGCTCTCATACGCACAAACAACCTCTGTAACCAAAATGAACGATTAACATAAACAAACAAAACAAAAATAGCATACTAAGATTTCAACCTTTAATGTGCGTCAGTTCTAAGCCGGACTATTACGACTGCAGAAAATCCGTCTGATTATTTCAGTCTCAGCAACTGTGTGAAAACCAAAATTTATTAATGCAGGGCAACAAAAATATCGATAAGCACCCTGCAGATAAGAAGATGCGTTAATTATAGCCCCACTCGTGACCTTAGCTAACTTCCGCGGATCAGCCGGGGCCGTCTTTGTACTCAGACAAAGGTCGATTTCAAAATTGAAACTCCTGAAACTGTTTTAGTCCCCACCCCAGAATGCGGGACATGCGCAGTTGCTAGCTGACTGCCTCAGAAAGGAAGCACTGCGTCACAGCACCCTACTTCTTCCGGAGCCCATGCGTACGCAGCGAAAGTGCTGACGTCATGTTTCTATTACAACGATCGATGATTGGATCGATGTGTCTGGCTGACAGCTTGGTCTCTCCCTCTCTCAGGGAGGGCTGTGGAGAATGAGGAAAGGAAAACGTGCGAAAAAGGTGATTAGGTCAATTATTTTTTTTCTGGTCCAAGGCGAAGAGTGGAAATGATCTATTTTATACCCAGAGGTCCAAGCTATTTAGTCAACGGATTTAGGTTTGAGCTACATAAAAGCTGCAGCATCACAAATGAAAAATTGTTGGGAGTTGGGAGTGCAGAGATGGTATGCTTGTTATTTGTACATTGTGTACGCACGCGTGTACCTGTGCATTCGTTCGTTTCCGCGCGCGGGTTATCCTCAATATCTGTGTACTTGTGTATAGCTACTCGCATGCGCGTGTTTATGCGATACATGTAATATTTCTGCAGCATTAACACTCATGCACTCAACAGAACAGTGAAAATGTTTTTCCAGTCCCATGTTTATTCGGTCATATACACGATCAGCGGGATAAACGCTGTCTATTTTTACATGAAAGCTCGGTGGCCGTGTAAGAAATACGCTTGATGAGGCACAGAATGGGAAACACGACCACGTCAACAGTGGATGATTCGGTTTGGCTGACGTCACAGGCGGCGCATGCTCAGTCTTGCCGATCCATTCACGAAAACTGTGATGAAGGTCGCCCTCAGACTGTCTCATTGGCTGCAAAACTTGCATAGAAAATAAGCAACAGTGGATACAGCTATGCGATGAACTTGCGGTACGAAAATATTTCTAAATGCTGCGGCGATTCTTTTCTACATTTTTGTTGTTGTTGTTTTCAGATACATGCTAGGAAGGCCATCGTTCATTCTTGCTGCTTCAAGCTGCTGTATATATATATTTCAGGGTGAGCGAATAGTAAGCTATTATCCCGATAAGGGATGAACCAATTTGCCCCTAAATGAACTGGCTGAAACTAATAAGTAATATCTGGTAAGCCCAAATGAGTGTCTTATCCTCACCTTTTGTGTTTTCACGATACCAGGTTACAAACACCATTACGCCCAAACATCACAAAGTGGAAAACCCTGACACCAGGGCTGTACACAAATATCATTACATCCTCAAGGCTGCGGCTAACGGAGCAGTCAGGGCAATACTGTTTCGCAATACACCAAGTCCAATCGTTTGAAACCAAACGTGTTCTCAGATCGGTCTGTTTAATTTTCTACAACAGAAAGCAATACATAGTATGGTGTCTCATAGGTATATTTGTAGACGCACACACGTCAAGCAAGGTGGCAATGAACTGCCAGAGGTCATGTTTTGAAGACGAGACACGATGCGCTCGGCAATATACAGTCAGACGTCAGATTTTCACCTTGACACAGTCGAACATCTAGACAAGGATTTTGCTTCTTCATTGCCAGGTCTTGCACAACCGTACCAAAAATAAAATTGCTTGCTCAGACTTAAAGACCAACCTGAACAGTCTGAGGTCTTTTCCAGATATCAGTAGATATAGGCGATATAAAACTAACCTGTAAATTTCAACCTCCAAAACCCATCCGTTAATTATCCCCTACGAATTACACTTGCAATAACAGGGTCCTACGTCACTTTGGTACACCATTCACCTGCAGTCAACACCAATCAGAGAGAATGAGAGGCAGTTTGGATTATTCGGACACTGACAGTCCGCACTTCTCGTGGTTCTGAAAAACTGTTACTCTAGCGTGAGAAATGCAGACTTTCAACGTCCGAATAGCTCAAACTGTCGCTCTTATTGGTGTTAACGGCTGGCAATGTTGTGAAAGGTGTACCAACGTGACGTAGTACACTGTTAGTGTGACGTAGTACACTGTTAGCGGCGCTCGTTGATAGCAGGTAAAAATAGCGTACTTTGCGAGCGGATAATTAATTAACGGATGAGTTTTGGAAGCTAAAATGTACAGGTTAGGTTTATATCTCCTATATCAGCAAAAAACGCAAGCCATTCAGGTTGGTCTTTAAGCGGGTGTATTGATAGTTCCAGTAACATCTTTCGGTTACGATATCAAGTCTCAAAGTCATTGAGTCACCATAACCCGCATATTATTGTAAGCAACAGTCTAATGCAAATCGTTAATAAAAATAAAAAGCGTGGTTTAAAAACTGGCTGAACAAAAAAACAACAACAACAACAAAAAAAAAACCCCAAAAAACAAAAAACAAAACAAACAAACACAAAAACAACAACAACAAAAACACTTTCTTTTTAAACTAGTAGTAAAGATGACCTGTAGTAATGTTACACGAAACAATAGTTGCTGGGTCTGGACACAGAGTCGTAACTACAGAGGCAAAACACTTTTCTTGATTTCACCATTGTTCTCCATGGCAATGACTAACCCTCAATCCCTGAATTTTGCCTTAGCCTTTCCAGGTCTTTCTTCGCACTTCGCTAAGCAGAAAATAACAACAAGGAAAGGACAGGTGAGTGCAAGAAAATAATTACTCCCACACACATATATATATAATAAAACACAACAATTCTCATTTTGTGAAAGAGATAACACTTTACAATTCTGAGTAAATGTAATTTCTTTACTCTTAATAATAGACTGAGCTGTAACGAGTTTTAATGAGCTTGTTACAAACTCAAGTTAATGGAACCCAGCGACAGAAAACTGCTGTACGTGTACATAGAGTAACGCTTGAGCGCCTCCCAAAGAATTATATACATAACATATTTGTTCAAAAAAAGGTATGGAAACTATCACTAATAATCATCAAATATACATAGTGTGATGTATATATATATATGTAAGTACGTACAAAATATATATCCTACAAGAAGCTACAACATATTAAAAGCACTCAGGTATTTTACACAACACGTAAGAGACCCCGAAACCGTAGTTAGCTGGCAGCCATCTTGAGTCAAATTAGAGCATAAAGTGTTCATGATGAGGAAATTAAAGATGCCTGCCACTCGCCTACGCGACCACGCTTTCAAAGAGAAGCGGGTGCCAGACGCTGGAGTGTCTCCGAATCGATCGCAGCAGAGCGCGGACCCGCACGTAGCTTGCTTCCTGAAAGGTCAAAGACACACTCGCAGGAATTAACCGAGAGTTAACGATTTTGAGAATGTCACCATTTCGGAACTTGACAGAGTGAAGCACTCTACCTTCCGACATGCCTTGCGAGAGGCTTGTTGCGTCAGAAGCTCTAACCCTCGTGATCGATTAGAAATAGTGGAGGAGTCATGCGCTTCATTGCGTCACTATTTCAACGGCTGTGAAAATAGAACAAAAACACAATAAAGCAAGTATTTTTGCAGGAGGAGACTATAAAATGAAGAATGATAGAAGAATGAGAAGAAGAGGACACAATCAAAACATTAGCCTAGACGCAGAGACAACAATGTATATGTATGCTCAGACATAACAAATGTAGACAACAAACACCACAACGTGAGAGAAGCTCAGTCTGTCGGATCACACGAATAAACTTTTTTGGATTCCAGGTGTGATGCTGCAGGGGATAGTCGATCAAGGGTGGGTCATTCACCTGCAATCCTGACACAAGCTCTCGACTGTATACTCGAATTTGCTGCTGTCAGAACAAAGCTCTTTTTGCTATCAGCTGTCTTCTTTATAGAGTTTTTAGGCATTTCTCGATTTTGAATGGGAAAAAATATTTTAATTTCTAATGATTGTCTATTTTTAAAAAATTAAGTCTTCAGCAGTTAATAACACAACAGCAGTCTCTTCCTCTTTGCGCTTGTGTGTGTCCGTTAAAGCAAAACTCTTATGGATTACTCTTCCCTCTAGTCTGACCGTGCTTTGACTTTCGTGAAGTGTGTACTACGCATGCGCTGAATATTTAATGAAATAAGTCCATTGATGAGCACTGCTAGTATCTTTCAGATCACGAGAGGTGACCTTTAGGTATCAGCTGTCTCGTCTCTCACGGCCCTACTTCACGAAGACTAGACTATGGTCATGAATTCTATTAAAAAAATTTTTTTTGGCAGTCATTGAAATACATATATGTAGGAAGATGTCCTCTCATAAACATACTAAAACTCCTTCTTATGCATAATCATCCTTGACTTCAAACGCATGACAAAGGAAATTTTAAAAGAGAAAACATCCTCGAGGTCATTGGCAAGCAAAGCAAACAAAGCAAATAATACCAAACTTCACCCTCCTCACAGCCCCCTCAAACTCTTACATCACCCCCATAAAATCACTTCTCATACACCATATCCCCCACTGCCCCTCCCCCCCCCCACCATGCACACGCAGAGTTTAGGGTCATTGCCCAACAAAGCTAACCAATCAAAACAATTAGCACCATACTTATAGAGAAAAAGAAAAAAAATTGAAATTTTATGCTATAAACAAAGATATGAAAATATTATCAAGATCATTGCGCAACACATGACACGCTTTTGCCTTTTTGCTGGCTGCTCCTACCTTGGTCACCTGTCAAGACCAGTTTTAATACGTTGTTGTTGTTGATGATGATGATGATGATTATTATTATTCTACAATATATATATATACACACAGAAAGAGAAACAAAAAGTAAGGGACAGACAAGAAGACAACATTTGCCGAGTCAGTAATATCAACTATTCTTGAGCAATGAGCTCAGACAAGCCATGTTTGTTTTTTCAAAACGCAGCCAGTGTGGATTTTAAGTCAACTAGACTGGCAGTGCACGTGTTTCATGCAACCCGAAGGTCTCAAACCGCACCAACAACACAGCACGCATTCGTTTAGTCAGTTATTGAACATTGGAGCCCCTCTCAGTGCAGTTTACGATAATTTATCTCCGTTGATGTCGTCATTCACGGAGAAAAATCATTAGGCCACGCTTACCGTTTACTTGGAGGTCCTCAGTGGGTTCCGTTGTACGACAGCAAAGACCTGGATAACGGAGAGAGAGAGGGAGGGAGAGGGAGAGAGAGTCTTTCTAACACCATGGTGAAACTATAGTTAGATAACCTTTAAAA
Source organism: Pomacea maculata (assembly GCA_004794325.1). Taxonomy (NCBI): domain Eukaryota; kingdom Metazoa; phylum Mollusca; class Gastropoda; order Architaenioglossa; family Ampullariidae; genus Pomacea; species Pomacea maculata. The sequence continues at coordinate 864,180 of SRHC01002094.1, forward strand.
GTACTATGGGCGAGGCAAGCATTCGATGAGAAGGTCGAGGAGCGGCCCAGATTTTACATCCGGGACTGGTTTTCTTTTCTTCTCTTTTTTTTATTTTTCCTGAACTCTCTGTATCGATGTCGTGTTGAGCAATTTTACTGATCTTACTCTGCAAAGGTACGAAAAATTGGAAATCCTTGTAAGGAGATTTCTTTACAAAGCTTCATTCTTCAATGTTGATACCAGATAATCAAATTCTAATACTGCATATTATCAAAATAATATTAGAGATTGACAAAGATTTGTTGTCGTGAAGATTGAGTTATCCGATTGTCTCCCCGCTTTGACATTATCGCGGTTTGACATTTCCAGAGCAGAGAAGCGACTCCACAAGTTTGACGTTTCCAGCAGCTCAAGATAACGGTGCATCGTCCATCTTGTATCATTTCCAAAATTCCCTTGAACTTCATCTCCCCTGCGGTCCTTAAAATATGTTCAATAAGCGGAGCATGACATAGAAGTAATAAGTCATTGAACTATATGATAAAAGGTTTCTCCTCGCTTTACAGTTCTGACGAGTGGTTTGGAATAAACCTTTCCTTCTTTTTTTCTTTCTTTCTTGCTATCAAAATTATTTCTAATCGCTCATAAAATAGAATGCAATAATTCTAAGGTTAAGGGGAAATGATAAAACCCCTTTTCTCCTTTATGATGCTATTACAATGCGTGTCATATTTTATATTTCATGCAATGTGTACTTACATGAGCGTTTTATATCAAAGGCATGATACATTTAAAAAAAAAACATTTTTAGGTGATGTCTTGTTTTACGATCCATGAACCTTTTGCAGCTGCCTCACATGAGCGTTTGTCATAATATATTCTATAAATCGTTCTTTGAAAACCGGAATTCTTGCATCTGTCTAGGGGAACAGATAGATAAATAAATGAATGAAATCTATCTTAGTAAACATTAGTCCGGGTAGTTATCTAGTTGTTTCATGATGCAGTGAAATTAAAATTGCTTCTCTGTTCTCACACACAAGCACGCACGCACGCGGACACGAACATACTCGTTACTCCTGAGATAAAGGAACGAATTCCAGGAGCCGCCAAGTACCCAGCCGATAATTTACTCTTGGCACAGGAAATCAATAAATAAATGATAGGACACAAACGAACTTTTTGGACACTAGAAAAAATCAGTTTTGTTTATTTCAGAAGGTACCTCCGTTCCCTACTCTGAGGATATTTTTTTACGCCGGCAAACCACCGCTCCTCACAAGAGGATCGAATGTGCGCACATTGGTGTTAATACTAAGCTGTGTCTTCACATAAACAATGACATTTTATCTTAACCAGGGACACAACTGTTCTTTATGTGATTGCATTAATGTCAGTGGCATTTAATGAACTCTTGTTAAAACGATGCCATTAACTTGTCATAGCTTAATTTTTAATTAATTTTATTTTTTCTCTAGTTTTATTAATCATCTTATCATGTGTGTACGCACATTTCTAATACGTGCTATTCCTGTGTACCTGTGAGAAAAACACGGGCAGGTGTGACCACCTTTCCGTTCGAAACTAACAGCAATCCACGTCCTAGGTGTGGCGTAGTCTAACGTCTGAAAAGAACACGTCACCAGAAAGGCGCGCACGTCACCAAAAACATATACTGCCATAGTGCTTCTCCGCACCTGTAACTTACTGAAGCATGTCTTGTTTTTCTGACAAATCATACTCAGCGGCCAGTGACACTTCTTTTAACATGACACTCATGCTTTGGGACATTAGCTGTGGCACGACAGTTCTGATCTCGCCTGGGCCCGTGGGTTGAGATAACGCCACCGAGAGCCTGAGTTGCCGGGCAGATAACGCTGTACAATAAGTCCACCGCCAACTATATTCAGTGCTGCTGATAACTTGCACAACCACAAAGTCCTTCAATGCTTCAGTAAGAATGTTCATAAAATAAATAGGGAGCGAGTTTTACTTGCAGAGATCAAGAGAAAAATCTAGGAGATATTATTATTATTATTATTATTATTATTATTATTATTATTATTATTATTATTATTATTATTATTATTAAAGCCATGGCTACCATTGTCACGTTTGTTTCCCAGTGACACAAGGCACCCGTGTCTTGTTTACGAACGTGTGTCTAGGTAGGACATCTTGTTTACTTATTTTTACAGGTGTGCACACACAGGTATAAACTCACTACCATGTGTTCGTTCTTTGTTTTATGCTTCTCTTAAATAGAAATTAACATTTGTAAAGTCCCTACGTTAATTGGTGGATGGATGGATGGATTGTTTGATTGATCAAACAAAATTATTTTCTCTCATGTATTCCTCTTTCTCGGTATGAAAACTTTCATTTTAATTCTTTTAATTTCCAGGTCAACTACCCTCAGTTTTTCGTTAATCTTTGTCATTCATACAGTCAGAAGAGTGTGAAACAACGAAACACCTAGCACAGTTAAAGAACCATGGTAATCTTTAATATTCTTGTCCAACATACTTTTTGAATTGAAACTTTGATTAAAACGCTTACCATTATCTAGCACTCCTTAAATTCGCTGCCAGCCTCTTTGTTTTGAACAAGCAAATTGATAACGAACACGCTGATATTTTCGGCGCCATTTTTGGGATTGAAATAGAAGTTCCTTACTGAGACCGTTGTGACAGGCACCTGGACTATTTTCGTCATGTGAGTGTGAGTACTAAAAGTAGTATACCATTTGAATATTACAGTTGAAATATTAAACTAGTTCAATTATTGTGCTATTTATTAAAAAGATAAAGTACTCTTAAAAAGCTCTTAACGAGTAGAATACGCCGTTAGTCACGGTATCTGACCTGAAGGTGTAAAGAGGTTTCCGGAAGTGGATAAATAATTTAACGATATCGACCTGGCTTTTATCGACTCAAATATGTTTTAAAAGAACATATATTTACTCACACATATACACACATGAATACATATATACATAGTTATATGTATCTTACATTGGTTCATTATGGTTACTGTAAATACGTCTTAATATTCAAACTGACAATTTGTAGACCTTCTTACCTCTGTGACCTCTGTGACCTGTGACCTGTTTCCTGGATCCATCAATGCCACTTTAATAAAACAGATATTACTGTATTCTTCTTTATGCGCCGAAAGCTGATTTCCATAAGTGAATAATACATTGAATGTGAAAATTAGAGACGCTTCCACACAGAAAAATAATCATTCCATCATCCTATATATATATATGAGGAATATCAATAAAGTATATAGAACGGAATTGCTGTTAGAGTTCGATTAGTTTATAATTGTGCCAAGATGTCACTTCCAAAATCAAAATGTCACCGCTCAACAAAAAACCACTCCCAAAGAACTATCTGTATAATAAAGAAAGTGTGACTGAGACAAAAAATATCATCCGCTTGAAGAGTTCGACAAAAAGGTTACAGAATCACAAAATTACATCGTCGCACCACCATGACAGAATATCCAAATATTATTAAAGCATTATCTCGGCAACAAAGGAATCAGATACCACACTGAACGAGTGTTCATCCGGAAATTCACAAAAAGCTATAGACCATTTTCCCTTCATTTCTTTCTCCTTCGCTCTCATCTTTCTTTAATTTTCTTCTTTCGTTGCTTTTACCAGTCCCACCACCCTCCAAAACCCACAGTGAAAATAAACTTGGAACAAGCATGATTACAGCAAAATGGAACAACACACTGATGTAATAGAAGAATTCAATGCTCTGAAGACTGAAGTTCTAAAACATATAATGGATGGCAATCATTCATCATTACTATCTCCTCCCTAATCCTCTTTGACAGTCTCTCCAAAAGATAGCTTTGCGTGGCTGGCCTCTGTATCACAACCCACTTCCATGCCATATCCCCTTCTGTTCAGACCAGAACGAATACAGTTTTTTTTAAAATTAAAAACGCGATAGGGTAATGAAATAGTTCATGTAAGTCTTTTTAATATAAGATGTATGACATGTGCCACTTGTGTCAATAACTTTGTCAATAACAATTACCTTTTATACTGAATGAAAAATAATAATAAAAATTAAAAAATATTTGGGCATTTACTAAAGTAATAGGGACTTTAAGTATCTCTAACACTTGCAAAATATTTACATTGTGGTAGATATTTAAATTCCTAAGCCATTTTATAATAATCTTGTAGACTTCACAACTTCTCGCCATATGGTATGTTATCAATCCTTATGGTGTGAAAGGAGATTTTATTATTCATGATTCTAAAGAGAATTGTTGTAAATAGCACTAAATTTATTATCATAATTAAGAAAAATACCTATGTATTGAAAACCAATATAATGTACACTTTTTGACAACCAAAAGAAAACAAAGATAAATTTCTACCTTTAGAAGAGGGGTGGGGAACCTTCGGCCCGCCAAGGCAACCACAGATTTCAGTAAAGCTATAAGCATTTTTTCATCAAAACTTAAATTTATATCAAATGAATTATATCAACAATTTTAATTTTGAGGGGCAAGCAAGGAATGTCCATTACGGGAAAGACAGGACACATAAGAGCTCGTGCTAGACAGTGTCATGAGATAGCTAGGGTCAGGTCTATGGCATTGGTGCCGCACTTCTGCTTCCTACAGGTGTCGTGCGAACGCGCGGTTAAACGGACACACACAGGATGGGTTATGTTGCTGAAAACAGTGATCATCGTATTGGTTGTCATGTTCTGGGGATGTTCAGCTTTCGTTATCTCCCCAAGAGATCTCTAGAAGGGGGAAAACCAGAGGTGACCGCGAGCCGTAGTCCGTCCTTTGAGTTGCAGGTTTGGGTGCACGGACACAACATAGTTCGACTTTAGTGCCGACAGTTCGGACACAGACAGTCAATAGGAAGCCAGACCTAGTGATACCTCTTTTGCCATGGGGGAGGTGCAGTAGGCGGTAGTAAGTCAAAATGACCACCGGTCCATCATATACTAGATAAGTAGCAATTGATTGTTTCTTTGGTACAAGATTACCATGCATTTTAAACATTCTTTTTGCAGTTTTTGAAATTTAACCATGATCATCTCTTTTGCCTTTTTGCTGGCTTCTCTCACCGTGGTCACCTGTCAGCAGCAGTTTCAATATGGTATTATATAGAAATATATGTGCGTATATATGTATGTGTGCGGGTACGTGTACAAGTGAGTGTGTAGATGCAGTGTTGTGTCTCTGTGCATTCGTGTCTCTTTTTTTTTTTGCCTCAATGAGTCTCTCGTATTTTCGATGTATCTTTAATGGTCCTTCTACGTGTAAAGGTATTTTCCATATTCTAAAGCGCCTATAGGTCTGAAAGTATTTCTCACAATCATTACTACAGCAATTGTCACAGGGAAAAGAAATATAAGTTTTTCAAATTCCTTATTTGCTTTACTCACTTTTTGTTGTTCGACTGCTTGAGTAAATGCGAAAGAAATACACAAACTCATCAAGCCCTTATTTGAAATAATAAAAATCTTGCAAACGTGAGAGAAAAGTAAATAAACGATATGACCACTTAAAAAAAGTAAAATTTGTAATATAACCAAATGAAAACCTTTTTATGAAAATGCAAGCGACATCTAAGTTCCATAAAATATTTGAGAGCCGAGTATTCCTTTTAGTTGGTAACAGTATAAGGGACATAACTCCTGCGTCTGTTACAGACTGTCCTATAGACTGGCCATCGTTTGGCACCAGCTGTTACCATTTTGTATTTTACCCTGAACGACCTTTCGATGAAGCAGCACAGGCGTGTCGGGTGAGTAGAACTCAGCAAGGACAGACCTCTCTGTTGTAGCTGTTGCTGTTTTGCTTCTTGGTGATGTTGTGGCTGCTGCTGCTGTTCTCTCTCTCTCTCTTATTTGCACAGATTTCCTGGACAGAGACAATGGCAAAGGAAATACATTATCTCAATCAGTTAACTGCTGACTGTTGATGCTAATTAGGATAGCTTTGACAATATTATTGTTCTGGTTATTTGAATCGTAACGGTTTTTTATTTTCACAGAACGGTGGGGTAGAATTTCCCCAAACTGTTTTCTTTTATGTTGCAGTACGATGGTTCTGGGCTGGTCAGCATCAACACACCGGAGGAGCATCAGTTTATTGTCTCTTGGCTCAACCGCAACGGCATCGCAAGGTCATTTTGACACTTGACAAGGGTTCTCGTTACAACACAAATTCATTTAGAAAGGAAGCTCTCATTGAAAAATTTTGCTGATTTTTTTAACACACAAAGAATGAAACATTCTTTCTGTCTCTAAATTGGTAGCTACACGTTGTACACCTCTTTAAGTAAACAATGTGTGCGCTTGTATGCAGGTGATGAGCCAGTATTTATACAGTTGAATCTTGATCGCCCTTGGTTACTGGTTTATATCTAGACTTTGTTTTGGTCAAGCAGACAGTCAGACTGGTACACAAGTGGAGTAGACCAAGCCGGCAAGCAAATGTGGGAAGGTGACGGTCAACCTCTTGTTGGTGAGACTTCATACTGGGTCACAGACAACAGCCAGGTCACTGTATATAGACAGCTAGTGGAACGCCGTTTGGTCTACCAATACACAGGTAAGTATTAAGAACACGTATCAAAACAGTATCCAGGTGGTATTTTCTCACCCAATCACAAAATCGTAAGAGAGAAGGAATATTTCTCTTCAATCTAAGCCTGAAGCAGGAAGTTCTCGGCGTTCGTATGACATCGTGTAAAACACAGAAAAAGAAGTCAAAACAAACATGCAGATAAAATGACAACCATTTAGGTTAAAAAAAAACCCAGAAAACCCCTAATATTAAAGTAAATATAGTTTTTACGTGCTATTCCTGTGGCAAAAAGACGCAGGTATTACAAAATGAATGAGACAAGAGAATTTCGTTATAATGTCTTGAAAGGCTGCAAAAAAAAAATGATACATGCAAAATTTTCATTGCAGAGACCAGAAAAACATATGGATGGGCATGGACAAACAGGACGAGGTTATTGCCTTACATCTGCGAGATCAGCAGACAGGAGGTCTATCGAGTATACCAACAGAATAGAGACTTCTGTGAGTAACACCTTTCACGCTGGGCTCCATCTGTTGCTACTTTATTGTTAAAAAAATATTTTTTATCTTTTGATAAAAAAAACTAAAATCAACACTACAAGAAAGCATTTATTGAAATTGAAAAGGAGTTTATTTAACACGATTTCATAACATTTCATGTCGACAGATTCAAAAATTATTTCTGTACGGCAAGGCTAAAACTCTCTGCTTACAACTTCTCTGGTTCATCACTGCGTGTCTGTCTGTCTGTTTGTCGTTCTGTGTCGGTCTGTAGTTGGTCTGTCTGCGGGACAGAATGAATAATATACTGACTCATGTACACTGTCCTCTTTATTCAAGCGTTTGGAAGCGATACTTTGAACCCAAACGACTGGCCAGTGGGTCCAAACATTGTCCAACAGTCCCCGAGTGTTGTCTTTGTTGACGAAACGGACTTCGTCAACGTCGAATGCTCTGCAGTCGGCAACCCCAATCCGACATACCAGGCAAGTTCATCATAAAATATCAAATTATGTAACAACCCTATGGCATGCCTTGAAGCACTACCTGGGTGTACATTTTTTTTCCTAGTGATTGGGTAAACCTCAGTGCAATAAAGTATTTCCCCAAATCTGGGTGAGTACCCTCTTCTATTCTCGAGATACACTTCTAGGGATACACACTCGGCTGATGGAACAAAATTTTCAGATTTTAATTGACACTGACCTAAGCATCGTGAGATTGTGGGGCTGCGATCTTGTGGAAAATGTACAAATCTTCGAGCACAAAACACAAAATCGTCTAGTCCAGGAGCCTGACCCAAGCGTTCATATTTTTGCTATTTTTCTCAGTGGTTTCGCGATTACGGCACCACCAGGCAAGTGCAGATAACTGGACAGATGAATAGTCGGTATGCAGTGACCAACGGCCGGCTGAGTATTCACCTGCCCAACAAGGAGACCGACACTGGAGACTACACCTGCGTGGCCCAGAATCCATCTGGAAAGGTTTTCAGCGCTCCTATTAAGATTTCATCTGGCTGTGAGTAACTAATTGCTACACTGTTCAGCTTGGAGTAAGATTTATTGCCATTCTTTTGTCTGGAAGACAGTCGAAGGAAACTAAAAATTCGTATTTGAAATAAACTTTAAAGAGACATAACTGTTTATGCCTGGAAAAATATACTACTGGTGTTTTAGCAAATCGATTGATTGGAAAATGATTGTTTTTAGATATAAATCTTTGTCAATATACGAAAAAATTTTGGTTTTTGACTAACAAGTAGACGAGGATATTTTAAATATTTTCTCGGCAATTAAACCTCAGATACTAAAATAATTGCAGAATTTTTAACTTTCCTTAGAAAAATAATTAATTTTTTTTGTAATGCCAATCGCAAGAGCTGTGACATTTAGAATTAACAGAAATCATGCCGTGGCTCGTATCCTCTTCATAGTCTGTGATGATTACGTGAATTGCGCCATCATTGTAGAAACTTTGAAATTCCACTCTTGTTGCAGTCCTCGGGGAGTTTTCCAACGACAAGCCAGGATCGCGCACGGCCATCAGGTACCAAGGCAGCGTAGTGGACTGTCTTCCTCCAAGTTTTAACCCAGGTAAGATAGATTGTAGACACCTCATTGACTCTGAACTAAACCTTTGCATAAAGTGCCTCGTTCCATACTCTGTCAAAAGCATGTTTAAAGTCAAAAAAGTTGTGATAGAGATCCTGGTGATATTGAAGATGTTTCTGTGTCATGATGCGACAATTGAAGATTTGCTCAGTTGTGCCCCTTCCTGGCCAGAAGCCATACTGTTCTTCTGCTGGATGTTACACAGTCGTGGTGTGTCCATCCGTTGAGTACAGTAGTGCTTGGTATGAACAGACGGCCATTTCTATTATTGATGACCGAGGTATTCTGTTTATATTTCTTAGTGAGGGTAGATAGCAGGTTTGTTTGCTGTCCTTTCGTTCCATTCTGTCCTCCATACTACTCCATGGTCCGGCACTGGCCCTCGATCCAGTTCTCCCTAGCTGTCTTCATCCCTATCCTCATGTCATCGCTTTATACTTGGAAGCTTCGTTCAGTTTGATTTTACTCTCTTTCTTCCAGATTCTTTTTCGGTCACGGAGTTGTTTCTTCTTCTTTCTCTGCCGCACCGGCACTTTTTGGGTTGCTGACAGTAACACCTCTTTGATTTTTTGTCAGGAGGGTGTCTACATCGCAATTCACCATATTCAGGGCTTAGAATTTGCACTGATGTAAATTGTAGACGGTTCACACACCAGTGGATGTTCCTTCCCTCAACTTTATGTCAGCTATGGTATCAGAAGCACAATTTCACTTTCCCTGTCCTGGAGCTTGCCGGTGGACGAGATATTGTTTGTTGTTAGTTCGCCTTTCTCTTCGGTCCTTTTCATCGCAGATAGCTTTTGCTCACTGATGCCGTGATTTTTTTTTACAAGGGTTTATTCCATAGCTCTATCTTTCCCAAGCTTGTCAACAAGGGAGTGGGTCCATTTTTTCATGGTTAAGGGAGGTCTGCGCTGTTCACTCCCCAAACCCTTCAGCAAATCCTCATGATTCAAAAGGAGGGAGCAGAAGCGACAAGACTTCCTCGTGGCTTCGTAAACTAATGTGGTTAAAAAAATTATAGGACGTAGAAAAACATTTATTTATGTCATGAAACTAAAATTATAAAGCTGTCTTTCTTTGTGTGTGTGTGTTAGTCTAGCTGAGAGAAGAATGTTTTATCATTTTTTTATCAATGCATTATCTCGTTTCATTTACGAATTACTTACTTTCAACGTAACCACGGGTCTGACGAAGAATAATGACAAAGCAAATTTTCAGCACTGTCCTTCCAGTGGATGAAGGCCAACCGCTTCCTTCGGCCCGAGATGAACCCGCACACGTTTCTATCAGAGAACGGGAAGCTGTACTTCTCGGAAGTGCAGGACTCAGATGCTGCAGAATACCACTGCATCGTCACGCTCGTGGCACTTCCGGGTCAGATTCTGGCCACTGCACAACCTCTGTACCGCAACAGCCTGGGCATCGAACTGAGAGTGCGAGGAGACAGTAAGAAAATGGAATGAATGTTTGAGATGAGAAGGAGTCACGGTGGGAATGGGTCTTCCAGAAGTTTAATGTATCGAAAATATTTTTAAAGGTTTATAAACCTGTCCCAGGTAGATGAAAATAATCGTGGGTCTTAATGTGTAACCGCTCTGCGTTTTCAAGAACTGATAATCACATGTAAATAACTCGTGTGTCCGGTGTAGACCCCAGCCAGTTCGGGCCAGATATCCACAATGATTTCCCTGCTGTGTTTCCAAAGGAACCAGTGGTGGGACAAGAGATGCGTCTTGAGTGTCTGGCTTATGGCAGGTATGTTCAGGGCGTTTCTAGCCAAACAAAGGTGGACACATGCTTGAGCAAGTGGGGCACATGTTTATATCATCGTCATGTAAAATCTTAACCAAACCTGGTCAATGTTTGTCATTATTTTGTCTGGTGAAGAATGAGCTTTAGAACTTTACAAGCGCGGGATCACGAGACAGAGAGTCGCTCTGAGTGTGTGTGTAGGGTTGGGGGAGGAGTACGGAGGTCTGTGGGGACGTTGAAGTGTGTGTACAGGGTACAAGTCAAGCAAAAAAAGCTTCTCTTTTTTGATTTTGTATGTTTTTTATCAAACCTAAACATCAGATATATCCAAACCATTTACTCTTCGTCGTAACCATGCGTTGAAGCTAGAAAGATCATCATAAACATCATCATCAATCATCATCCATCAATCATCCATCATCATCAATCATCAATCATCATCATTGTTGTGTGTCTTAGGTTGCCTCTATATTACTCGTGGAGCCGGGAACAAGGGGAGCTGCCGGTAGACCGCACATCCTACGACAGCCTCAACCGCGTCCTCCGCATCAGCAACGTGCGCCTTGAGGACAGCGGCACCTACACGTGCTCGGTGAAAGGCGTCAAGAACACGGCCAACAACACCATCACTATAAACATCCACGGTATGGCGAAAGTAAAATGCTGAGATACATTTTACCTGAAGCCATGTAGCAGCTTCAAAAGGTCTGATTATTCCAAGGCTAACAACACTTGAATGGAACGTTTAGCTGAATGTTACCGGGCGGTTAACGGGATATGTCAGGAAATGTTAGCGGGTGGTTAACGGGATATGTCAGGAAATGTTAGCGGGTGGTTAGCGGGATTTGTCAGGAAGGTCATTAGACCATAACACAAATATGCATTTTGATTTTGCAGCTTCACCGTATTTTTTGTTCCCCCTGCGCAATCAACATCTTGATGTTGGAAGTCAGCTGACTTGGGTCTGTGACGCTGTAGCTATCCCGACAGCCACCTACACTTGGTACAAAGATGGAGAGAGTTTGGTCACTGACAGAGAAAAGGACGTGATGGTACGAGTATTCTTTAACAAGCTTGGGCACTGACAATGTTTTGTTGACTCTTTGAGGACCTTTAAGGCTTATAGACATCTAATATAAATTAAGAATTTTTAAGACAACAAACAACATGAAGTAAGTGTTTGATCTCACAAAGAAGGATTCCTTTACATAAGAGTTATTTATCCAAGAGTTAGTACCGTCTCTACATTTATGCACGGAATGATGATGATGATGACGACGACGACGACGACGACGACGATGATGATGTAATGCACATACACACATAAGCTGTTTAATATTGACTGCTTTGACGGAAAGAAAGGTAAAAGGAAGGGGAGGAGCGGGTCGACCAATCAGACAAAGAGCAGGGAGGATAAGGTACTTACAGCTGATGGTTCTGATGTTGTCCTGTAGGTGACAGGAAATGTCCTGAAGATTGGTAGAGCGGACGCCAGCAAGCACAATGGCATGTATGAGTGCGTTGCGCAGAACGTCCACGGCACGAATACCAGCAGTGCGCAGGTCAGGGTCCTCGGTAAGTACTTCCGCATCCGTGATGACCCCCCTCCCCCTTTCCTATTCATTCAATAATAAAGAAGATGTAAAGAAGCAAAAAGAAATGTGGTTGTGAAAGAAGATTTAGGGAAGACAGGAGGGTTAAAGGAAAGAAGGACAACGAAAATGAAATAAGAAAATAATTAAATATATTTATAGGAAAAAAAATGAAGGGAAGAAAGTTCACTGTAATATACTGACTACCGAATTGAGGAAGATGCCTAAATATCCTTCCACTAGAGTTTGCTAAAGTGACTACTTTATGACCAATGTTTGGTGTCTGCTGTCGCAGGTTTCCAGCCTTCTTTTACGAAGATGCCAGTAGCAAACCAGCTCATGGGCGCTGTGGGCGGGAACCTGACCATCCAGTGTCAACCGGAGGCAGCTCCTCCGCCCATTATCACCTGGACGCATAATGGTTCACCTGTAGGATCTGGTGGTCGTGGTCAGGTAAACGACAAAAAGCGCTTCAGATCCTTCCAGTCTGTCCATGTCTATTCGCCTACCCATTATTCTATCGTCGATTACAGCAAGCTCTTCGCACTTTCGCTAAACCTGTCATTATATTTCATACTTGCGCTTAGTTAAGAAGACTAATAAGTCAGCACAGTTTTACGCCATTCGCAGTTATCGACAGGCAGGTGGGTACATTCGACCACATCTCTGCCTGGTCACAATCAACTCTAATTACTAATTAGAAACATGTCTAATACGACACGACTTGCTCGACGAACTGTTTCAGCAAACGGTCTTCGGAGATTTAGTTCTTTCCGGTCTGACCCTCGCAGACTCCGGCAACTACACGTGCACCGCGGAAAACTCCTTTGGATCATCATCATCCAGCGGGCAGCTGCGGGTAGTCAGTGAGTGTCTTTATGCCGGCTGTTATGGCGCAGAAATAAATTTCTTCCGTACTTTTCATCTCCCTTTCTCTTTTCTTCGTTGATTCCTTATTTGATTCGTTCTTTTGAAGAAAAAGCACTGACAGTGGTTAACACTTTCACAATGTAACGATAACTCCATTATTTAAACAGCCACGACGGTGCTGAGTTATGCGCCCCAGTCACAGGAAGTTCTCCAGAACGAGACTGCGTACTTGAGCTGCCAGGCTTCCTACGCCGTCAGCAGGACAGACCTGGTGTACGTCTGGTATTTCAACGACGTGCTTCTCGACATGGATTTAGACCCGTCATACAAAATTGTAAGTTGCCATGACAACCTTCATTGAAGCAGAAACAGAAGATCAAACCCTTTTGTAACCATTATTTCTCTAGAAATAGTTTTTTTTTAGTATAAACGTTAGTTGTATGCAGGGGAAGGGGCGAAAGCAAGATCGTGACAATCCTTAACAAATAGTGTAATTGGTGTGATTGTGCTTTTTAAAAAAGTTTTCTTCTTTTTTCGAAACTTTCGTATTCCATAGTTATATTTACCCGTTTGGGGTTACTAAAGTTGGTCATTAGTCTTTTAGAAGGCAGCATTCTTAATTCTTTTCTTTAAAAAGCACACGCACTTCCTGCTTAAAAAAATAAACAAAAATGAAGGAACAAAAGAATGCACTTATTTACTTAATTAATTTCAAAGGGTGAGATGCGAGGAATCAACGGCCTGTATATAGTGGGCTCCCAGTTTAAACACGAGGGTTGGTACGAGTGTCGCGCTACATCCGTCTTTGACAGCATCGGCGGCAAAGCCTACCTCACCGTCAAAGGTCAGTCGAATTTGGGAAGATTCTGCCTCATTCTCTGTCCATTTGTAGATCTCCACATCATTGCAGAATAAATAAAGGTGACGGGCTATGATTAAAGATGTTTTGATATTGGATATATATTATAAATTGTATGTATATATGTATTTTATACTATTGAATATGTAGCATCTCATTGAAACTCATGTTCTACATTTGCCTCACGTCAGCCGCAATGTTACAAGAAATACATATTTTTTCTGAAAAACACTACGACCGTTACAGATGTACAACGCGATAATTCAATTCAATTCAATTTAACTTTATTATCTCACTAGGAGAAATTAAAAGAAATTAAAATAAAGGTTTATTATATCATGGACGGTTATGTATGACAGGACCTCCGGAGGAACCAGCTGGAGTACATATTCGCAACAAACAGGGCACACAGGTTGAGCTGTGGTGGCAGCCGGGGAAAACTCGAGGCGACTCCATCACGCAGTACCGAATAGAATTTAGAAGCGACTTCAACCAAACTTGGAGAAATCTTGTCTCAGGTGAGATTCATGTTAGTTTGTGAGGGGAGAGGGAATTGGCAAGGCAGCCAGCCTGATAACAGATGCCAGATGCATAGAAAAACAGGGTGCCCGAGACGAGAGCTGAACCCAGGACACCCATGTGACAATGGATGTCGCTCTTTTGAATACAAATAAAAAACATGTACACTTCGATAGTATGCATCTAACAACAAAAGAAAGAGTAGGTTTGAATTTTCATCCTTTCCGATCAATATTTTGATAATTATCCAAAGTTTTGTTTTCGTCATGGCAGGTATCAGTGCGGCGGATACCCAGATTAACGAGTACCCGCAATGGCGGACCTACACGATCAGAGAGGGGCTTTCTCCGGGTACCAGCTACCAGTTCAGAGTCGCAGCCGCCAGTCAGAACTTTGGCTACGGTCCTCTAAGTAGTCCTTCTGGTAAATACTCCCATTTGATGCTGCACACCGGAAAGTGCGAGCTTACTTACAGTGATCACGTGATAATCACGTGGAAACCGCGGCATTTTCACCAGTAATTTTGGTGTAAAAACTTTAGCAGTGGCAGCAATCTCACTGTACTGCCCGCGACACACTTTCTTGTGCAAGTTCTAGCTCCTGTCAGGGTGTGATCTCTGTGTCTGTCTGTGCAGATCGTTTTCTTAATCAATCAGTCGACTCATTTCAGGGTCATAGGTCACTCCAGGACTAAACTGACAATAGTGACAGACGTGTGAGCTATAAACATAATTCTAGATAATGACATGAATATATAGAAGTTTAAATTAAAGTAAACATTAGAAAAAGTTAAAAATTTATGTCATTACAAAATTTAAATGATAAAATATTAGACATTGATCATTTCCAGATAAAATATTTATTTGTGTTTGTGGAAACAAATCAGATTTATCTATTCATGATTTTTCGAAAATTATAAATATATACCCTGGAGAAGTATAGAGATAATAGTGTAAAAATAATATTAACAGAGGGTCCTATTGTGGAGACCATATTATAAACCATTACTAAAAAAACTAGTACAAGTGAAGCTGGGAACACTCCCCTTCCCTCTCTCTCTTCCTTCCTCTTCCTGATCATTCCTTTCGTCCTTCTCTCCTTCCTTTCTTTTTTTTCGGTGTACATAAGGAGTTGAACCGGTAGGGAGGAAGCTCGATAAGCAAATAAGGAAAATGTACAAGTGTTAAGTGTACGGTTTAAAGCGGAACATTTAATCGATAACTTCTAGCGAAATAAAATTCCCACTGATCAGAGGACAACACAATACAGCAGCAGCAGCAACAACAACAACAACAACAAAAGCAAGATGTAAATAAAACCTAATAAAAAGAAAAGGACAGCAAGGTAACAGGGTTTGTTTTTCAAGGGAAGAAACTGTTGTTTCAGAGATTACCAAGCTGGATGATGCTCCCCCTGTCTTCGCGCCGAGCATCGTGACTGGCGGCGGGGGCTCTGTCAGCATGTTGACCATTAAGTGGACAGTGAGTGTACAGTGTGGACAACTTGTTTACTTTCTACTGTGACATAGCACAGTCACCATGTTATTCAATGTGACAATGTAGCTCTACCTCAGAGCCCTAGGGAGACGCAGTGATACTCGTCATGTTCTTTGTACGAAGTTATCAATCGTCCTTTGCTGAATTTTTTCACAAGCAAGGGAGAAGAGATGGGCACCGCCCTTAAAAAACAAAAACAAAACAAAACTAAAACCCCCAGAAACAAAACAAAACTAAACTAAGACCCCCAGAAACAAAACAAAACAAAACTAAAACCCCCAGAAACAAAACAAAACTAAACAAAACAAAACAAACCTGCTGTCTCCGAGGTGAGTTCGATCTCGAACATCTTACTCCCGTGCGTTTATGAAACTGCTTTTATTCTTTTACCATCGTACATCGCTGCAGCTAAAATGTAGGTTCGAGGTGACTATTAAGTGTGTTTATTAAAATGCATTTCTTGAGATTTTCTTTACGTGCGTTCAGACAGAAAGTCTTTAATAATTTTTATCTCTAGTCGCTCCTCGTCTGCCATGGACAAACATTTTATAGTTTTTTTAATTTCCAGATGCAAGCAGTTTTTATTCGTAAACCTCTGAGGAGATCTGTCTCGGAAAGGGAAAATTTCTTTCACTGGCCTCTTAACTAATGTGTACACATCCACCTAGTAATATAACAGATTGATTGATTGATTGATTGATTGATTGATTGACAGATGTAGTGGTCTGTTCCAGCCTCTCCCAAAAGAACAACATGGAGGAAACGGCTTGTACTACAGAGCTCACTGGCGTCTCCATGGAAGTGAAACCGAAAAGTGGGAAGGCGTATGTAGTTTAATTTCTCTTTGTCTCTATCGTCTGTCTCTTTCCTCATCTATCGTGTCTGTTTCCTCATGCCACTGTCCATTGTTCTCTTTACCTTGTGTCCCTTAGACGTCAGCGTTGACCTGTCACTTTTCAAAACATCTTAGTTTGCCTGTCACTTTCTGTGTCACATGTAACAGCCTGTCACTTTCTGTGTCACTTGTAACAGCCTGTCACTTTCTGTATGTCACATGTAACACCTGTCACTTTCTGTGTCACTTGTAACAGCCTGTCACTTTCTGTGTCACTTGTAACAGCCTGTCACTTTCTGTGTGTCACTTGTAACACTCTGTCACTTTCTTCGTGTCACATTTGAGCTGCAACTCTTACCGTCTTCAGTTTCGTAAGAGTAATGTTTTTTCTTGGTGTCTCAGAGTAAAGACATCTATGACGACACAGCGGAAGTGGACCGTTACGGTATGATCACCTACTCTCACTACCTGCCCGATAGAGAGAAGTACTACACACAGTACGATGTCAAGGTGCAGGCCTCCAACACCATGGGACCTGGACCCAACACCTCCGTGGAAGTCATCTACTCTGCCGAGGACCGTAAGCTGAACTCACCTGTCGGTCAAATTCTCTTCAATACGTTTTCTGATCACTGTCTGGCAATATCCTTTTCATTCGTTACATTCCAGTTACTTCATTCTAGAAGGCAAAATAATATATATTACCGGGTTGGGGTCCATGTCTTTGTAAACACTACTTGAAATTTTCCATCCACATTATCTCCCTTTCATCTTGACTGTATTTGTCTGCATCTGTTCTTCTCTTCTGTTGCCTTAATATGTATAGAGAGAATAAATAGCTTTGAATGATAACAAGTTGTGATGAGAGATAAATCATACTAATAGAACGTGCATTTTGATAATAGGATTTATATTGGTAAACACAATTGTTACAATGCCAGGATAAAACTGACTGGCTGTTACTGTTAAATCAGTGCCAACTGTCACACCGCAGAAGGTGAATGCCATCAACATCAATGCCACCGCTGCTAAAATCACGTGGGAGATGACAGCGGTGTCTAGAGAAGATGTCCGCGGGAGAATCTTAGGCTATCAGGTAAGCAAGCGAACAAGTAAGCAGGCGAACAGGTACGCATGTGCTCCAAAAAGATGAAGCGGTGTTGGTAAGAAGTGTTCACCCTTTACAGAAACTACGTCCTCACATTACAGACGGACATACTCCTTCCTCAGCTCTACCGATCATACTGTCGTCAAACTGCTCCATACTCTTATCCTACTCTTCCATCAGTTTTTCTCACTGCATGTACCCAGAAAAATATTATCAGCGCCAAAAAAAAAAAAAAAATAAAAATAAAAATAAAAAATAAAAAAAAAAATAAAGAGAGAAATTTTAAAACTGTTGTCAAAATATATCGGGGGACAATGACAATTCTTTCGACTATGATAACAGCGGGTCCCTGCACACTCACTTGCTCAATCATTCACACAAGGGTCTAACCTATGGGACAAAAAAGGGGAGGGAATTATGAAAACATTTTAGAAAGAAGACGGAAAGTCGCAGAGTATGGGCAAACCACAAAAAGACAAAAACAAAAACAAAAAAAAAACAAAAACAAAAATAAAAACAAAACAAAACAAAACAAAAAAAAACCAGGTTAACCTTCATAATGGTTTAGTCGTTGGCTTTTCTACCACAAAGTTTGAGGTAGTAACATTTCCTAGAATAGTCTAGTTGTTATACTATTTTCTCAATAAATTGTTTTCTTTACTCATTCTCTTGTTAAAAAGCTACCACAATTCTTATAAAATAAATAAAGCACAACCGAAATAAAGAAAGAGTACACATTACGAAGGAAAACACTTCTTTTGTGGGCCACAAGGAAGGCTTGACATCTGCGTGGGTCTAAAAGTATCTCTATTTTCCAATCATACATACAGCTCTAATCCACCCGTTTATCTACGTCAGGTAAACTACTGGCTCATCACAGAAACCATGATCACTTCTTGGTACTACCGGCAGTACGGCGAGGCACAAGAAGCTGTGATTATAGGGCTAAAAGGCAACGGCGACTACTGGGTGAACGTTCAGGTGTTCAACTCAGCGGGCCTCAGTCGCCCGAGCGGCGATTTCTACCTGAACCCATATTACGACCGTAAGTAGACCTTCTACATCGTCACACACGTTAGATGACCTTTGGCCCTCGTATTTGAAATTTAGTGTTGATCTTGTCATTTGTCACAGACTTATGTCACAGTGTTAGCTTATGTTGGGGACAAGTAATGCCACAGGCATATTATTGGATTTTTTACCTTGTGTTCGTGACTTTCCCGGGTAGACTCAAGATCCTGTTTACAAAAGATCACCTTAATATTACTGCACATATGTCACTGTGATATGCTTTGCTAATGTAACAGTAATGCTTTACGAATGTAACATCACGATGCTGTTTACCCGCCAGCGCCTCATCATTACCCCGAGTATGTCACGGTGATGTCCGACGGACCCGAGAGTGTGAGGGTGTCTTGGAGAGGGGTTAGCTACGTCTTGAACGAATCTCCAACCCTGGGTTATAAGGTCACTGATCTTTCTATCCATTCATTCCCTTTCTTTCTTTCTCTCCCTCGCTTTCTGGGTACTTAAAATGGCTTACAAGTGAAGTGTAAAAGTATATAAATACGGAGAAAGTGTGCATGCTCGTGCCTGTGCGTGTAAACAATAATGAGTATCCTTTTGGACTGAACAGAAAATGTTTAAATATAAGGAAAGTTTAAAGCAATCAGAATACTTTGGAGTGAAAAATAAGACCAAAAATTAATAACAACTTATATAGCAACATATCAGCCATATGGACAACCTCATAGCGCTTTACAAAGAACGAAATACACGTTTAAATAAGTTAATGAAATGCCAGGGTTATTGTTTCTGAAGGAAAATTTCTAGAGGAATGTTAAATAAAAGGTGTACATCCAGCTTGAAGACCATGTTGAAACCTGTACTCATCACTACCTCTCTTTCAACGCAGATCTGGTGGTGGCCATACACTGATGACATCCGTACAGCCAATGAAGCAACGTTCGGGAAGGAGTACACGGGAGTGCTACACGGAGTACAGAAGGACATTGTCTACGTCTTGCGTGTCATGGCGACAAGTTTAGGCGGTGATGGAACAAAGTCCCCGGCTACACTGTTCACACTCGGTGGGTGCAGTTCACCGCATGTCTGAAGACCAGGCTTGTGTCTATTATTTTATTTTATTCCATCAGCTCACACACCCGCTGGTTCTTATGGTGCATGTGTCTTATCTAAATCTTATCGCAGCGCTGTGGTTTGAAAATATCTTCAGTAGCAGGTCTGAGTGTGGTCTGAAGAGTTACTCTTTGGAAGTAAATCCGAAAAACTTGGACTTTGTCCTCCGACTTACAATGTCCCACAAAGCAACTCCAGGAGTCTATAGTCTCATTTTTAAATTGCTCACTAAATGTAGGCGTCTACACTTTTTACCTAAAATACTTTCAAAGTGCAGTGTGTTCTAAGCACGCACACACACACACGCACATACACGCACACACACACTCTTTCTGTAGCGGAAGTAACGTGGGCCAGCATATCAAAACTCACATTTGTTAGCAGAAATCGTTATTACCAGACGACATCTCGCTGCCCTCCTCGAAAGGTGCTGGGCCCACCTGTCGTGTGATGACGTCACTGGCTTTAGTGATTAAAAACGTTCTCAGTGTGGTGTCACTCCAGTGACGCACGCGCAGGGACGGAGCAATAGGAGGGGCGAGTTGTATGGTCCTGCCGTTGCTCGAAATCATCGCCAGAACGAGATTTTCTTTTCTTTACTTTTTTAAGGATGTGTCAAGCTACTCGCGCTATGATGCGAGTATGAATAGACGATTCCCTTCCGACTTTTGTTTCTCTTTGTTCAGTTTGTTTTAGACACTTGTCATTGAATAGCTTTCCCCCAACTTCTTTATTTCTCTGTTTGTTCGTTTTTCTGTCTGTCTATTAATACGCGTATGTGTGTTTGTGTGTGGGTGAGTGTGTATGCATGAGTGCTGGAGCGTGAATGGTTGTGTTGCAGAATGTGTAACCATTGCTGTGAGTGCACAAAAAGGCTCTATTTCCAGGAAAGTAAAAGAATGTAAAATGAGCAGGGAATGACTGTAAACGGACAAATGTGCAAGATGAAAATGTTGGGAAAAGTTTTATCAGAGCTACGAGATTAATTTTCACACTAGGAAAAAGCAAAAACGTTTCTCACCTCAAAATATTTTTGCTGGTTTACAGGTGGCCAAGTGAGGTTTAACCCCTTAACCTCTGAGATTTTTGCTGCTGCTGGAGTGTTGCATCCTTGTTCGTTTTTGCTCTTCCTCTGTAGCATCGCGGCCATGTTGTCTAGAATCCTGCAAAACTGAAGACAACCACACGAAGACAAGTGCATGACAATTTAACTCACTGTGTATATATTTTATTTTGTACTTTTTATACAAATTTGCTTTATGTTCGTCTGTCTTATAACTTTGCATATCGTCTTTCTCTGTAGTCATTTATGAAGATGTTTTCTTTCATGTTTTTAGCACAAGTCATTCTCATCTCATTATTGAAAGGGACCTGATATTGCAAAGTGTTGTGTATGCTTTTCACGATTAATATTTTTCACCTGTTCATAGTATCTTCAGTAAGTCATTAGAATATTTTATCATATAAGCATTGTGACCAAGTTGTAGAAAACATGTTGCAGTATAAATAAGGCAATGTAAGAAACAAATAATGTTCCATGTAATATTATACTTTAAACAATAACTAGCATGGTATCAGCTGAACAAAGATCTATATATCTTTTTTTTCGGAGTTATTAGCCGTTGCGCAGATTGTTCGTGGGTTTTTAATTCAAAAGCTCATTGGTGCAGACCATCAACCAGTGATACTGATGGTGCTTTAGTGTTCATACATCACGCTTACTTCATCTTTTGTGATAGTTTGAAAATGTTAAATAAACTGAAACATCTCAATTTATAGATGTCTATGTTTTCGCTTTTGCTTGTGCCATATTTATTTATTATTCCCCATTCTATACTGCTGGGTGATCTTGTGATCTCGTCAAGTAATTCCACTAATGAGTGACACGGTGTGCATTGTGCAGAATGTCTAATGTAAAGTTCTCAGACCAGGTAGTTATTGTGCACCTTACTCTAAAATGTTTTACTTCAAATGCTGCATGTCATATTGATAGTTTAATCATTCGAGATGATGATTTGGTGGCAGATAAATTGACTTTTATTGTCCCTATAGTTTATGGGAAAGATGTCCTGTTGATCATCGTCTACCAACGTGTCTACCCTTCTACGTTGTTAGTTCGCGCAGAGAGATTATATCTAAGCTCTCTGGTTCGCGTTAGTGGCGAATCAGAATAAAATTCACTTGCTGCTCTAATTTTGTTGGGAAAACATTTCTTTAGTGAATTTTTGTTAGCCAGAAAACATGTTACTGAAAAAATCGGAACTTGACACTTTCATAATTTTTTTACAAGTAACAAGTTAGAGCATGAAGACAGGTCGTATATTTATCATAAGAAACGCCTTGATAAAGTAATTGTTAAAAAGACAGTTGTGTGGAACGGTCTTTTCTGAGCCCGAGAATTTTTTTACACAGTTTTACTAGAACACAATGAAAAGTTTTATAATTTATCGTAGACAACATGTCTGCTGTCACACGTAAATATGTGCTTATCAGTTTCCGTTGCTGTTAATTTGCTTTTGAGAGTGATATAAATCTTTAAACAAAATCAGGTGTCACCAGATGACCTGCCTAGTCTTCATCATAAGTCAGCGACCATGCTGCGACAAGGAAAGCAATGACACATTGTGATACCATTGTAACAGAAGTCATGAACATAGTTTCTAGAAAGCGATGCTGAAAACACACTAGAAGATGTTAAAAGTAAAAATGAAGATGGGAGGGGCACGGGAAGGGGAAGAGAGATGACTTGGCTTGATATATGGAGTGACTAGCAGACCGGATGAAAACATGCCTAAATTATCTTAGTATTGAAAATGTGCGCATACTTACAACTTATTGACTTGTTGTATCTCGAATATTTAGTACTGTGAACAGCTGCCGCCACTTTTGGCATTTTCTCACACCGATGGATTATATCACAAGAGGACATCGTCTACAAGACAGGCCAGTCGGTTATCTCTGTGTGAGGAAGGGGGACGGGGAATCCTTTTCAAGGTCCCGTGATCAGTTAACCTTTTTGGTGCAGGGCCACCGTGTACTCGTTCGCAGAATCCAGGTGTGATAAGCGCGAGAAGTAAGGTCATGCAAATCCCCAGGTAGCCCTCAAACAGTGTTGAGTGAAATAATGGAGGAATGAAACAAACATTTTTTCGTAATTCAGTTCCTAAGCGCACATAAAATTTCGTCCTGGAGATAAACAAAAACTGTTATTTATCTTTTCTGACATAGTTTCAATGGCAAGGAATGTAAAGTCAATGATTATGTGAGTTACCAGGATCAGACTTTATTCCTTGATGAAAACATTTTGTTAACTGCGCTGTTACGCGAGAATTTAAAAATAAATTGTATTATCAACATACCATGTGTCGTGTAGGAACTTTCTAATTATAAACACATATTTTACAGTTGTTTTGTTATATGTTTTGTAAGAACAGAACGTATTTTTCGTGCACCTCATTACTGAAGGTGGATTTGGGTGGCTCAGAGGACAGGAGTGACAGAATGAGACTGTGCACTTTGCAAAAGTGTTGACTACAGCTTGACCAAAGATAGCAAGCTAATTGTTAGGTAGATAGTTTTTCATAACGATGTTATAAATGCCAAAATGGCCCTTGGAAATAGGTTGCCCACGCCTGATGTACATCTAGCATCATCTAGTCGTAGAGGTCACCGTTATCTCCCGACTTGACAGTCATAATATCCGGGTCAACTCTTGTTTGGAGTAGAAGGGGAGGGGGGAAATGAGGGAACAGACGGGGAGGGTGGTACAGCGATTCAAGATCTTTCACCGAGTAAACGGTTATCATTCATTCTTATGACCCTAGCAACTTGACAATCTTAGTGGCAGATGAGTACTAGTCTGTCTGCTAAAGTAAACCAACATGGACAGGTAGAGTCTCTCTGTACAAGGTGTCATCTAAAAATCCTTTTAACATATATTTCCCACAAATTCTTTAGGTATTCAAATATGAAACCAGGTTAAGGCCATCCACAACACCAAAAAAAAAAAAAAAAAAAAAAATCGCTGTAATTGGACAGGCGCCAGTCGCTTCTTCTTTGGTGGGAACTGTCCAAGGAGCATTGAAAGGGGAGAGTTCTCTATAACTCAAGTGAGCGACTTGTTCTACTCTCTGGTGTCCCACGTTGTGTCCAACTTTCCTTAACCTGCACTTTTAAACGACCTTACAGTCAATAAAAGTCACTGCTTTGTTCATTATATCTGCCCAGTTTATTTGTCATATCGAGAAACATTCCGTTGTTTGACTTAGTAAAAAAGTGCTTTCCCTTTGAGGCAATTTTAAATTACGGTGGAGAGTGAGGGTCAGAGGAAATCGGAGTACCCGGGAAATAAATCTCAGGGTTACATACAGAGCATCCCGAGACGAGATTTGAACCTGAGACCTTTTTTTTTTTTTTTTATTACTGCAAGATGAAGACAAGCGAGTGTTTAAATATGTATTGCCTTATCCAGCCTTCGTTTGAGAAAAGCATAAACACAGATTCTTCAAAACATTGTCATTGTTCTTATTTTTCTTTCTGGATGTTAAACAAAAGTTCACATGCAAAGTACTACCCATTTGAAGTGCATGGCAATGAAGCCTATTTAGTACTCAGCACAAAGATTATTTTCATCTAATTCGGTTAGAGGGTATTTTTTCTCTAATTTTTTTTAAAGGAATGTGTATGTTTTTACAACGTTTTTATTTGTTGAGCCACTAGAAAGTTTTAATCTTTTCAAGGTCTAGTAGGATGCACTGTTGGTCAATGCTCCATGGAGAATTTTTCCCCAAGTCTGGGTAAATACCTTTCTTGCCATCTCGACACACACGTATACAAACATGACCATGGACAGAAAGTGGTGTCAACAACATAGGCTGTCAAAACCTTTTCCAATGGGACAGATGCTAATTGGGCATAGCTTTGTATCCTGGTGACATCACGCTGTTAAAACATCTTTCTTGTCTTAAATTTACATCTTGGCTATATATTTTATGGTAAGATATTTTTCTCTTCCTATTCGTTTACCTATTTGCACCAAAGTGTATCTATCCACGTAGAACCAGCGTAGCAGGAAGCGATACATAGTTTGTGATGAAAAAGATCGTCCTCTGTAGTAATTTTAGACAACATTTAGTAAACATTTATTTGAGTATACACAAACACTGGCACAAGCGGTCAGACTTAAAAAACCGTATACACACCGAGAAAGTGACCAGACCAGATGATATATATATACGTATAAGTCGCTGAGGTACAGATTCAAATAAAAATTCACGTATCATATGCGAGATAATTTTTTGTATTTTGTAGGCTTGCACTTTGCCAGGTCACAACTAAGCTACATGTAATTTATTATACATACCTTGTCTGCTGCCACGCTAAATATTTACATATCGCTTTCATTTGGTGTTTCTTTGAACGAGTTTTGTCCGCTGTGGGTGCTACAAAAATAATTTTAAAAAACTTGAGACGTTAACAAATCACTTCGATAATGTCTAACACATTTTCTGCATTCTTTTATTCGTCTTTCACATTTTCGTGGATTGGTTATTTTAAGACTGAGGCTCTGTACTGGATGAATTCCCCTCTGGGTGTCTTATACCGCACTACAAGAAAAAGACCAGAGTGCCAAGTATAAAATTATGCCGAAAGTTAAAAAAAAAATACATAGGCAGGTAGCATTTGACAAATTCTCACCAGACTTTTTATTGACTGCTTTTGCTGATCCCTATCTATTCCACTTGTCTAAAAGATAACGATAGCGAACATATATATTGCTTCATGAATAACGAAAAAAAATTTGTAGAGAGAGAGAGACTTGAGCAGATGGCGGGGCTCATACGTGGTTCCAGTGAGATGTTCTGTTTGGAACTGTGCTCTAATGATGTGTCTTCCTGTTTGTATGCCACGTGGACCTGCGGATTGTGAATCGTGTTGTATGTAGACCATACCCTTTGGTGAGGAGGATACAGTCTGCTGCCTACTTCTGTCATTTTATTATATCTTCACCTTTCGTTGACTCCATGCCGCCTACTGTGATTAGTACAACATATTGAGCTTGCCCATAGCACAGGTATATGGAGCTACATAAGCGACCTTTTATAATATATATGTTATCAGTATTGTTGAGACAAGTGAAATCTTAGCACATAGACAATTCCCCCTGTACCAGCTGCATTTTAAAACTTTAAGCCGGACTCGACTAACATCATATTTATATTCCAGCGTAACCATAATACCAACAGCTCGAAGCAAATACCCTATAGGCATGTCAACAGGGCCTTTGCATATTTTTAAGAATCAGAATGCTGTCAACACCAGAGTAGTAAAACTGTCACGAGATTTTCGTGTATCCGGATGAGCAAACGATTAGACCTTGACATATGCTATTTTATCCGCAAACACCATAAAAAGGGTTGTACGGACAAGTAAGAGGTGGAATTGTGTATATCTTATAATTCAAAATATAAATAACAAACATTTCTATAGAGTTTTTTTATGCTGGAATATACTTCTTAGAGCCAACAACGATCGGCGTGAAACATCGTCCTTCAAGCTTCTAAATAATCTTTAATGAATATAGTACATGTACTCCCATCTTTTACTACCTATCAAGTACCAGTCCCATCCCATGTAAGTGTATATATAAGTGTATATATATATAAATAATATATTTCCTAACATTTTCTTTAAATGGATATGTAAGCAGCTTCAGTAATGTCTGCAACATTGTACGCTATGTTGTTTAAAAATAACTGGAATGAGAAATGACATAATGATGTGCATACTCACGGTCCTCTCCGGTCACGTGACTGGAGCATGTCAAGCTGCTCTTTTGCAAAGGCGCATGCGTCCCCTCCATGCACGTGATAACAGCAACAGATAAGATAACTTTGAGGTGTTCCGCCGCTGATGTCTTTCCACCTTTATCTTGGAGCACAATAGGTGAATGAAGAGGAAAAAATTATTCAATGCTTGCCTCGAGTCTTAAGTGAGTGAGTATTGTGTCTTTGACGTTCACAGATATATATACACACACAAAAGCAAAGACTTTTAGCAACATTTTTAGAGTGGTGTTAAGAAATTCATTAATAAGCAATGTAAAGGGTAATAAATATACAAGTGAATTGCAAACTTCGGACTTTTTTCTTGTCTGGTAAGGATCATGCTTAGTAAACAAATAAAGTAGGTCTCGATGTCTTCGCTATTTATTATATTCACTTTGTATGCACGGATTTGAACTACTACGCGGTAGAAGTTCACTATTTTAAAATATTTTGAATTTTCTGTTAAATAACGGTACTGCCAGACTTTTGAGCAGTTAATTCTGTTGCTCACATATCCAGTTGTCCACATACCCAGAATATAGTGTTTTTTTAAAATGAGCGATGCCGTGAGGGGGAAGAATCTGAATATAGAGTTCTTTGCTGAGAGGATCCGAGAAATTGACTTATGAAAAGTATACCCACTCAAATTGTGAAATCTACAGAAAACGAAGGGAGGCATAGATATTGCTGAAAGTTTGTACAATTCTGCGAAAGGACGGGAAAGGAGAGAAAACGTGTTTATCATGAACTCCATAGACGCAGGTTTACACTGGTTGACGATAAATGGAAGAAAAGAAGCTGAAACAATGGCATGTTTTACAAGCAATCTACGTAGAAATGCATTTTAAGAAGAATTTTGCAAAACACAAAAGTAAGACAGGAAAAATTATTGTGGTTCTGTAAAATTAATGGGAATGTTAGGTCACTCTTCTGCTGGATGGCTTTCATGGACCAGG
Source organism: Pomacea maculata (assembly GCA_004794325.1). Lineage (NCBI taxonomy): Eukaryota > Metazoa > Mollusca > Gastropoda > Architaenioglossa > Ampullariidae > Pomacea > Pomacea maculata. Next base: position 891,816 of record SRHC01002094.1, read on the forward strand.
ATCCAAAGTATGAATGATTATTTCCCTTCGTATCTCGATATAGACACAATAAATATCACGATCAGAAAGAGGTCAACAACAGACACTAGCATTGTAAATGGATAAGTTTAAGTTGTAAATGTACAGCAAATGGGAGAGATAAATCTGTAAAAATATTGGAACGGAGAGGCTCTACTGTCTAGTAGTTGGTGCAGTTGACTGTGGAACAAAAAGTTGCTCACTCGAGGTCTGCGGATCGATTCCCCTCGCTCCTCCAAGCCCACAAACATCTTTCCAGCTAAAATACATATATCAGAGAGATTAAAGGGGAGCTCAAGGTATGCTTAGGCTCCCCATGGGTGATCTGACACAATGAACTACTTATGTTTACCTTATCTACCATCACCATGTTATGGGACTGTAAGTAAATCATTTTTGCCATTTTTTTCAACCGAAAAGCTAATCATGCTGATAGCTCATTTTTTTTACTAGTTCCACAGCCAGCTACAATATTAACAAGCTAGTCTCGAGTTTTTACCTGCTTGTAGAATATTAACTTCTTCTTGCTCGCTTGCTCTGTACCCAGCAAAACTATGGCCCAAATCCTACTTTTCTCCCTCTCTCTCTCTGCACATAAAAATTTCGATGTGGACGAAATTCTTCCATCACCGAGTGGTAATCCTAACCCTTATCTGCAGACTTGACAGTGGGGGCAGAGGGTCAACAGCATTGCCTACTTTGTTCAAGTCTTTCCGAGACACGAGGTAGACCAGGTGCTTGATGCCACATAATTTTTATTTCTCACCGAGTTTACGGTAAGTTTTAACCTGTTACTGCTGAGAAAAATTATAGAAATCTGATCCTCTGAGTGTCAGTTCATTAGCGAAATATTCTACTAAGGAAAATTGTCATGTTCATATAACACATCTTTGCAAGATTATGTCGTTAAAACATTAAAAAAATATTTTTTCTGAAATTTCCCGATAATATTTGGATATCTTGTTGCTAAAATATCCCTGACATAATCAAAACACCATAAAGACATACCGAATTCAAAATATGTATTATAAATAAATAATAAATGAAATATTATTTTGGAAAAATGTTTGTCGTTTCATGAAATAATTTTTTTTTATTCATAGACAAAAATGTTTTAGTCAAGATCAGCATTGATACTTTTAAAAAGTGATCTTTTACTTTTCCAGGCTAGAGATATCATTGGAATGCACCAGGAAACATGAGGTCTCAGCCTTCTCTTTTTATCTGTCTTCTCGTCTTAACAGCATGGGACACACTGGTTCTTGCCCAATTCGTTTATGGTAACAAGGTTTCTTTACTTAATTTTACAGTGTGTATACACATATCACTTTATTGTAACTGCGTGTGTGTATATATATATAATGTAAAACACAAATATTACATAAATCGTAATTTTCAGGAAAATTCTAGAAAAATAACAGAAAGTGAAGATAGAATAGGGCATGCTAAATCCGCGAACACATACATTAAACTGTTCAACGAGCTGTAACAATAGAAAGAGGTAAAAAGGGATTCTTTAAGCAGAATTTATTGGCACCAACACATCTATCAGTAAGTGACCTTACCGGACACTCAGGTGAGAGAACAGGGAGGTCAACTGACGATGAAAGTGGTGTACAAGTTGTGTCACCTTGTTTGTCACAGAGTGCCCTCTGGACTGGCCTGCTTTTGAACAGACCTGCTATCACTTCGTGTCCTACCCTCTTCGACCATTTGACGAAGCCTCCCAGTCATGCAGGGTCAGTAGTCACCACTACAGTATTTATTTGTCTGTTCTATTGGCTGTCTGGCCCCACGTCCGTGTTGTTGTTGTTGTTAATCTTGTTGTTATTGATGATGATGGTGGTAGTGGTGGTGGTGGTGATAGCTGGACTAGTTTTTTCTCATTGGTGATCATTATCCAGAGTGACTTCATTCCTTTCGTATTTGAAACAGTTTATTAGTATGACGACGACGACGATGATGATGATAATTTAAATACTATCAAGCGATTGTTGAAATGTGGTTGATGTTTCCCACAGTCTGACGGCGCCAGGTTGGTTAGTATCAACAGCCCTCAAGAGCATCAGTTTATTGTCAACTATCTCGCCAAACATCATAGCTCAGGGTGAGCAACACATTCCTGAACTCGATCTTTTCTAGTAGTGATACAGTGAGGTGCTATGGGTTTTGGTGTGGTGGTTGATGTGACTTATAGTCTCAGATATATTTATAGCCATACTTGTATAACTCGTCTGCGGGGGGAGGTTTGCGCACGCACGCGCGTATATGTGGTGCGCACTTGCACGACAGAGGAAAAGATAAAAGAAGAAAAAAGGCAGTCTTGAGTTGTTCTACCAATGTTAATATTTTCCACTGAAATTTTTCATAATCGTTTGTGCTGTAGACAAGACCGGTGGTACACAAGTGGGGTGGACACCGCAGGGCAGAGAAAGTGGTTGGGAGATGACCAGCCGATGAGCACTGATGCTGTTTACTGGAATGAGCTTGATGACGCCGCTCCCTTGCAGCAGAATACGGAGCGCCACCTGGTGTACGAATACTCAGGTAGATGCCCCATGTTTCTAGAAACCCTGAATCCAGTGACGTCATTCGCTCTTCTCGACTTGCAAATATCCTATAACGATATTGCAAGCTCCGGCCGTACTCAAAGTTTTAACTATGGGGATGTACAACAGAAAATTAGAAGAATGTTTATTGGTAGACAGACGGACAAAGAGAGAGAACAGGCATACGGATAGACAGAAATAATTTCAAAATTAAAGGGACACAATTATGAGCTATTTTTGAGGCGGTAAAGGGAGATTATCTACTAAATCATGACGACCATGCTGATTTACGACAATATAATAAACATCAACTCACTGTTCCACTGACAACAATAACAGTATTTTTCAGGTTTCGAAAGTAACATCGTAGACTTGAAAGTCTCGAAGACGAAATGAGACCAAAACAAACAAATAAACAAACAAAAACTACAAACTGCAAAGCTTACCGCACCCTACGACGAAAAAACAAGTAACTGATGGATGAGTTGTCCTTTTCCTCACCAAGCTCCGAAACTGTCTCAATAATATTTCTGTTGCTTTCTACAGAGAGTCGGAGAACTTTCGGGTGGGCGTGGACAGCGCGAACTAAGGTCTTGGCATTCATCTGTGAAATAAGCCAAAAGGAAATATACCGTGTTTATCAGAAAAACAGAGACTTTTGTAAGTAAACAAGACAAGATTTCTTGCATTTTCTATTGTTATGCCGAGCTGCTTGTTACTTATGCCACACAATAAGATGAAGATTATAAATCGATGAGATAAAAAAAGAAGAAATCAAATATAATATAAAATAGCAGAAATGTAATGTTTAATTTGTCTAATACGAAATAGCAAACCATGTAATGTTAGTTTATTTAGTATTTCGTCCGTCGTCAGTCATCGGGATTTAAACAGAGTTTGAAGTTCGAGAAAGCTGTTGATTATTGATTCAATCTAGTCTTTGCCCTGCGGCGTTTTTAGCCATGAAATCATTTAATAATAATCACACAATAATAATCCCATCGCACAATAACCATCTCACAACAGATGCTGAGAATATGGCAAAATATACAGATGGATACACGATACTAAAACTATAAAGATATAGGGATTACTTAAACAGTGATACACAATTTGAATAAATTTGTTTAAGTTAGGAAGTATAATTTTGGATTCAGCTTATGGGAGCGAACTCCAAAATCCTAACGACTGGATAACAGGACCCAAGATACTGCTCCAGTCCAAAAGCGTTGTGTTTGCCGCAAGAGTGGACTCTATTAGCATTGAATGTTCGGCAAGCGGCAACCCCGCCCCACACTACCAGGTGAGAAAAAGTGGCCTGAGGTGTAACTCTAGACAACCATTTCTATTTGACTGTGGAATATTGTTTCTTAACATTATCTATTTGTCGCAAAGAAGTCTTTATAATTCTTTAGAGTCATCAACGTCTCGCAGGACATCACGAAAATGCTGCAGAATTTTATAAACACCTTGTTCTTCCTCATAAAAACCTCTCTAATCATTAGAAGGCTGTGTCTCAATAAAGTCATTTTTTGGTCTTTTCTTCTGTAGTGGTTTAAAAACTTCGGGAAAGCTGATCAAGTACCGATAGCTGGGCAGACGAACACTCGTTATACAGTGACAAACGGTCGTCTGACTGTGGACATCCCCAACGAGAGACAAGACTCTGGAGAATACACCTGTGTGGCCGAGAACACCGCTGGCAAGGTCTTCAGTGGCCCCATACAGGTAGCCGGAGGATGTAAGTAGTTTCACTGCTCTTTTCTTCATTATCTTGAAATCAAAGAGTTCTTGTTAAGAACAAACAGTGACGTGGTTGTTAAAGGGGAGCTATTATCAATTCTTTGCTGTCTTTTCAATTTGACGATTTCATCTCATGAGCAATAATGTTTTTGGTAATTATGCATTGCAAAGCACAGGATGTATTGTCAAAGCATTTTTATTCAAACACGTGTTGCAGATGTTGGAGAGTTTTCCAACGATAAACCAGGTACACGCACTGCTCTTAAATACCAAGGAGCAGTCCTGGACTGCAAGCCTCCCAGTTTTAATCCTGGTATGTAGTTATTTTCAACAAAAAAAGGACATTTTTCTGAGAAATAGTAGATTGTTTTAGGGATCCTTGTTGACGTACTTTCAAATAGATTATTAGAAAATGTTTTAGAATATATATATATACCCGTTAGTTGATTTTGTCAGGTCGTTGATTTTATTTACTGATGATTGATTATGTACTTTATTTTCCTCATCGAATGTCTTTTATTTCCAAGATCAGCGTAAAATACATTTTACGAAACAGAATTTACACTCGTAAATATTCTCTCGATGTATTGCATACCCGTACAACAGTCTTATCAACACGTGTCATATTAATTTAGACATAGCTCTAAATTAATTGTACCCACGTTTGTAATAAAGCTTAATTTTGCTTTTTCGTTTTGTGCAACTTCAGCTCTGGTTTACCAGTGGATGAAGGCCAACCGGTTCCTTCGCCCTGAGATGAACCCACACACGTTTCTATCGGAGAACGGGAAGCTGTACTTTTCCGAGGTACAAGAAGCAGATGCCGCGGACTACCACTGCATCGTGACGCTGGTGGCTCTACCCGGCCAGCAGCTGGCCACCGCCCAACCTTTGACCCGCAACAGCCTCGGCATCCGCCTGCAGGTTGCTGGAGAAAGTAGGTCATAATTTTCTGGAGATAGTGTATCTCACATTTTCCCAGCACCGAGGTCACCTGTTGACAGGTCTGCTTTTGATTTCAATAGAAAGAAGCGGATCGATGTGTTAGGAGGCTAACCTGGAAAATACATGGGACGTGGCTGGATACATTATGATGAAATTAAAATCAAGAGGAATGGAAAAGAACAATTTTTTTAAGGCGATGTCGTTGCTGATGTTGATGTCAATAATAGTTTACGGCGACGGTGATAACGTTTGTCTGTCACAACAAATGTCAGCAACACACAGCTGAAACAGCCGTCTTCCACATGTTAATCTTCTTCCCTCCGTACACCATCTTTCACGACTCTTGCACTTGTCCACAAATCTTCAGCACCGCACTTAGCTTGATTGTAAAGAATAGTATTATAGTACAGCTGTACAGTTGCCCATACAATAACTAACATTGACATGGACAAAAATAGAATGACACGGGCACGAAACAATGACCCCTCCCCCTGTCCCAACTTAAATCACTTGTTTTCTTAAGTATGTTGCAGTGTAAAAAATATTCAGTATTAATATACAAACAAACATTTGGCAAAAGAAATGTTTCGCGATTTATTCATCATAACAACAAGAAATATAAGGGTTCAACTTTCTTTTTTCAACAGGCTCTAACACCTTTGGACCGGAAATCCACAACGATTTTCCTGCTGTCTTTCCTCAAAACCCACTCGCAGGACAGGATTTGAGACTGGAATGCTTAGCTTATGGGCGGTATGGTTGCGAACGTTTGTGATATAACGTGAACATGTACACTTATTACCCGAAATACAAACAATTACACGTATTTCAACTTTATTTTTCTTTATCTGCATCTCCATCTCTTTTATCCTACAAATAGTTTTCTGTTTCTGTTGTTCTTGCGTGTCTGTTTAATTTCTTCGCCTTGTAGTAGATGAAGAAAGCAAAGCTCTCTCTCTCTCTCTTCCCCCTTCCCATGATAAATTAGGTGCATCACATGGCGGGTAGATGGAGGTAGATTTTCTATTAATAGTACTCGAAAAGCCCCAGACAAGAGACCTTCTGGACGAGTACTGTCGCACTACCTGCATCACCATCCGCACGAGCTTGATCGTCTGCAAGTCTTTGTCTTCTGTATTTCACAGCTTGCCACTGAATTACGTGTGGTCACGGGTGGATGGAGACCTGCCCATGGATCGTGTCGCATTTGAAAGTCTCAACCGGATCATGCTCATACGGGACCTGCGGCTGGAGGACAGCGGGGAGTACACGTGCACCGTCAGGGGACCCAGTAACGTGGACTCGCGCAACATCACCGTCAACGTGGAAGGTGACGTCACAACAGTCACGTGAACTGTCTGTTAGTGCTACACCTGTAACTAGCTGGACACGATAGAAACAATCGCCTGTCTACACAATAGGGTTTCTAAAATTATTTGTCACATCTGTTATAAATATTTGTTATATTTATTGCAAAAGATGGCGTGTGATCGATGCTGCCATCAGCGACATGTCGTGTAAAATATCCCTGGCAGAAAAGGTTCTCGATAATTTGACGGTATCTAGCAATGTTTATATGACACAATGTGGTTTTATTTAACATTATCAAAGAGGGCTTTTACAATGCACTTTAAAGTGAATTTAGTTAATTTTTTTTTATTGTAATTATGATTTCTACTACTTTTAAGTCTTAAATATGTGTTAAATGCTTCATCATGATCTTTTACAATAGCTTCCCCTTACTTCCTGTTCCAACTGAGAGATCAGCATCTTGATGTTGGAAGCCAGCTGACCTGGGTGTGTGATGCAGTAGCTATCCCGACAGCCACCTACACCTGGTACAAAGATGGACAGATGCTGACCACCAACACAGACAAAGATATAACAGTAGCTGCTTTATTTTTTTCGTGAATAGAATAGTTAAAACTCTCTAAGAGGTAAATAAGAAGGAAATGTTTATTCAAGTTTCGACCTGGTTTCATTTTTAAAAAGTAATTTAATTAGTCTCGATAGGATGTGAATAACTTCTAAAGAGAAGAAAAAAAAAACCACCATAACTTTCAGTTATTTAACAGCAGGTCACGCATGCTGATAGGTATGTAGGCATGAGCAGTGAAAGATGATGCTACATCATATACAAACTCAGAAAACTGTATCGATATAGGAAACAAAGAGCACAGGGCATTGACCACAATTCCTTATTTACGAAAATGAATAAACAAATAAATATTTTTCATCTGACCCTTCATCTAAGATGAAGCTTGTGCTAAATTGCCAGCCTAGTAAATAATAAGTCATGAGACAGAAAGTAAAAGAGGGAGCGATAGGGAGAAGCACAGATTGAAGGAATGACAGAGGGTCGAGGTGGGATAACGCAGCACGTGGTAATTTGTTTCCAAGGTGACGGGCAACGTTCTGACGATCGGCAGTGCAGACGCCAGTAAACACAACGGCATGTATGAGTGTTTGGCGCACAACATGTTTGGCACAAACACCAGCGCTGCCCAAGTCAGAGTTCTAGGTAAGCGATGACGGCGAAGACGACGATGAGAATGATGACGACGATGATGATAAAATAGCAAACATAAAATAAATGAAAGTAAAATCAGCAAGTATGACAGATAAATTAGCTATTTTGCAGACTATATTATTGGGTAATATGGCGTATTGACAAATGAACCGAAGGAAATTTCACTGGTTGGAGGGCTGGATGGAAGGTAAATGAAAAGATTCCTCAAATAGATAGTAGCCCATAAAAAAAAACAGTTCATAGTGCTGTCGGAGTAACAATTGCTTCGTTTCAGCATTCAAACCATCTTTTGACAAAATGCCGGTTGCCAGCACCTTATCCGCGTCTGTAGGAGGAAACATCACGATCCACTGTCGGCCGGAGGCTGCCCCTCCGCCTGTCATCACGTGGACGCACAACGGGGCTTCGGTGACAGGGAGTGGACACGCACAGGTACAGACAGAAGTTTTGAAAGAGCTTTCACCTTCACTGTTGGTCTTAGAAACTAATATTTTTGAGGGAAGACGTTTAAGTGCACTAGCTCTCCATTTATTTGCAAGGTGTGTGAACATGGCTCCACTCTGTACAAGAAGGGTACTTACTTTCTGTGCAGTCATTTTACTGTACATACGCACCCACTACAGTCATGTTGTAAAGTTCAATACTTCTGCTAGTATTGGTACCTGTACCTGTAGTACTAGATAATTTATAAAATGGTTCAGAAATTACTCGTTACAGAATAAAATCATATTTATGAGATCGAGTTCATTATTTAGGACATTTTCAGTACTGATCAGGCAGAGGCAGGAAGACAATGCAAGAAATTAGATGACTTTTCCATGTTTCCGAAGGCTTCATATTGAAACCTCTCTTGTTTCTTCCTCTCTGTCCAGCAAATGCAGAATGGAGATTTAGTTCTGACCAGCCTGTCGACAGGAGACTCCGGCACCTACACTTGTACAGCTGAAAATTCCTTGGGATCAGCTTCATCTTCTGGCCAGCTTACAGTATTAAGTGAGTGTAAATCATAATTGTTTTCTTAACTTAGAAAGCCATCTTTGTTTCTGTTTGTACATATGAGTGAATCAATCAACAAGCGCATTGGTTAATTATGTTGTTTAAATGTTTTGCGCCTGTCATATGTCTTGGGTAGGAGCAACTTGTTAAAGCCAATGTAAATCAACCACAATATTATTTCTTCTTGTCTGCGGGCATGCTTATGAACCTGTTTATACTCCTATAGGCACCACAACTCTCAGCTACGCCCCACAAGCACAGGAAGTGTTCCAGAACGAGACTGCGCATGTCAGCTGCCAGGCTTCCTACTCCGTCAACAGGACAGACCTCGCGTACGTCTGGTATTTCAACGACAAGCTTCTCGACTTTGACATCGACCCCTCCTACAAAATAGTGAGTTTAGTCTCCATAGCCCGATGGCAGGCGACGAACTCTAATACTACTACTAATGATGATGTGATGATGATGATGATGATGATGATGATGATGATGATAATAATAATGATAATATGGTATATGTACGCGTGTTTTTGAGTATATTTGGGAATGATTTATAAAGCCATCTATATTATTGATTGATTTGTGTGCTTCGAACAGGGTGACGCTAGAGGAATCAATGGCCTGTACATAGTGGGCGCCCAGTTTAAACACGAGGGTTGGTACGAGTGTCGCGCTACGACAGTCTTTGACAGCATCGGCGGCAAAGCCTACCTCACCGTCAAAGGTCAGACATCGGATGTTATCATCTGTACAACCTTTCAGCTATCTCTGAGTTACAGATTCCAATACTTTTTGATTTGTTCCACTGAGCATCGAGGCGTGTCGAATCGTACACTGGATGACTGTTCCATAATTAATTACTAGTTAGCCCAATTTAACTCCCAAAAAATATATAGGAAAATGTAGAGTCAGTGACTATTTGTGTGCATGAGAGAGAGTGAGAGCAAGAGAGAGAGAGATGGGGAAACGGAAAGACAAACAGATGAAGGGAAGAAAAATGAGCAAAATGACAAGCACTTCAATCTGATTACAACATCGTCCAACTTTGAATTGAAATCGCCATTCATTTCCAGGGCCACCAGAGGAGCCGGGGGGTCTGCACGTGCACCAGATGCTGAACAGACAGGTAGAACTGTGGTGGCAGCCAGGTAGGACTCGTGGCGATGTCGTCACGCAGTACCTCATCGAGTACAGGAGCGACATCAGTCCTACCTGGCGAACTCTCGAGGCTGGTTAGCAATGCTCACTCTTTGCTTCTGATATCACGTGATATAAGCTTACCTTTTAATCTGTCACGACGGTATTTTGCTTTTGATCAGATTCTGCAGTGAACCATCAATGTAAAAGTAAAATAAATAATTAATTAAATAAATAACCATTTGATCAACACTACTTCCTTTTTCCAAGCATGAGTGATGGTCTGATTAATGAAGAAAATTAACATTCATGATGAGTTATGGCGATGATTTATCTCTCAGTAGAGAGCTAGAAATAATTCACTGCATCTATTATTATTTTCTTCTTTTTCTTCCTCCTATCGTAGGAATCAGCGCCTCCGCAACCATGATCAACGAATACCCACAGTGGCGGAGTTACACCACTGGAGACACACTCTCCCCCGGATGTTCTTACCAGTTCCGAGTGTCCGCTGCCAGCCAGAACTTTGGATACGGCCACCCGAGTCTACCATCAGGTTCACGGCCTTCATGACTTTGGACCTTCTGTGTCGATTTGTCTTGCTTTACTTTGTTATACTTTGAAAAATATAAAAGTGTCCATTAACTAAACAATTATGCGCTTTTCATGGTTTGTTGCCAATTGTTATTGTGTGGACCGTTTCATGCTGTGTTAATGTGAAGCATCCCACTTGATTTCTTTGATTTCACTGTGTAAAATAATATTTAATTATCTCCTCGTGTTACTTTAGCAATCTTAATTTTAGCATTCTTGTAACATTGCGAAGAAGTTAAATTAACACATTTTATTCATTAACGAGCTAGTTCTCTGTCCTTTTTCTAGACTATGTAAAACTGCCTGACGCCGCGCCAATCTATGCAACAGACTTAGTTACAGGTGGAGCAGGGTCTGTGGGGATGCTGAACATCCGGTGGAAAGTGAGTGTCAAGTTTCCTATTGCCACCTCTCCCTGCATCCCCATCCAGTGCCATGGCCAGTATATTTGAATTAGAATTGTCCTCGATTAACTACTGTACTGAAATAACAACACTTTGTTTAGTTTTTATGATCTGTGCTCAAGTTATTAACTCGACAGGTAAGGGCATTTATTCTTCTGAACCCAGTGTAACTTCAACCGTTATTTGGGGTTAACCAGGAGATAACCCGGAACCCGAGTACAACTATAGAAAGTGTTCTGTTGGTGAACCTAGTTGCAACATTGTTTGCAGGGTTTTGTTTCCACAGGGAAAACATAGTTATGAGAAAGATTAAATCCTTCAGCTAAATCTGGCGCTCACGTTTACCTGTTCAGGTGAGCATCTTAATGTAAAGTACCCGGGATGCAGTACAAAAGGGTTTCGTTAAGGATAATTGCATTTTAGTTGTTCTTCAGATGGAGATGTGGGAAGGAATACATTAACTCCTGGGCTGGTTGGCCAATGTGTAAATGTTGACTGCGGCGTCTTTATCTCGGTGTTCACCTGTTTACTGTTGTATCCGTTTCTCTTGTTTAAAGCCTTTGCCACCTGAGCAGCATGGAGGCAGTGGGCTGTACTACAAGGTGTACTGGCGTCTACACGACCAACCAACTGAGAAGTGGCGCAATGTAAGCTCTCCTATACTTAACACTGCAATCAAGCATTTATCTGAGAAGATCGAGTCTCACCTTTGGTTACACTCATAGGCACATATTAACATAGAAGACTTTAACTCGTAGTTGAGAAAAAGTATTTCGACAATTTTTTTAATATTATCCTTTAAAGTTTATTGAGGTCTTATGCTGTCTATAAATCAGGACAACTTCCAGTATGTTTAAAATTTGTGGTACAGGCCTTTAAAGTTTTTGATGTATTAAATTTACCTAATGCATTTCGAAACAGCCATTTTTTTCTTAGTTGAAATCTTTAAGAGATTAAATTGTTCATTACATTAGTAACTGTTGTGAAAATAAAGTTAGTTTTATACAGCGCTACAAAATTTAATCAGCTTCATTCCATTGTCCTGCAAACTATATCTATATCCATACTTTATCTATTGTAACCAGGACAGACTTTTGTTTTCGTCCATCAGAGCACACAGAAAGTGTACGGCGACAACGTGGACCGCGATGGCATGCTTGCCTTTCATCAGCTGGTGGGCGCGGAGATGTACTACACACCATATGATGTCATGGTCCAGGCCATCAACAACGTCGGCCCAGGACCCAACAGTTCTGTTGAAGTCGTATATTCTGCTGAAGACTGTGAGTTTTGATGCTTTTGTTTTTACTTAGCTTTTGGGGTTCTAATTGTTCTTGCTCTTGGTCTCGTTCTTCCTAAATTCTTTCTTCATGTTTTTCTTTTTCGTTTTATTTTAAATTGAGCTCGGCGTGATTACACCGTTATCTTGGGGACTAATCCTGGTACCTGACTGAACCCCCATCATACCAGTATGAAACTAGGTAACTGAAGTGAGTATTAGGTGGCTTGGTTTATTTAGCATTGCTTTGAATTATGGGGAGATTGGGCAACAAAGGTAGAGAAATCCGGTGTGCTCGGAGAAAACACTCGGGGCTAGCCCCTCAAGTTCGGCCCGTCCTGAGGAAGTAAACGTGGTCCTACATCTAAATCTTATGCAAATGAAATGCACAGGTGTTAATATAATTAACTTTTCCAGTTGCCTGATTTGACTGTCGTTACCATAGTGCCACAAACAACGCCGCAAAAGGTGAAGAACTCTGCCATAAACGCAACAGCTATGAGGGTGACATGGGAGCTACCTAACAGAACAAGGGAAGACCTGAGGGGCAAAATCTTGGGCTTTCAGGTAAAAAAAAAGGAACTTGTTTTAGTGTTTTCTTTTCTGTCTGATGAAGAGGACGCATTCTACTCACAACCTACGAACACCAGTTACGCCTCCACCTATTAACTCTAGCCACCCTGAAACTTCTCATTGACCATTGTATTAGGTACAACTTTTGATTTTCGTTAATAATCCTGTTATCATCTCTTTGTCTATGCTTAGGCCATTTGTAGGGAAAAATACAAAAAACGTGGCTTAGCTTGTGGATAACATTATCACCAGAAAACATGTGGATAAAATTATATTAGAAATTAGTTATTATGTCTGACAGTTATTACATGTTGTAATAATTCAGAGTTTCATACACTGACCATTTGATGATGATGATGATGATGATGATGATGATGATGATGATGATGATGATATTTATATCAGATACGTGCAGTCTGTAAATGAAGCAATCACAACGAAATAGTGGATTTATACTAGGAAAAAGCCATAATGCTAAAAGTTAGATGGTCAGCAAGTCAGGGAATGGACGTCACTCCAATCTCTGCACTAGTACAATGTACAACTCAATAAATTCTTAATACACTCTTGCGCTGTGAGACCTAAAAAAAACCCCATCGGTTTGTCTTCTGTCAGGTCAACTACTGGGATATGAATGAAGAGAGAACCAACTCCTGGTATTATCGTACTTACGGCGAGGAGATGAGTGCCGTAGTCATCGGTTTGAAAGGCAACGGGGACTACTGGGTGGACGTGCAAGTCTTCAACACCGCGGGCCTCAGTCGGCCTAGCGGCAGAACGTACATGCCACCCAACTACGACCGTGAGTGTCACGTGATATTTTGATACTTCATGGAGGAATGTTGCAGATCTTCTAGCAACACGGATAGAAATTTTTTAGTGGAAATCTACCAGATAAGGACAATGGCAGTGTAAGAATAACACAAGACAAAACTTTAGAACAGCATAAAGATTATTGCTACTCATGTAAATGGATATGTGGCTTTGACAGTATTTTTATATGTCCGTTGTGTACAAACTTGTCAAGCAAAGTAACATTTTTTTCAATCTGAAGGTAAGACAGTAACAGCTTGACTGAGGTGAGTAGACAGTACGTATATGCTGCGTGTTTGACCAGCGTTGTACACGTGACAAGTGTCAAAGACTTGACACATTTTTACCGAAAATCTTTAGTTTATACTCATCAACTCTGAGCATGAGACCTATAGCTCTATGCACTATAACCAAATGAAGTGAATATTTTATGTCTATCAGCGCCCCACGCGTACCCGGACTTCGTGACGGTCAGTTCGGACGGCCCGGAAAGTGTCAGGGTGTCCTGGCGAGGTGTTTCCACTACCATTGTGGAATCACCTGTCAAAGGCTACAAGGTAAGCCCCGCCCTCGATTGTTACCTTGGACATTCCTGATGCCACGTTCTTGTGGATATGGTGGTGATTGGAAAATTGTCTATCGAGAAATAAGAGGAGTTAAGATGGGGAAGAACTCCGAATTTAGAGGTGCGAGCATCTTGTTCTGAGCTTAGCTCAGTGATTTAAAAAGGAGCTCCACCCTTATAGACCTTTACTAGCAAGGTCTGCCTGACTGTCGTGTGTTGCTGTCGTCGTCCAGATCTGGTGGTGGCCGTCCACAGACAACATCCGAACCGCCAAAGAACTGAAGCTGCGGAAAGTCTTCACCGGAGTCTTGCACGGTGTCGAGAAGGATACCCTCTACAAGCTCAGGGTCTTGGCCTGGGGCATTGGTGGTGATGGAGCAAAGTCTGTCCCGACATACTTCACCCTTGGTAATAGCGTTCCCTCTTGATTTCTTGCATGCTTACCTAACTTCTTTTTAGCAGTATTCCTATTACACTCCTACTTCAACATTATAACTTGCAAAAAACATATACAGATATTCCAGTCAGAGAAAAAGTAGTTGCAACACAAAAGAACACAAAAGTTCAATCATTTTTCTATGCTTTTACCTTCTACAGGTGGGCAGATACAGATGGACCCCTTAACTAGCGAGATTCTGGCCTCTTGTGGACTGACGAAGCCCTGTCTGATTATTCTTCTGCTGTGTCATTTCGCAGTCCTTCTATCCCGCACGATTTATAGCTGAAGAGAAGTGCAACCCGATTTCCGTGTCACGTCCGACACAAAAAAATATTCATACAAACAAACAAATCCACGCTTTACATAACAATGTTCACTTACAAATGCAGGAATGAGAACAAGACGAGCATCCTGTAAAATTTTATCACAGCTAAAAGATTAAGACTCCGAACAAGACTGATATCTTTAAGTGACTTTTCTAGGGAAGGTCACGTGTTTCATCGTGTTCAGATTTATCAAACAGTCCTTTTTTGATATCATATTTCCGTGGGTAACACATGGTCACTGCTTGACTACTTTTTAAGCCATCTCTTTCTTTTCTTCCGCATCCCTCCAATAAATCAAACTCACGTGTATTTTTCATTTACGAAATTGTCCAATGACTTGCCTCCATGACTATAAGTGTTATCGGGTTTTCTTTCACAAGAGGTTAAGAAATAACTGAGTGCTCATGTACCAGCGAGGGACGAGGGACAAGAATGTGACAGTGTGTGAAATGAAGCTCAATGAACTTTATTAAGAGTAAATGGAAAGTCGGGGATTTGAGGCACATGGCTGCTAGAGCAAATACATCTTTCCTAGTTGTTTCAGTAAAGAAATGTGTTCTATTATTTGTACATGGTATTCATATCATCGGATTGTTGAATTATTATTCAATTTAACGTCCGATTCTGATTTGATTAACGATCTACTGTTTATGTAACTTGTTCATAATTCGCTTTTACGTATTGATATAATGTGGCAGATATAATAAATAAAAATTTGATTTAGTTTTACAACCCGATTGTGTTCAGTAATGTATTCATTCATAACAAAAATGTTTTTGTGTCTGGGACATTTGAAACATTGTGAATCTGCTTTTTTTTTCCTCTATCTCAATCCCTCGTGTGACATAACCTATTTCGTCCATAAACACATTGATCGTGCTGTGATATCTTCCTTCCACAAAACACACCACACAAGAGTATTGACATCCATATCATCAAATACCTCAATCCTGCAATCAACGCAGCAAGTAAGTTCGATAACATTGTGAGGGCACTGCCATATAAGCTTTGTTCCTCCAGATGTGTTTGAGAGGATAAGTCTTTGAAAAAAATATTGTTTGCCATATATTTATTTCTTTCTCTCTCTCGAGCACACACACACACCCGTTAGCAAATTTAACAAGAGTTCGGATGGACAGGATAACACGTGATAGGTTGTTATAAGTGGTTTCCGGTGATAAAGTTATCGTAGTTTGTGATACCCTGGTTCTTGAGAACATCCTGCGCATTCTAGCTCGCATGCTCATAGTCGGGTAGAGCTGTAAAGACAACATTCTACATACAGAGAAATCAACTCTACCGAGAAGACTCAAAGAACGGAGCTAACATGACCATGGCGGTGTGGTTTGTTCTGAGTTTACTGTCTCCATTGACTGGTAAGTATTTTGGTTCTTGTCAGCAGTCATCTGTCTTCTGGTGTCCAGAGGTGTCTACGTATAAACTTCTATATTTCTTAGCTTAAGAGATGTATAGAATACACCCCTATTGAGTATACTAGTTCAGTCAGATAAATGAGGTGTACGATGAGATGGATGGAGGTTTAGAAGGATATGATTAGTGAACAGAGAGTGAAAAATGTAAATGACAGAGTGAGAATGCATGGTTTTATGGTGTCAAGATTTACATAAAACTGAATGAAATTTGATGTTTCACGCTTATGCGAACCGCAAGATTTGAAAATCACGGCCAGTCAGACACACGTGGCAAAGGTCAAGTGTAAGAAATCGGTTTACACTAATCACGCAGACGAACATATATTAAACATTTTACATGTATCACAGTGCCTTTTTCAGTGTGGATGTTCAGAAGAAAACTGAAAAATAAGATACACATCATGCATATGAGTGTGTAAAGTAAAGAAGGGTGAGATTATTCAGATGAGATGAGCATAGAAATGGAATGAAGAAAGGCTGATGAAAAGAGGAAGCATGGTTGACGGTGTATGGTAATAAAAAGATATTGGGATAGAAGGTGGCGTGGTAATGGAAGGCGATATAGGAGAACAATAGTTTGTTCGGCAACAAAGATGGGATTCCAATTTCAGTTAACTTTTGTCTTTCAGTTGGTGCCTCGACCTCTCTTTACACATATCTACAGACAAGTACGCCTCTACCGTCTATAGTCTCTACGACTACGACTACTTCTGCTCCAACAGGAACGATAAATTCTAATATCGCACAAGGTATGTCTACTCTGTCCACGCCCTCTCTTTGATATAGTTACATCCAGTCCTCACTCAAAACAAAACAAACAGGTTTAAACATACAATTGTACACCGGTAATCATTTGTCTTTTCTGTAAAAACAAAGTACATAGTTAAACAGAACAATTGAGTTATGATGTCAAGAATGCACATTTCGAGAAACTTTATATTCACAGGAAACGAACTCCAGCTGACAGTCAATCCCAATGAGATCGTTTTGGGAGTGACCCCTGATCTTACCCTGCATTGCACACCGGGACTGAAAGATGACCTGTCCATCATCATGCTGCTTCAGATTAGTCACCTGCTCAACGGAACAAGGACACTCATCGCTGATGTCACACCCTCTGGCACACGCGTGTCACACGTGCAGTACACCAACGCAAAAGTTACAGGTTAACGAAAGTTTTTTTTAGCAACTAATTAGAGTAGCTAATAAGTCACTCTTAAATCCAGGATGAATAGAAAACATCCCACAACATTTGAATTTGGGCAAGTTAGGGCACAAGCAGCACATCAGTATGCAGGACCAAGGTCCCCCTGTAAAGCATAAAGTATAGAGAAGTGATCTTATTCACGAAACACCACAATGATGCGCTATGCATCACGTGGTCGTGTGAAGTGCACAGACATCCCTCCACTTCCTGAGCTCGTGAGAAGTCCGCAGATATTTTGTGAGGTTGAAATATGGGGAAACTAGTCCAACTGCCCTGCTCTCTATCTCTCACTAACTTTTGATGTAAGCGGTGTTACGATGTGGTGCAGGGAACATACCACGGTATGGGGTCGTAGGTGCCTTTCTGACGGTAGCCGTGTCCAGACCTGGAGTCACAGACGGTGGTCAGTACGAATGCTCCCTCTCTGGCCTTGACTCCACGGAGCTGCTGATGACCAAAAGTGTCACAACAGTCGTGTCTGTTCTCGGTAAGCACATCTATGTTTTCATGTGCCTCATTGGCACCCATTCTTGTTTACTTTGAGGTTTTTTGTTCATTCCTTTCTGTGTTTGTTTCTTTTTTTCCCTGTTTTTGTTTGTTTGTTTGTTTTTTGTTTTGCGAACTGAAAATTCGTCGAAAGCGTCGATGACGTGGAAGCTGTGTTGACCGTGTAGTTGTGTCGTCGATGGAAGCTTAGATAACTACTTGGTCTGTCTTTCTATCACACTCTATGTGGTCTGTCACTGTTACGTATGTCCGTGTGTTTGATTATATTAATATCTAGCCAGTGTGATATCATGTTTCTGCTTGTATACATACATTCACAGCGAGAGGGAGACAGAAAGAAAGCAATGTAACCCGCAATTTACAACAGTTGATCTTCTTTTTCCTGTTATACAGATCTTAACGAAATCTCATCGCAAATCAGGGAACTCAGACAGGAAGTGAGCGAAGGAGGTATACTATTCCTTTCTGTTTTTCTCATTGTTTACAGAAATTATGAATGCATACAAATACAGGGATAGACAATTACAGGCAAGAAAACGTTTACCAGACTGGACTGAAACAACGATTAACTTTAACAATCAGTGAGAAATAAGATGATACTAGATGACGACTGACACATAAATGGCCGATGCAGTTTTATCTAGTGTAAAGTCCCTTTGCCTCAATTAATAATAATAAATGCAAAATTTGTAAAGCGCATACTCACACACCTAAGGAGCATGCTCTTAGCGCTTAAGAACGAGAATGAAACATGAACAGCGTACGAGGCACAGGAAAACAGAAAAATAACAATAAAAGAATAAACAACCGTACTAAAAAGCGAAGAATAAAATCAAATACAGAAAAACACAAAGAGGAACCAAATCACAAGAACAAGAGCTGAGAGTAACATGATATTGCAAAAGGATGTGAAAAAGGACTAGCATTATGGAAAATGTTGTTGTTATTGATGATGATAATAATAATAATAATTGGGAATTTATAAATCTCAATACCTCAGCCAAAGGCGAACTTATTGCGCTGAACAAGATCATAAAATAGGAACAAAGATGTAGAACAAAATTCTAAAATAGTAGCAAAGATGTAGAACAAAATCACAAAATAGTAACAAAGATGCCGAAGGAAAAACAAGGCGAGGACTCACTGCGTTCCGTCAGTAAAGGGAGATCACTGTAGATGTAACGGTGACGACTCGGAGAATAAGTTAGTGACATCAGGAGAATACTGGGACGATATTGAGTAATCTTGAGAATATGAAGAAATATTATAATATGAAACTGCAAAAGGGTTATCATCACTTCAGTTTACTCAATGTAGCTCAAAGTCGCTGCCGAAGCGAGTGAAGCGCGTGGAATGAAATCCAGTCAATAGATCCCAACAGTTCGCACTTCAAAATAACATTATATATACCGTCCTGTAGCAAACCAGACAGGAAGGAAACGTAGCAGAAACACATGTAAATATGAAGGTCCAACACTTTTATCCAAATCGAATCACGAGAACAAAACATAAACAATATCAAGTAGAGCCGATCCCCTCAGCCTGTTAGGCGAAGGGACACAACTCTCAGCCACTTGTGTGAATGAACTGTTCCATGCTCTCTCTCTAGTAATATTACGAACATCTCAAAGGCAAGAATAACAGACGAGTTTCCCTTACCAAATATCAGCTGACTCACGTAATGTACCACGCAAAGTGCAGCCATCAACTTCTATTAAAATAAATTACTATCAGATTAGAATAGACATCTTAAAACATTTATAGCCTTCTCACAAATTTCTACTGATCAATAGTTTAATGCAGAAGTTACAATCAACTTACAATAATACATCTTTGTATTGCTGCAAACAAATAAAAATTGACCACAGCCAAACTGTTTGTTTTTTTTAGCCAGAAAGTACGAGCAACTGGAAGAAGAAGTGCGTAAACTGGAGACTGCACGAGGTGTGTGGTTCATTGGATTGCTTGTTTAGATAAGTATTTTAGATCCTAGTGATGAGTGTGGTTGTAACAGCTGCTTAGATACTTGTGTCTTGAGTCCTGTGAAAATTATTTTTTTAGGTAATTGCGATTTTAGATTATGTCCACTAAGGAAACGCAAATATTTTGCTCACAAAACACGAAGTTCCTTCAACGAACTTCCTATCTTTAGTAGTTGCCCTTTGGTCAGTATTTGCTGTATTAAGAGTTTTGGTTATCGTTGGTATTGTTTTCATAATGATCAGAATTCATCATTATATCTTTAGACATCTTGAAAACAACTAATTACTCATTATGTTGTGGCTTAGAATACCTGTTTGTTTTGTATTTTGTTTTAATAAAATATTTTTTTAAAAGAAAATCTTTGTTTCTGATTAGAGTTCTTTTCGTTTATAGTCGTCGTGGGGTCAGTGTGCCCCATGTAACTGCTAAGTAATTTCTTTTTCAAGGCCATTGGGACCGGATGTTTACATGTTATGCTGTGTGTTTTAGGTGTTGCCTTTGCGGCATTCCTGTCCATTGATGTTGATGCTTCCAGAGGGCGACTTCTCTTCGACACGGAGACTGTAGACACCAGAGGTAAACTGTTTTAGACAATGAAATTTGGTGTTCGCTTAAATCCTTTTTACCTACCGGCTATTTTTTTTTAAAAAGCCTTTTCCATAATGGTACTGATAACAATAATAATAAAAAAGAAACATCTCTCTCTCTCTCTCTCTCACACACACACACATAAACACAAACACACAGAGGCCCGCCGAGAGCCAGCACGGGCCCCAGGACAGACGACTTCTTCGGGCCCCTTGTAATCGTAAATTATTTTCCCAATATATAATATGCTTACAGTTCGATTGACCAAGGCCGGGCCCACTTCACAGGCGCAGGACCGGGTATAGAATCCCCCAATATTAGTAAACCCCCTCTCGTCAGGCCTGCGCGCGCACATACACACAAAGAGTATTGTAAGATGTTAAAAAAGAGTATTGTTATGTTAAAAAAAATCATATATGAATGTCATCGCAGACTCATTTGCTAGTGGAGCGTACATCGTGCCCGAAGCAGGGAACTACCTGCTAGTCCTGCAGATAGCGGTCAAAGCCGGAGGTCACATAATCGCTGACCTGCGTCACGACGGGAGGCCACTCGGCCGTGTCATTGCCAACGGATGGTACGAGGACGGGCAAGCCAGCACATCTGTCATCGCGCTGCTGAGGCAAGGAGAGATAATTGATGTAGAAGTGGTGCAGCATTACAACTCAACTAGGCTGTTGAGTTCTCAAGCCACCTTCCTATCTGGTCGCATGTTGTGAGTTATCTCCCTTCCCACCCAACGCATGACCTGTTGTAGGTTTTCGTACACATTTTACACATTTCTGGATTTGCCAGATTACTTTGATTACCTGTTTGAAATAACTATTTCTCTTTAGCTAATTTGTCGAAAAAATGTGTCTTTAAAAACAAATTAGTTTCAGAAGTGGTAACATTAATAGTTAATGGTAATATTATATCATCAAAATAATATAAATATGAAATATAAAACTTTCTGACAATGTTAACAAGCTGACGTTGGATCATGTCACACACACACACCCACTCACACACATTGTCAGGCTATGACTTGTACCTCAAGAAATTAAATACTATGGAATGCTTTAAGTACAACTGCGCATCACTAGCAGCGTCTTCATTCAAGTAGCATTTCAACCATTTTTAAATGTTAAAACGAAGGATTTCTCAATAAAATTATTATTTTTGACGTGCTTTTTGTTTCTTATGGTTCTGACAGTTTGCCTGGCCATTGTTTTTGCATTTTGCAACTTATATGGTGTATGAGCTTTTCTAAGAGAAATACTGAACTTTTCCATAACTGTAGGCAAGTAGGACCTCAAATATATTATGGTTTTCATGTCAGCAAGTAAACAGTAAGCAGGTACTGTGTCTGGAACAGATGACCTACACTACATTTTCCCTCGCTTGTCTACATTCATACGATGTTGCAAGTACTGTTGAATCACGAGCAAGCAGGTGCAAGAATATTCAAAGTCTAGAGAGCAGTGCTGGCTTGAATAAGGGCCAACCCGTATGACCAGCGCTGTCAAGCCCAGGCTAGGGAGAAAGGGGCAGAGGCATGTTAGAATGTGTCGGTAGAAAATCAGGATGTCAGCAGCCACTTAACGAAGCTACTCGCTTTCTCAAGGACTATAAAGGGCCACAGAATGAACCGGATGAACCTGCAGCCGCATTCATGAAGCAGTGGTTAGTCGCTAACCTTAGGCAAAATGAAGCCGGTCAAAGAACAAAGTCGTCTCAGTAGTTAGGTCGCATTGTCCAGACCCTCTGATATTTATGTTATTTTATCTTAGTCTACCCTTTCCACTGATTTATAACTACGGTCCTAAAGCAACATTCGCTGTCTGGGCGCAACTTCATAAATGCGGAGAGAAGACGTTTGCCCGGTGACGACGACTTACCTTTGCTTCATGGACACGACCCCTGGATGACAGGGACCTGTGTGTCCCGCAAGCGTCAGTCCAGTGTGGTAGGACGAATAGACATAGACCTGGTATCTGGTATCTACCATCCATATCAGTAAACAGAATGTCAAGATATCATCACATAGTGGTAACAATGGCAGTGAGCTAAAAGTCGTTTATCGTATCTGCTGCATAACATGTACATCAGCCCTCCTTCCGCTGCAGTTGACTGTTTACAAAAACTTTAATAAGTGGCCTTGACATTCCGTTGTTTTGTGGATAACCATTTTTTTCTTTTACGTTTTTTGTTCCCTCTGAAATTCATATGGTTTTTTTTTTGTATTTTAATAATAGTTCCCTGTATCTTTGTGGCTTCATTCATGACAAAGAAAAGGTTACTGAGTGCTCATCTGCCCGCGACAAAAGAGGGAGGAGAGTGCTAAGTGTTTACTAGACAGTATGAGAAATGAACCTTAGAGGGTTAAACCCCTAGGGTTTCACACCTTTTGCATGGTAACGGAGGATTTGTAGGGCGATGGATAGGTAAATTATAGGGTTTTTCATTCTTCAAGTTTATAATCTTCTCTCGGTAGTCAGAACAATGTTCTACTGCACTTACAATACAGTTTTATACATGTCACATGAAATAATAAATTCTTATATTGTACTAAACTAAAAGTTTGATTCTTGTATAAACGTTCATTTTCTGCCACAAAGGGTGTATTTGAGACAGAGCTACTTAATTTTAAATTATAATCTACTTTGAGAACAACAATTAATCTCCTTAAGTATATCTTAAACTCTTGCAACATATTGTACATTTCTATACACTATTCTTATTTGATTCAAGCAATCAACATTGATAAGAAGCACAACACAAAACAGTCAATATTTGTGTATCTGGTTTAGTGCATGACTTCATTGAACTTTGAACTCATCAAACTTATCTCTTGATGGTACGTAGTAAGAGAAACCGGATTCAAATGATTCTGTACAATCTTTTTTCCAGCTGCACCTGACAATGAAATAGTTTCTATCTACTGATTCTTTAGTTTCTGTAGTACTTTCTTGGAAAACAGTTTTCTGATTGCTTTTTGTTGTATGTGCCTCTTTTAAAACGTTTATCTGATTCTATAATACGTTTACTTGTATCTGTGATATTTTTAAGCGGCTATGATGGGGTGAAAGTTTCAGCAATATCTGATTAAAAAGATCCTTTTCTCTTTGCTCTGTTCTACCCTCTACCCCGGTCCCAAAAATGAAAACTTGGAAAAGTCGCAATATAACATTCACAGGCACCTTTTGTTTTATTTTTACATCAAAAGCTAGGATCACCTGCCCTGTATATGGAATATGCTCTTGTTTGTCTATCGGTGATAAAACTAACTACCTATCGCAGTGGGCCCTACCCACTGTTATCATGCGAGGATGGTATATAGCCGACAGCATCCAGTATTTATTGCTTTGTGTGCGCGTACTTAACATCTTGTTTCCACCGACTCACGACAGGAAGAACAGTGACCCTACCCGGAGACCTGAGAGTGAAAATGACCAAGATATATTGGCTAGTGCTGAGTTTACTATCCTTGTTTACTGGTAAGGTCCTTGTTGTCTTGATTCTTGGAAACGGTATGATATTCTTTTTTAATAGTCCGACTTGATTCGTCTACATATAGGGTAATATTGCTTGCTCGTGCCACACTACTAATTAATTATTTTCATACTGCACGCAGTACGATGCGGGGAAGTTTTGTGTTATTCTCTGTGTTTGTGTGTGTGTGCTGAGGTGTGTGTGGGGTGGGGTGGGGATAGAGAAGCGGGTTGTAAACATAGCCAGGCTATCAAGGAAGAGCTTAAAATGAGGTAGAGGAAGAATGATAAATTGATAAGCGATGTAAGACCATAAAAGGGATGAATGTTAGTAAAATGTAAGTGATGACTGATGAGAATAATGGTACAAACGGACGATCCAGTTTAGATTTGCTTGCTCTATTACAGTTGATGCTGCAGCGGCTGAAGATAATACGACTATAGAATATACCATCGAGACTTTAGGGACTACAACCAGGGTCGCTGTGGCAAATTTTCCAGCAACAGTAAATCCTAATATTGCACAAGGTCAGTCGAGTATATCGTCCATGTCTTTTAGACAAACGATTATCTATCATCCTCAATATGTGTGCACGCAACAACGAACACGCGCGCACACACACACACACAATCATAAAAAACATTATAGACGCATGCAGGCAGATGATAAAATGCAGGTGTACACATATTAAGCACACAAATGCACGTTTTTCTAAAAACACAGCACATAGGCAGAGGCAGAACCTCTGGGCAGCTGTTAAAGAACATTCAATCTAAAGGATTGTTAATGATATCTAAGACGTACAGTTCGAAATAATTATGTTCTGTCCACAGGAAGTGTGCTCATGCTGACAGCCCATCCCAATGAGATCATTGTGGGAGTGACCCCTGACCTTACGTTACAGTGCACACCGGGATTGATAGATGACCTGTCCATCATCATGCTGCTTCAGATTAATCACTTACTCAACGGAACAAGGACACCCATCGTTGACGTCACGCCCTCTGGCACGCGCGTGTCACACGTGCAGTACACCAACGCAAAAGTTGCAGGTTGAGCACAGTTGGTCAGCAACTAAGTAGCAGAATTTGAAAGACCTCTTAAATAACAACCAGGATATGAAACGATATTAATTCGAAACAATTTTTGTTTAATGTGTATCTCTGAAACACGTCGTTTAACTTGATCATTTATTGAGTTATGGAAGAAGTTATATACGAATCCACTGAACAGCTCGCTGTCTTAAAAGTGATGTTGCCTGTTGTAAATGGTGTTCACTGTGGTGCAGGCCACATACCACCTTCGGGGGTCATAGGTGCCTACCTGACGGTGACCGTGTCCAGACCTGGAGTAACGGACGGTGGTCAGTACGAATGTTCCCTGTCTGGACTCAACTCCATGCAGCTGCTAAC
This sequence comes from Pomacea maculata, assembly GCA_004794325.1. NCBI lineage: Eukaryota > Metazoa > Mollusca > Gastropoda > Architaenioglossa > Ampullariidae > Pomacea > Pomacea maculata. Next base: position 917,331 of record SRHC01002094.1, read on the forward strand.
CACAAACCGTGTGACGGCAGTCGTGTCCGTTCTCGGTGAGCAATGTTGTCCTGTCTCTGCCTCTTGCAAGACGCAGAAGAGTTGTTTATCTATGTCTGTATGCTTCTCTGTAAGGGAACACATTTCACTATGCATATATCTACAATGTTCAATCTTATGTTTCTGTTTTTCGTGCTTCCATTCATTTGTATAGAACCGCTTGTGTTTATTTGTTTTACAGACCTTGGCGAGCTGTCGTCCGAAATCAAGGAACTGAGGGAAAGAGTGAGTGAAGGAGGTACACTTGTCTTTTTTATTTCCTTTTATGAGCAATACGAACACTGAAAATTGAAAAAGATCTTTTTTAATGCCAACGTTTGGACTAAAGTAGCCGATAATATCGAGGAAAGCACAGGAACAGGCGTAAAAATTAATATACACCAGTACAAATTGACATCAATAATGTAATCAACAAATCCAGATTCTTTGCAATAGTCAGAAAAATGATCAGTTCATACTAATATATTAATGAGAAATTGTGACAAAAACAGTAGGTATCTTTAGAAATCTTACCTCTATGGATTTATGATAGTGAAGCTACAAATGATTCTTTCTCTCTCTCACTCACACATACACACACAACTTTGGTGTGTTACTTGGTAAGAAAAAGTAGTTTAACCAGATTAATATTAATATATTGAAATATTAAACAAAAATAGTTATAAAATTACATGTTTTTGCTACGTGGCCATAATATTTACAATGTTTTCCAGCCGCAAAGTACGAGAAACTGGAGGAAGAGGTACATGAACTAGAGACTGCCAGAGGTATGGAAGGTTTCACTCTATCGTTTTAAACCATAATATGGGTTAGGCTATGGCAGATGTCAAGATACTTGTCTTATACGTTTTAAATCGTGTCATACACAGAAGAAAGGTAAACGGTAAGCGATCATTCCCTTAATTATTAGGTCGATTGAAAGTGAGGTCTTAGATATGTTGGATACCACACTTCTCTCGGAGCCAGCCTTTTGTGAGGGCGATGCTCAGCTCCGCTCTCTCCCTGACTCACTTTCTCCAACACTTTTATAAAGCCAGGCAACCATTCCGACAACTGGTCTATTTGGGGAAAGTTGCCAAGTAAATGAAGTAAATGAAAATGATAACTTTTAATACTTATTTGTAAGGTAGATTTCAAATAGAAAAAAATCTCTCTTAAAGTCAGAGTGCCTCAAATGCTTGCTATATATTTTCTTTTAAAAATTGTCTGCTGATGCTGTGTTGCAGGTGTCGCCTTTATGGCTTCTCTGACCTTTGACATTGATGCCTCCAGCGGGCGACTTGCACTGGACATGGTGACTGCAGATACAAAAGGTTAGCTATGACTTTTTTCTTACAAACTATATTTGTGAGCTCCCTTCCCACTTTATTATTATTAGTTTTGGCAAGGATGTGTTATTCCAAATGATACTGGAATGTAGCTTGTTGAGAGACGGTTTAAATCTTGACCTCAGGCTCATTTGCCAATGGAACGTACGTCACTCCGGAGACAGGAAACTACCTTCTGGTTCTGCAGATAGCGGTCAAAGCCGGAGGTCACATAACCGCTGACCTGCGCCACAACGGGAGGTCGCTCGGCCGTGTCATTGCCAGCGGAGGGTCCGAGGACGGGCAAGGCAGCATCTCTGTGGTCGCACAGCTCAGCAAAGGGGAGGTGATCGATGTGGAAGTGATGCAGTTTTCTCCCTCGACAAGGCTGCTGAGTTCACTCGCCACTTTCCTATCTGGTCGCATGCTGTGATTGATTTCCCATCTTGATCCACTGCAAAAACTGTTCCCACTTCTTGTGTCTGACTGGCCACATATTAGATAATTTTGAACCATTTCTGTTTACCTCACTGTAACTTACAGTATTGTATATATATATAACCCTTTGAAAAGAACTGCAAAGTCTAATAATAATAATGAGGATTTATATAGCGCCTTATCAAAGATTTGCTCACAGTGCTGTACATAAATCATGCATAGACTAAATCATTAACAACCATGCATCCACATTCGTATATAACGGACACGCTCACTTCTACAACACACACTCATCTACAAAGTAAATGACAGACACAAGTGATACACGCTCATGGTTAGGACAGAGTCGAGGTAAAGTCGTAGTTCGGAAAAGATTTGTCTTAAGCTGCGGCTAAGAGGACGCAAGAGAATCAGAGTGACGAAGGCTGACGGGTAATCCGTTCCAAGTTGATGAGGTTTGGTATGAGAAAGACCATCTGTCCATACGTCTTTGTCTTAGTGGGACTCGCAAAATCTTGGTGTCAGATGAGTGAAGAGGTCGGACAGGTGTATAGATGGGAGCAAAATTGAACAATATGCATCGCTAAACATACCACACATTTAAGAAACATTTTTCATCCTTAGGCTTGTACATGTGCAAAAAGTTTTGTTTTTAAAAATAAAATTAAGATGTTAAAGCAATTTCTTGTTTTTATTTGTTGGAAAAGCTATCACATTTTGATATGCTAACCATACCGGACATATTCCCAACTATATGAATAGACTGATCAAGCAATTCTTAAAAAAAACAACAAAAAAAAAACAAAAAAAAAACTGTCCTCTCCTGTCTGTCCTCTCCTTATTGCAACTAGCTGAGCAATATTTTTGTGAGGAAAATGCAGCCTCCCAGCAATCCATTATTTACATGTTGACCATTAATGCGCACTACTATATTATTTACATGCTGACCATTCATATTTGAATTTTGCACAAAATCTCTGAAAAAAAAATCAGGATTTAGCTTTTGATAGAATTTCAAAGTTTAATTGTAGGAGTTACAAAATACAATACATAGGTTACACATTTAAAGCTTGCAGGTCTTGGGATTCAAGAGCAAGCAATTTAGGCAAATCTTTGAAGTTGAAAAATATACTTAAATACTTCAAGTTACTTGCATAGTGACTGGATAAAATTACAAGTATATCATGCAATGCATTACAGAGCATAAAAATTTTGTTCATGCAAGTACCACGCACACAGAAAAAGCATCACAGGAAATATCCATGAACTGTTAAGAATATCCAGCTTTTACTGAGGCCAAGGTCATGTTGATCTGGATTCCTTATTCAGACATTTCTTTCAAGCGATATCCCATTGTCCACAACAGTGGGTGATCAGTTTCCACTGTCACTTGGTCATCAGTATATGTGTTTGAAGTACTGACTAGTTCTCCAAATCCCAGGGCTTGGTCTTCTGCAAAGTTGATCAAAACAGAGTAAATACTTCTAGTATCTAAGACTTTTCAAAAGCAACCCTTTGTGTATTGATGTTTCTGCTATTTGTTGCACACTGCTAGTATGGGTAGTTTCCAACACGACAGTGCTTGATTCTTTCCTCTTTTACATTCACACAATGTGGAAAAAATAAAATAATTGTAGGACTTGTATACAGGATCATTAAATATTCAACACTTCATGTGAGTGATTATCGCAAACTGAATAAGTGCTATCGTTCTTGCCATAGTCAAAGCCCACAAGAAAAGATTATTTCCTCAAATGAATCTACAAATTTGCTATCATTTCCCATTTATCTACAAAATTTACTTCTTATCTTTTCAAATAAGTGATTTTACTCCATAGTAAATTATGGAACAAGTGTTCGCAACAAATTAATTGGTAATGTGCCTACTCAGATTCCATTTCAGGCCGGTTGTAGACACATGAGCACACCGCTGACCTACAGGAATCAGCCCGCACCAGTCGTCTTCCAAGCCAGTGCTTACTTCTATTAGTGTCTTGCCCTGGAAGAAATCACTGATTACAGAACAAACTTAGTAATAGATTCTCCTCAGATCAGGAAAGACTAACCCATCAGGAGTTGCTTCACCTGAAGCTATACCTAACAGGATTCACAATTTTTAGATAAACCTTTGCAAAGTTATAAATGACCACAAGACCATTTCATAAGTTTTATTTATTGTAGCTATCATAGCTTGTGATTTTTATGCAATTCTGCATTCAAATGGCAAGTGGAAAGGGGTAAACATTTTTACCAAAGAAAGAAGTAGACTTGCAAAAATATAAAAAATCTGCTTAGTTTAATTTTGATGTTTAACTATTAATATATATAAAGACAAATAATGTAAGCTGGAATGTCCTCATTACTTCTATCTTCCCTTCACTCTTTTTCCACATCTTTTCTTCCTGCCTCCACATCTACCTGTTTCTCATTCTTTACTAAAAGGATGTGTTGTTAAGAATGAAAAGTGTCTTTAAATGACAGGTCTGTGGTATAGTAAATGTCATGTACGTGTCGAATATTGTACTTATTAAATAAAAAAAATTGATGTTTGAAAGATGTAACTGCAAAAACAGTTAACAATTCAGTCTTCATGTACTACCATAACCAATTACCTTTAGTCCAACATGCATTATCACTTGCGTCACTAAGCAAGGTTACAAGCAACTGTATGCATTGAATACATTCCTGAAGGGTTTCATTAAGATTTCGTTAAAAATAATTTTTAATCCAATTTAAAATTACAAACATTAAATGGGCAAAAACATATTTTATGCAAGCAGGAGAACTAAACATTGATGCTATGGATCATGTGACACGTTTAATCCTGTGTTAAACAGATCTTTAAATCAGTCTTGAAGAAAGAAAGGTACTCACTGGGCGCAAAAGGCAAGCTGCACTGCCTTCAGAAATGAGGAAGACTGGCTTTGTGGTTAGAGAGAGAGCCGTGTACAGCGTCTCAATGTTTGCAAACTGATGATCCAAGCGGCCACCAATACAGCCAATCACCACATACTGACCAACCTCCTAAAAAGCAAGAACAAAATTCCACCACATGTAAAACATCAACATATGCCTATCAACGTGCACAAAATTAAATCCTTTTGAAGCATTCCGTAGTGAAATATACTTATATATAAGATATAATTAAAGCAAAGATAAAAATGTCGCAAGAGTTGCATTAAAAAAAATCTGAGAGTGCAAAGCAATTTGTACCAGAATGATGATTGATTACAATCTTTCAAGAACAGTTCAATAGCAACTAGGAATGGTCTCCACTTTTTCCCCGAGAAAATGGCCGCTAAAAATGGTAGCTATTAAAAAATGCAAAAAAATCATCATACTAATCAAAAGACCTATTTTGCTAGAATTATACTCCCACCCCCCTTCTTAAACAACTTGCATTCTACACATGCTCAAACTACACAAATTTCAAATAACTAAGTAAGGTGATAATGCAGCTTGCAGAAATACCAGGACTGAGCTTTTTTTAACTAAAATATGTTAGTTTCTTTCTATTGTTGGCTTTATATAGTAGATTGAGACTGTATCACATGTGACCTCTAGTGATATAGCAGCATTAGGGTTAAACCAACAGGAAAAAAGAACTTTATAGAATAGGCATCCACTTGAAACTTTCAATCTGTGCTTAAGTATAGACTACTATTTTACACCATCTTTAGAAGATAAAATAAATCAAGTTTCTTAAATCAAACAAGCTGTTATCAACAAAACCACCTGAAAGACAAATTTAAATATAGAATCACATATTGTAAAATTGTCCTCTTTCAAGCAGCAAGTCAAAGGCTAGCAGGTACACAATATTTTTGGATCAGATTATATAATATTTCCCCAAATTTGAATGAACTTCATGCTTTCTGGGCATACTTTCTCTCACAACTAAAACTAAGACACTGCAAAATGTATATGTAATGGTAAGCCATTCAACTCTCCTGTTCATACATTTGACCAGTTATATATTTTGCTGTAGTCTTCAAATTTCAGATTAGAAAATTGTAGTTTTTCTGTAACTTTTTAAATATCTTGTAAAGCTGGAATTCATTGGAAACATGAAAATACCTCCTTTGATTTTGTTTCCTTAATGGCAATACGGAGGCATTTGGTGAAATCGGTCTCATCCTGATCTGGAGTTTCAATGATTTTGACTGACTGAAAATAAAGCAAAAGAACATAAGATATACAGAAGGTTCAATTAATGGCCTTTCATGTATTCTCATTGCATTTTTTTTTTTTTTATCCACACCACTGTGCACAAGTATGAAGTTAAGATTTAAAAAAAATTATCATAAACTTGTGCATATTTATCATGCATGCTGGGTAAAATGTAAACAGGAATTGTCAATGTTTCCAACCTTTTGTTTGTAATAATCAATTACAGATTTCGTTGCTGAATCAAAATCACCAGATATGAGATCTGGAGTGAACTTGTCATTCTCATCCTCCATACACTCAAGCAGTTTGTCAGCAGCACCATCTGACACGGCTTTGAACAGTGCTATTTTAGGAAATAAATTGGTATATGGCTTTTTATAAAGCAACAATTTTAAAGAATCAATGATTAAAATATGTTTATTCATAATTGACCAGAAAACATTATTTACATTTTAAGGAAAGTACGATCAATTAAAAGTATGTTAATGTCATAAAAAAAAAACAAGCATTGCACTAAAGCTGTAGAAAACAGCAAGCAAGAATGTTTACTTACAGCATGACCAAACATGTTTCACAAGTGATCTCTCCAAGGGCCTGTTTAGGATAATGAGGCAGACATTTTTTACTGTAAAAGAACATGTCAAAATAAATGTTGAAATCATAAGAACTTGACAATTGTTAAATGATTGTTGTCAAGTAAACAGCATTTCTATACAAGTCCTTCTATTGCATTTCACAGAAATAATATTCTTGCCTGGAGTAACAAAATTTACTCTCAATTTATAATGTGCACCATTTAATCAATTAAAAAAAAAAAAATCTCTCACAATCTCACCTGCACCAGGTATCAAACATGACAGTGGCTTCAGTACTCTCATTTCTCCTTCAGTTTCCTGGACCTCATTGCCGACAGATTCTTCTATTTCTAGGTCCTGTTCATTAATTTTTTTAAAGTAGCAAGACTGAGTGGATTGGAACAATGCATAACGAACAATACTTATTTTACATTATTTACATTAAGTTACAAATACAAACATTACACCTTAATTCTACTAAAATCTATACCCTCTTCATTTTTTTTCTGCTGACTCTTATGCGTTAAGTTAGTAACTATTCTCTCTCTTTTAATTTAACGGTATAAGATTCAACAGTCACAGATGCAGGATACATGCAGTAGTAACAATACCACGAACTATACACGTCCGTGGTAGTAGGGATTGACTGGCTATTATTTGCTCATCGTATATTTAGTTATATATAGTTTTATTTATTAGTTCGTGATCTGCCTAGGTCTCGCGTCCTATTTGACGTCCGCTCTTAAAATCTTATGAATTTAAACGAAGACGTTTATAGGCTGTGCAGGAAACATTACAAAACTGTAATCCTAATACAACAGAAACCAACAAATAGGAAAAATGTGTTTCAGAACTTTGAGCGGATACCTTCGAACTGCGCACACAGTTGCCGTTACGCATTAAGAAAACACCCACTGACCTTTAGTACTTCTATCAATAGGAGAGTTCTCTGGTCGTCTGCTCTACGCTTTGTGTTGACGGTCTGCTGATGCTAACTGTACGCCTATACAGGCATCTTTTTACTCTTGTGCGTGTGTGTGGTGAGACCGATGAAACAAATTCATGGATTTTTAATGATAAATCGTCCCAAAATGATGGGTAAGGTGCTCCGCTTGATGCACTTTTGCTTTTAACATGCTAATTGACGTATGCTACTTAAAATCACACACCAGTATGTTGATCTTAACATGGATAGGTCAAATGTCAATTTGTGTGGTTTTCTAATGTCCCTGACTGCTCTGCAGTACCTCACAACTATTTGTGTACCCGACTTGCTCATGACGCGAGAGCTCTCGAAGTAATGGTGGTGAGAAAATCCCCATTTACAGGTCTACGCTTAGCGGCATGTGCAGCTTCCGCTGAAACCTGCTCATGCGCTTAATTTTGTTATTGTTGTTAGTTATGGGAATCAAAGAAATTTCACATACCATTTCGAAATAGCCAAGCTTTGAATTCCCTGCACTTGAAATAGGCACGAAGATCGTCAACCTGTGAGAAGGAAAGTTAAAGAAAAATGTCCTTAAGGTATATATATATATGTGTGTCTTAAATCAAACAAAAGAAAAGTAGGCCAAATAACTACTATATTTTACACCATCTTTAGAAGATATAAAAGAGCCTACAACAGATAAGTTGTTATCAACAAAGCCACTTGAAATACAAACGTAAATATAGCATCATATATCATCAGAGGATAGTCTCAGCAACGCACAGATCCGACGAGAATCAAACCGAACAAGTTAGACATGATAACAGTTTTGCTTATGTTATCGTACTTTTTACAGTTACCTCCTAGTATAATATCCTCAGCTTGAAACTGTAGCCGCTGCTGTTCGGAATTTTATATGTTCCGTCAAGGCTGCAGCTGGGTCAACTATTTTGGTTTCAATCTGCTCACAATATATACAACAAAAAATGACAAGGACGGCTAACGTGCCGCATGTGTTTACAAGAACGAACAGCGTGAGCAAAGTTTTTTTTTCCTTTTTATGAGAACAGACTCAAATACAGTATAATTACTTTCCACTCTGGTGGACATAAGCGCTAATGTATGAACGTAACGGAAGAGATTGTCCTAGATAGGAGATAAGTTTGCTGACTCATTATCTCAAGGTTATCATTCTACTCTGCATCTCACAAGAAATATTCTGTGGGGTTGCCGCCCCATACCTCAGATTCCAGATTTCATGCACAACGGATTTCTTTTTTCTACATCATGTGACCTTCAGTACATGTCTAGTGCAAGTGCAACCTGATGTCGCTAATTAAAGCTGGAGTTGAAAAGACAGCCCAAAGAAGCATAACACACACATATGCGGTTAAAAACATTTATGATAAATGCACCTCCATCTTTCGTTGTTAATTTTAAGACACCCGAGTATTTAAATAACATATGCTTGTCAAATCAGCGTGAAACGGGTGCAGGTTTTGCACAGCTTCCATGCTACAGGAACGACAACCGCATGTATACGTGTAAGCTTATCAGACGTTCACAGTAATCGCTTGCTACTCGTCAGTAGTCACTGATAAAGCGGACATAGGTCAGCAAGTTAGGCAACTCTCACCATTTTATCCCAGCCAGAACATATAATATCTTATTAGCCAAATGTCTAGCCATGCAGAAGCAGATAATTAAAACTAAACAAGCGTGAGATGACCGTGCATAGGATTCCTACGAAAGGTATCACCGGGACGTGTTAGTCAAATGAAGAACATATACGTGCATTTCACGTAGACGTAGATGTCGACGTCGCCCTCCCCTCCTTCCACCAGGAGGAGGCGAGCTAAATGGAGCAGGTCACTGCCGTCTGTGTTTCTTGGACAACGCACGGAATTATATTACAATTCCAACACAGAAATTCCATGCAAACACCTGCTTGATCTTTGTCACCACCAACGGTTGTAAGATAAACATAACAGCTACACGTTTAGGCGGCAGAAAAGACGGATGTACACGAAAACTGAGCACAAGTGTGGCTGACCTGAATGATTTACTCGAGCTGGTTAGAGAGCTCAGGTCGATCAGCGCCTGCTGGGACAGCCTGCTTGTGGCTTTGACTATAATTTTATCACATACACGACTCATCAAAACTTCCAACCACTGGGTTTTTTGTAACCATGCTCATTGCAGGGGAGAAACATAGTTGACTCTTTCTTGAAAATGAAACTTGTGTGTGTTAGAGAGAAGAGATTAAAATTAATGCACTAATTAAAACACATCTCGGGGATGAGGGGGTCACAAATAAAAGGGTTTGACCCCTATTTCAACAGACTGATTTCCATGGTGATCAGATTTTTTTTTTCTTTAAATATGTCTCATTAGGGCAACGACACTGAACGGACACTGTTGTCCGCACAAAGACTTCAAGGAGAGAAGACAGGATGTCAGGACATCATGGCATCCAGTCTTTAGTCGGACCACGAGCAAACGACATAGAAACGGCCTTGGTGCTAGGATGTGAATCCGACCACACGTGACTTAATTGTTTATTGCATTCCGGTGATGTTCCACACACACACACGTGTCTTTGTTTTGCTTTAAGTATACTTTTTTTTTATTTTGCAGGACGCTGTATGCTTAGCAGATGACAAATGTACACAATGTGAAACAATCGAGGAATCGGCAATAATGTTTATCAACAAAATGTCGCCACCTCCCTCAAAGCTGTAGCCGTTACATGCATGGCCATGACCTACTTCAATGTCAAGGTTTAGTTGTGTGTGTGTGGTTTTTTTTTTTAAATAACCACTGAGAAACGAATCCTTCATTTAACATCATCACGTCCACCGCTGGACACACACACGCGCACGTTCTCTCTGTCACACAACCAGTGTAGGTGTATTTAAATATCAAAATAGCCTTCACGCAGATGTACTCACCAGTGAACATTTCCGGAAATCGTTCAGATATCATCTCTATAGTCTATATAGCTATATAGTCTCCCATGAGTTTCTTAGCGGCCTAGTCTGGGGAGGTTACATTGCTTTTGCTGTTGACTAAAATGATTTAAAGAATGCTCGTGAGTGTGCATATATTACAATACACCAAAGATAATTACTATTGTGGTCATACAGGCCTTCAACGGCTGAATCCTTACTTTTTTTGTCTGTGAAAGGCTGTCCGGGTCCGTGGACTCCTCCGACAAAGCAATACAATACAGGACACCCATCACAGTGGCCTACAGTTCGTGTCAGTAACGTGTGTGTGTGTGAGAGAGAGAGCATTCAACAAGTTTCATAGATAACGACAGAAACCTACACACATATTTCTGACTACAAACTCTGCTATCTTGATAAGGTGAGAGCACTTAAGTTGTGAAACTGGTTATTAGAACAGTTGAGTCGGTATAAAGACACGACACGTAAAGACAAGGTGTGCAGCTCACCTGTACTGCAATAATACCTGTCACCGTAGCAGATGACCTCTTGCCACAGCGCGTGACCTCTTTGACAGAGGGCCTGAGAGGGGAAAACACAACTCGGTATATTCGAAAGGTTAGTCTTTTGTTTGCTCAGTCAAACTAGAGGTGAGTGTGATTCTAGCTGAAGGCATAATAAAATAGTAATAAAAAACTCATAAAGTTTGGAGGTTGAAGTGAATATGATGTTTGTATTGAGGGCAATAGAAATAAATGCTCTTTGTATTACCGGGCTATACATAGGTGCTATGAACGTGAAGATAAAGAATAATTAGTGGATGCAATTTGAACCATTGACAGATACAACAATAATAAAGAAAAACATGTTTTTCTCCTTTTGTTGTTAATAACCTCTAAACGTATGCTTTGTTGCTTTAAAATGAGTGTTTATTGTGGAAACTAAAGGTGGTTGCTGTTATACAGCTCCCCCCGGCCTTGTTACTAAGATTAATTATTATCTTGGTTGTATGAATCCCATATATTTATATGAATATGCTGCAGGCATCAACGGTGGAATCACGTGAGACGTCTTGGAAATGGAAAGCCTGATGGAGGAAGCCGGCACCAGAGGGCGCTTTCAGGTCTTGATGGTTACAGCCTTCAAGGTGGGAATGCTACCTGTGGCCTGGAGCATGATGCAAATGTCCTTCGTTGGCCTCGTCCCCGACTGGTGGTGTGAACCACCAAGTGGCAGCATCTTTTCTTATGGCAACTGGTCGCGAGACAACGCAACGTTTCGCAGTTGCACGAGACAGAACGAGACCTGCCAAAACTTGATCTTTGACTACAATGTTCGAACCGTCGTCAACGAGGTGAGTGAGTGAGTGAAGTGTAATCAGTGTGTGTGTGTGCACGCGCTCGTGAGCTGATGGATAATAATTTCATTGTCACCAATAGTAATTCCTCAAACATATCGTTACAGCTTTTATCTAGGATCTCAACAGTGTACATGTCTGTGACCTGTGTCTGGCAGTGGTCCCTTGTGTGTGACCTCAGCTACGTCAAGCCCATGATGACATCATTGCAAATGGCGGGCGTGCTGGTGGGAGCCTTGCTGGGTGGACAGATGTCCGACTCGCTGGGGAGGCGCCTGACGGTGTACGCCACGTCTCTAACTCACACAGTCTGCTGTGTAGTCGCAGCTTTCTCCGTTTCCTGGCAGATGTTCGCTGTGATGCGCACCTTGACTGGCGTCACCCTGGGTGTCTACCTCGTAGCCTCGTTTTCATTTCCCTTGGAGTTTGTCAGTCCAGCATGGCGGCAGGTGCGCCCTGACCTTGTCTTGTTCCTTCACTTAGATCAAGGACCTTGATTGCGGATGTTGGCTTAACAGGTTTTGTATTCGACTCGACGAAACCTGACAGCTTATCACTTATTTGGAAGAAACGAATTAAATGGTGGTTTCGTCAAACTGCCAGCTGTCCTGTTTTATATTGTCCGTTTTTTAGAGTAACATTGACAGAAACCAAGTAATAAAAAATAGTGTCAAATATTAGGATACAATTACAAAAGTGCAGTCTGAAAAATGTGATAGATTAATCGAACAAAGCATAGAAAAATCTAGGAAAAAATTATTTATTTTTTAATTTTACTTTGTGAAAGAAATATGCTGAAAGTAAATGTTCTTTTTGCATCGTCGTGCAACTGATCTGTAATTCCCCATCCCCCACAACCCCTTTTCTCTAAGGGAAGACGGTGGCGTTTATCCCAGGCTGGAGTTTCGGCATTTTTCTATTTTCCTTGATAGCCTGGCTGTTTCCACATTGGAGCTATCTCCACATCGCTCTGGCCATTCTCTCGGTACCATTCCTTCTGACCTGGTCGTAAGTTCACATGCTTCACTTTAGGGGGAAGATATTGCATTTTGCTGATTAATTATAACGATGGAAGGATTGGTGGACGCAAACCTGCATGAGTGTACCTGCGTGATTTCCCCACAAATAGAAGCTGCAAACTTGTCTGTACAGATGAGTTTTGCTTAATTATCGCATGCATATAGATAAAATTATAGCTATCAGTGTTTTGTTTAAGAGAAGGAAGACTGACATCAACAGATGGGATTAGTTATAGTTGAAAGAAAGATTGTCCTCGCATTGTTCTCACTATGACCAAAGACTAAACTGTCATCTTACAAATGTTTCAGTGTCATGCCAGAGAGCGCTCGTTGGCTGGCGGTCAAAGGTCGCCTTGAGGAAGCGGAGGCAGTGATTGAGTTAGTGGCCCGTGTCAACAGGCGCCAGAAGCCCCCCGACACGCTGGACAGACTACGTAAGGTCGTGGAGAAGGAGCAGAAGACAGGTCAAGGCCGTCGCTATACGTACATTGATGTTTACCGAGGCTGGCGAATGGCCTTCACCTCTCTCGTTCTCAATTTTATGTGGTAAGTCAGTCCTTGGCATGCCATTGTTAATGTAACATGTGAGTTGCATATGGCTTTCACTCCAAGGCTGGTAAGATTTTGAAAGTGCGCGAAGTGAAGCAAGAGATAAAAAAAATATTTTGGGAATGTTTCAGGTTATCCTTTTTTTTGCTTTACTCCATCTTTATTAGATTTTATATGTCAATGTTTTTATTACACCCATCTAGAGTAAACAGACTTTGTATGTCAACATTTGTACAGGCCATCTTGAATTAAAAGAATTTGTTGACGTTTTTGAGGCCATCTTTTGGCTAAGGTGTGATAAAATGTTTACAGGTTTTGCATGTCGTTTTGCTACTATGGAATCTCCTTCGGAGTGACTGGTCTTAGTGGTAATCTTTACCTTAACATCTTTCTCATGGCTGCTGTAGAGATACCTTCTAATTTCAGTACAGTCTTCCTCAGCGAAAAGTAGGTCGTATTAAAAGTTTTGACACTTTTTAATTTTAATGCACTTAATCACGACAGTCTCTGTCTGTAAATTAACTATCAGTAGTTCGTTAATATATAAGTTTATCGTTTGTCAGTGCTAGGCGGTGTGCACAAGCAGAAGCTTTTTCATGCATTGATGTTAAAATTTCCTTTAAGATGGGAGGCTACTCTTAGACACGTCTAGGATGTTTATGATCGTGGTTGCGTACCTTTGAAAGTAGAAGAACGATATATCTCGTCTGGTATTTACAGTTTCATATAAAACTAACATTACTAGTGGTAACGAAAAGAGAAATTATCAATTATCATTGACGGATAAACAACTTCGTTAGCTATATAGGTGTTTCGTTTTCTTTCCAGACTTATGTTTGTGGTTTTTTCTAGTTCTGAAAAAGTAGTTTTGCTACTTTGTCAGAATTTTCTTAAAAGCGTTTTTTGTTGTTGTTGTTGTTGTTGTTGTTGTTGTTGTTGTTGGTGTTGTTGTTGTGTTTTTTTGTTGTGTTTTTTGTTTTCTTTTTTTTTTTTTTTGTCTTATAGACTGGGTCGGCGCTGGACTATTTTTTTGTTCTCCCTCATCTGCTCATTGTCCAGTTTCAGCATACTTATTGTTGACCTTACAGGTAAGAAACGAACCTTTGAAGTGATAAGCATGTAAGATTTTGCTTTTTTGTGATGCATATAGCTAAATTTTTCATTTTGTGATTTGTTTTATGCTTCAAATGCCTGTTGCTCCTGGAAACTATTGTTTAGAGATGTGTAATTCTAAAAGCCACATATGAGTAGAATTATCTTCTGCTTGCAGTCCCGAAAGATAAAACTGCTGTCATCACCATGGGGCTGGCCATGGTTAGCAAGCTGGCCGTAGGAGCGGCTCGTCTGTCCATTCTAACATTTACATCGGAACAATATCCCACTGTTATCAGGTCTGTGAGAAAAATAACTGCTAATATACAAAGCAAACCACAGGAGAAAGACAGAAAATATAAAACACAACTGAAATAAAACAAAGCAATGCAGAAAAGGACAAACAAATAAAATGTATTATTATGGGCATTCATTGCAATGTACGAAAAAGAGCTGCTGCATGACTGTAAACTCATGATATAGTTGATTGAGTTGATTTAGTCTTAAAACATGAATGACAAAAAGACAAAAAAAAAAAAAAAAAAAAAAAAGTCAATTACATTAATAGTTGTGGACGGAATAGTTGTTTGGTGTTGCAGGAATCTGGGATATGGAGCATCCAACACAATATCCCGCGTGGGAGGCGCCTTAGCACCTGTTTTGCTTAATATGGTGACTTGATGCTTAATAATAATAAAAATAAAAATAAAATTTATATAGGGCATTTCCCCTCACAGAGGCGAATTCACAGCGATTAACAAGATGTAAAGAGCAGCAGGTAGTGATGTGTGACATACAACACCTCACCTTCACTCTGTATGTATGTGTGTATGTGTGTACGTGTGTGTGAGTAAAGATAACTCCTCACCTTTTATTGTCTGTTAATAGACATTGTCTGTTAATTCCACTGGTAAGAAGAAACATTAGTTAACCCCTCAAGGATCCACAAAACTATGGAAAGCTATAGTTTAATTGTTTTTTATTACTTATGAAACCGTGTTCTAGATTCCTACACGTGTCTTTATTGCTAACCGTGAGTACAGAAAAGATTACATGAGCATCTGAAATCTCTTCGTTGCCTCGTAAAATATTCACTTTCGAGCCAACCGGACTAAATATATTGCTCCCATCCCCTTTTCCCATTTTTATCATCAGCGATATAATGCAGACCAAGTGTACTGCTTACCTGTATAAATACTCCGGTGATACCTGTCCGTAGACGCCGTTGACAAGCATATACGCCTCGTGTTGTTCAGCCATCTTTAGGATCAATGAAGAAATTTCAAAACAAAACTATCTATTTTTCAGAATTGATTTATCAAGCCACACATATTACCAGTGCGGGCAGTTTAGAAATATATGCTTGATTTGAGAACGGCCAACCGACTTTGTATGAGTGAACATGCTCAACTAGATACAATCCAACGCATAATTACTCAAAGAATACCATTATTACATCAGCGAAGACTCTTTGAACTCAACAGAAATTCTTATATTTTGCTTGGTCTTTCTGAAACCCATTCATTGTTTAAATCGCCATTTGCCTGATTGTACTAAGCTGAGCTCATTGTTTACATTATTGCACTTTGGTAGACCTTTATTACAAAGACAATTTTGTTTTAATTTTTGCAAGATAAATTTCTCTGGGTTTGTTTTGGAAAAGGTTTAGTCTGGCCTTCCATGCTCGCAGACTTGTGATGTTGTTACAGGACACAGACAAGGAGGTGGTACGTGGCTATGTCGTGGTGGGTGTTCTGCTGGCAGTCTCCGGGTTTGCCACCCTGTTGCTACGGGAGACCAAAGGTCAGGCTCTCAAGGACAGCCTGGAAGTCGTTGTTGAGGAAAGTGAGAAGGTGGAGAGGAGCACAGAAGGAACGAATGACGGAGACAGGACAAGCTCGGAGCCGTCTGTCCATGAGATGACTGTGTGGACTGTCAACAGTGAAGTAGCCAGCAATGAAACTGTGTCTGTGAAACTATGATTGTTTGGAAACAAATTTCTCTGTACATGATTTTATTAAGAAATTTGTGGTAAGCTCTGAGTGGTTCTTATCTTTTGTTATTAGCACTGCGGAGCCTCCAGTTTAAATGGTAGAGAAAATCATCAGCACAGAATTATTTGTCCTACTGACTCATTTTCCTTTCCGACTGCAAAACAAATGAACTGCTCAAGCGAAGTATAATCGACTTGGAGTACATGCGAACTGAGAGAGATTTAGTATTCATCGCCTCCTCAAAGCTCGGTACAGGGATTCTGCACCATTCCTCCTTCTTTCTCTCCAGCACACAAGCAACTACGCCTACTTTATACATTTGTAGAAGACTGGTTTTAGACATTAATGTACACATGTAGGTCCTTGGATACTCTGGCATAAAGCAAGATTAAAATGAGGGGATAAATCCGTAGAAGATGGTTTTAGACAGTAATGTGTACCAGAGGGTAGAAATACGAGGGGGTGATCACAATAGACTGCACCGGTCTTCACACCTTTGGGGTTACCCCACATGATTAAAATATACTTCCTGGTCTATTTTTCCTAGTTTTCACAGATATCGTGAAGCGAGGTCGTAAATGCGTTCTTGTTAGAAATTTCTTGGTTTTTCTTGCGCTCGGTGCGTCCACTTGTTTACCTGTCTGCATCCAAGAGCAGGAGACACTATAAGAAGGTAAGTGTAAGTTAATCTTTACTTACAAGTCTGTGCGTACCTGGCAGCAGGAGTTTTTAATGTTATCTTTAAAAGAAAGGAATGAAGCTTCTGTGTTCCATTAAAAATACACAGAACACAGAACAACACTGTTTTGCTGTCTGCCTGCATTCAGTTCTGTCTCTCACTCTGTGTGTGTGTTTAAGAATATATATATATCATGCTTATCTGTCCACTGGACATGCTTTGAAGAGTTCAGGATAGAGGTACTTGTAAGCGGAAAGCTTGCAAGTTGTAGCAGGTAATAATTACAAGATGGCTACTTCGTGCTGCTACCTTGACGGCCTTCCCCCCGACACACCTGAGTGACTGACGCCCTCATACCTACACAGCAGTCGGTCTTTGTGATCTGCAAAATGCTCACTTTGTGAGCCACGCATCTGGCGTATGAATTTGTGCAAAATCTACTCTCAAATTTTTAAAACAGGGATTCAACAATCCTCCTCTTTCAAAAACATTTTTAATTATGTAGAGAATTATTTCACTCACTTATCATTTTTCCTCTTTGTTTTGTCTACTCACTTCATTTGCGTTTGTCACTGCGTCGTCAGTACGAAATAAACTTATCACCACCTGCTCTCAACAAATTCTATCGTCATCGTGCGTGGATGTGTTTGTGTGTGTGTGTCTGTGTGCTATTCTTGTACCCGACACATGCATATATTTTTATGTTCTTGAATCTATGCTACTATTCTGTAATGACCTGCAGAAAAGAGATAATCAACAATAACTTAAATATATATATATAAACTATTGTCTTTTGCTTGCATTCTTTCAGACGTAGCACATATCAGTCCGTCTGTCTGAATGTAGCTAACTGTCCGTTTGTCAGATCACCAACCTGTCTCATTGTGTCGATCCACCCGTCCATCCGTCCTTCTGTGCTCCTGTGTACACGCTCTCATACCGACTGCGGATTTATTTTTGTAATATCTGAACACAAGGCAGGAAGAATGTTCACACCTCGAGACGGTTATTTGATTGAGCTCCCGCCAGACAAATCTCAAGCAGAGTACTTCCCCGGGGAAATCATTCGAGGACGTGTCTACATTAGATGGGATCCTTCATTTCCAGTTCCAGGTAAATGCGTTTAGATTATCCGTTAAATGTTCACACTTTCACACCCTCCTGCCTGATGGCACCCCGAGTAAGGCAGACGTACCCCTTTTCTAAAGTAAGATAATGAAATAAACTGGTTAATTACAAACGTGTGTATGTTTATTCTTACCTCGTGCAATTCAACACCTTATACATTGCAGAGAGCATACACACACACATGTACTATCCATTAATATCAAAATAACCGTTGGTCGGGTGGCTGTGTTTGACAGTCTTTCAGATGCAGCTGAGGGGTGAGGCCAAAGTTGTGTTAGACAGGTACAAAAAAAAACTGTGCCAGCGGGAAGAGATCCTGAAGACCCGCCAGGCCGTCAAGAACATGAGTAGGTAGACTGCTTGCAAGCTTTTGTTCCTCTTCTTTTGCATTCTTGCTGCTCACTTAAATATTATTACATTGGAATGGGATATGACTTCTCCTAGCCCATATCGATGTTGTAGAGGAATATTTATATATAAAAAACATATGATCAAGTTTTATTTACAAATTCTTTCAAACAACGTTACACGGGATTGTGCAATCTGCACATATACAACATCATATTAATGTTTGTTAAAAGAAATTTTATAGTTATAATTTTCCTTAGTTTTTTTCTACTAGATTATGGATTCAGTACATAGTCTCTGCTAACTTATAGATGTAAAAAATGGTTTGAGATGATAGATAGCAAATGATGCATATGGTAACGGGGAAATCGTGAGTCAAACTCAGTTACAGTTTTCGTGTCGATGTGTAAAAAGAATTAAATAGTAAATAGTAGAGTATGATAAGCGATGGATAGACGATCCGGCATTGGAATGGACAGAAGTATGATTTTCTAATTTTGTTTGTTTTCGCAGGGAGACCTACACAGCTTCCCGTGCTACCATCAAACACCAACGTGTATGAATTCGAGTTTCTTCTGCCACATGATTCGCCCCCGTCGTTTACTAGCCCGAGGGGCAAGAAAGGTCGCCTGAAGTACCGCCTAGAGCTGATGAAAGCCGAACCACATTATGACCATATCTATCAAGCCATTGTCATCACGGTCAAACCTTTCCAGCCTCTCGAAGGAAATCTGGTTGCTATGGTGAGCGCCTTTGGTCAAATACAAATAAGTATTTTATAAGACTGACCCTGTGCTAGTTAACATTTAGTTAAGGGTATAGTAGGGGAAAGTTGTCGTCAGGTACACCTAATTAACACAACGGTCCCAGCTCTCCACTGGCTGATGCCTTCAAACCGTAAACGTACCCGTGTACAATCCTGACGTCAGTGTTGACCTGTGGACAGCGATGTTTGTAAAAGTGTCTTTCGATAATTGATGATGAATAGATGCTCACCAAGATTGTGAGGAATGGTGTTTCCCACTGAGAATTATCCAGCAATTAGACACAATACTGTACCTCACTGCCACACCAAGTACCCCGGTCAGTGATTTGCTTTCCTCCACCCTGCACCTACTCCCTTCTCTCTGTTAGCCGCGTGGCTGCCGCTGATTGACTAGGCCCAGGCTCAGTGAATGCCCGAGGAGTAACACCTGTTTCCTATAAACCAAACATCGACATGTACATGTGATAAAAACTAAAGAAAAACTTTTTTGTTAAATGGTTATAAACAAAATTTCATATGCGCCCTTGTGAGGTTTTAAACAATTTGCTTGATCCTAACTTCCAGAACGACAGAGTAATGAAAAACAAAATAGTTTAAAAGGTTATTTAAAAGAAAATCACTTTATGAGGCACTGTGATTAGTTCTTCAAATGTGTACTGCCAAGGAGTTAGTTCACAATAAAGTAATTCCTTCCTTGTTAGAATAAATTCAACACTGGACAATTTTTCTGTATGTTCTAATTTTTTTTAAACTGGAGAAGGGAACTAATGTGGTAAGCTAGGTATAGCTTTGGTGATGATAGGTTTGTGGATGTTGGTGTTTCCTTAATATTGTGAGTAGTTGTAAGATGATTATGATCATTATGAACATCCACAATGAAGTTTGGGTCCACCACTGAGTTTTGAAAATGTGCAGTACACGCCCTCTCCTCTACTATTGTCTTAGTGCCTTCACAGTGCACAATGAGGGTTTGTTTCTCGGTTAAATGTGGAACACTAATATTATTATATCCATATTCTTAGCACTTCACTACTTCCGTTCTCAGCTGTCTTAATATTGTTTACAGTCACAAGCCAGGATGTGTGTCTTCATTCTTTGGTTTTCGCTGATAATGGACATTGTTTCTGGAAGTGTGTCGCCTTTCCAACTTGATGCTCATTCTCCTCAGTTGGACTTTCCTGCTTGATGGGTCAATAACTATTTACCCCATCATTTGAAAAATTTGAAAATTTACCCCATCATTTGAAAGTAAAAGTCAACTGCTTGCCAGATGGATTTGGACCTCACTTCTGCTTATTTAACTATCCAGGGTTTTGTCCACTACCTCTTGACCACAGATGATGGGGAGGGAGGAAGAGGTATAGAGAACTGCTTTTTGATTTGTCAGTTCTGTAGGGGAACTCGCTGGAGACATGTTACCATGTTGGAACCCATATAGCTGGCTTCTCTTAATGGCTGGGGGATAATTTCCATATTGGCTTCTAAGACTGGCTTCCAGTAGCCAAGATGGCCAGCACCAAGAAGCGCTGGACCAACCTTAGCCCACCATTCTGTGCTGTCTGAGTATAGATAGATCTTGAACTCTTCAGTGAAAGGAAGTTCATAATTAAATTATTAACTGTTTCTATTTGCCCGTCAGTTTTAATCGTATTGTTATTGCTGTCGGTGTTTGGTATATTTTGCTATAGTTGTCAATGTTTCGAATCCTCAATTAAAGCTGCCGGCGTTACAAGAACAGCAACAGGCTCGTCACTACTTCTGCTGCGGCGCCGACAGGCGTATCGAGGTTCGCGCCCTCTTGACTCATGTCGGAGTTCACTGTGGTGAGGTCATCCCTTTCCGGGCCTTCATCACTAACCATTCTAAGTACTCCACCATATCTTCTCACGTCGTTTTGAAAAGGGTATGTAGAGTTGTTTATCATAATACCTCACTTTTCTGAAATAACTCATTACTTATGCTCTATTTGCTTGAACCACTTTTAAATACCATTAAAACTCATTACACATAACATAAGATTTTTGTTCTTGCTCTTCTTATTGTTCTTCTTCTTGTTCTTCTTCTTTTTCTTTTTTCTCTTCTTCTTCTTTTTCCTATTCTCTAAGACGTTAAGATAGTGTCAGGACTGATTAGCTCGAGACCTGGCAGTAAAACTCAATTGTCGCATACTTATAGTCTGATCAGACATATTCTCTCATGTCTTCCAGCGGTGGATGTGGTATTCTATTGGTGTGACGACTAAAGGCAGCGAGAGAGTTTCGACTTTCAACAAAGTGTACCGTGGTGCGATTCCACCCGGCGGCAGCATGAGGTGGGATCCAAGTGACTATCCTCTGCTGTTGCCTAGCGACCTGCTTCCCAGCGGCCATTCTGGGTGCGCCATAATGAGAGTCTCATACGAGCTAGTGGTGAGTTCTGTTCAGTGGCTACAAACATATACATAAAGACGACAAACTGTTGAATTATCTGTCGCATTCACTGGAAAACAAATGTTCAAGAACAGCACACTCACACATACACAGCTACATAACGACACATACATTTAGTTGCTTTTTTGTAATCGGATATTATATTGTCAAGATAAAGAGTTCACCACGTACCTTTAAAGAATATATATATAAGCTATTAAATTTTGGCATTACTACAGCTTATTGTTTACAATTTATATCAAAATTCCTTTATCCAAAACTCTGTATGTTCCAAAGGTCTACCGCATGATGCGATGTTGGAATGGTGGCAAAGACTAATTTTTAAAATCATGTCTCAGTTTACTGTCGTCCCGGGAGGAATGGTTCGGAACATGAAGCTCCGGTTGCCGATAATCGTGGGCACCGATGTGTCACCACAGGTCAGGGCATCCATGGAGAGGAACACAGCCGCCAGTGCCGCATCAGTCAGAGAGGCAGTGATGTTACACCTGCTGAGTAAGTGCTCGATGTTACAGATACACGAGGGTCGCAAATCATGGCACACACCTGATGGGTGAGCCTTCAAATTAATTGTAGAACGTGTAAGAAGTGCACTTTAGATGTATATAAAGGACAAAACAGGATTTTTTGGGGTAAAAAAATAAAACTCCTGTACAGATTCGATTTATTTCTGTATAAACTATATGCTTTATAAAACGCAACGGATGATTTCAAATGTTGTAAACATTTTGTTTTCAGGAAACGCTGTGACAGAGAGACCAGCGGTGGATGGAGAAGTTCCACCTGAACAGGACAGACCTGGATTGCACGAAATGTCACCTTTACACTTATAATTAAGATTGCACAGAACCTTTGATGCATGCATAAGATCCAGAAGTTTCAGAAGGTGAACAGTCCTCATCTACACTTTTATAAACGATACTCACACGCTTGAGGACAAGAACCTTTTCCTTGGATTAGACACACTCACTTCTGCCGATAGACTTGCTTGGTCTTTGCTTAGTCACCTTTCTTCTGTTTCCTAAAATAATTCAAGAATTCACACCACTAGCATCACCGTCAACACCAGACACTGGATGTCAGTTGAGAAGACAGTGTGTTGAATAGAGTTTGTTCTATTCTGGACATGATGCTAGAGAGGCGTGGGTGCAATTCAGAAAAGACTAACTTTAATTGGTCAGAAACTCTTGGGAAGGAACCTTTGTCCTCCATTTATTTGACAGCATGGGAGAGTGTGGTCTGCTCGACCACTACTTGTGATGACTGGCGTCCTAAGTGATGCTAACCTTTGTTATTGTTAATCCTGCATTATTTTAGCTACGGGCAATCCATAACTGAAACATATTTTACTGTCTTTAAGCCAAGGGGGTAAAAGGCTTGCCATTTAAGTCTTTTGTCATATTTCTTTCCCATGGCAATTTTAAAATGTATTGTAGCAACAGACATTATTAATAACGCCAGAACCTGAAAGATATTTTGTATCAGGCGATACTACTACTACTAATAATAATAATAATAACTCATTTTTTAAATTTCATCAGCACCATTTCTGTGACTTAATGAGAAGTTACCCCATTACTCTATCAGACTGAGTACAAAGAAACTATCTATTAGTCTGGAGATTAGAGTTGTGAGGTGATAATGAGACATTTTGGAATGCACATTAATTGAGCGATTATTGTCTTTTCCTTTTGAATTATGTATACTGTTACGTGTCAAGATCACCACATTTTTTATAATTAAATTAAGAAAGGTCCTGCAAAGAGGCAGTTATGTTTGTCTTGTTTATAACGGAAAAGAAAGCGAAAGTGAGTGTTGAGATCTTTGTCAGCTTTTAATAACAGTCGTTTGAAAATCTCAAGGTGTTCCGAACAAGAGCGAAACATTGAAGATGATACACGATAACTACACTTTGAGAACTGGAAAACATACAATGAACCAAAACACAACTTCGACAAACAGCACCAGAACATTAAATTATTTTGATATGAATGACCAGACTGTAAAATGTAATGCGATTGTCATATTTATTATTTTACTAATTTTAGGATGCTTTGTGTGTAGTATAGAGAGAATGTGTGATTTCATTGCGATATGTGTGCATGCATACTCATATATCCCTACTGTCCACAATCCTTTAAAAACACATACTTTGAATTCCTTTCATTTACTGCTGAAATCTTGTCGACCTCTCCTAGAAATGTGCTGTCAAGCCCCGAGTACCAAGAGGAAAGATGTTTAAACTACTTGCCCCTCACACGTGCACATTACACGCCCCTCCTATAATGAGAGGATTAATTATGATCTGACTGATGGTAAAAAGATTTACAAGGTTCATTTGATTCCAACTCATAGAGCGTTCGTAAGGCTTCAGAGATGTAAACCACCTTCATTAGTAAGAATAATGGATATGTAATGAATAATAATTATTATTAATCAAGGTCTGCGCCTTTCAGTTGTATTGACTCTCTAAGGTATAAGGTAAAAGGTTAAGAGCAGTGACCTATAAGAGTTTTTAGGTCAACAGGAGTAAGTACGCTTTATGACAAACCGGCTATAGTGCCCCCACTCACCCTCGGGCTCTGACGAGTGGTTTTGACCTCCGGGGTTATGACCTATATTTCTATCTGGGTTTGTAGATCAAGAAAACAGAGCGGAGGACTTTTCCTGAGGGTGAGAGATACTGTACTGGCTAGATACAGAAGACTAGGAATCGAATTTATCAGGTAAACTGAAAATTTTCGTTTTTAAAAGTCAACACGAGTCCACAAAAAATGACTTCGTTAATTACAAGATGGCATCTAAATTGTTCACAGATTCTCACTTTCTGTTAGCATATCAAAATTGTTAGATAAACATTTCAACTGAAGCGAAGTCACAATGTAAGTTAATTGCTTAGAAAAAAAAGGATGAACGAAGACGCGACACAAGACATTTCGCAATACACTGTAAGGGCGTAACCAGGAGGGACAGTTTCTATGAATTAACCTGTGGGTAGAAAGGATAAAAGACAATCCCACTTCCCTGCGTCAGTCGTAAACAGGACATTTTGTGACCTCCTTTACCTGTACTTCCGGGACTAGGGTTAGGATTTCTCCGAGCTCGACTACACAGAAGGGTAAGTAGTCTTTTTACAGGTGAGGCTTACATTGTGGTTTTCTCACCTGGTGCCTCTGTGTCTTCTGTAGTTGACAGGACAAACCACGACAATCTTGAGACTCGCGTTAGTGAAGTTGTGTGACCAGAATTTTATACGAACTTTGGAAGTGCAAAGAACTTAATTGTGGTCCATTTGTTTCACAGCATCAGTCAGAAAAGGAAGGTGAGTAAAACGTGGCAGCTTTCTGTCCTTATCCGTCTTCGTGTCTGTCTTCTTATCTGTCTCTATGATTCTCTTCTTACGTCTGATCATCATCAAGACCCCTTTTTGTAAGAAATATAATTATATGTAAATAACTTCCTTTTTTGTACACATTCCCCACCCACTCTCTGTTAAATAATGCCATACCTTGTTATATGTCTAGTGACTTATACCTATTTCCATGTATAGAGTGACAGCTAGGTGAAAAAATGATGCTTTGCTTACTCTGCTAGCAGCCCCCTTCGTTAATAAAGACCTGCCATTGTCATTGTCTTCCACACTCTCTCTCTCTCGGCGTTTGACTTTTTATATGTTTGCACCCGTTCCTTCTATTTTCTTGCATTTTATCTCTACACACAAGGCAGGAAGAATGTCTGGTTTCGGAACCAAGTACTGGATTGAGATGCTTTCAGACAGATGTAAAACAGGGTACTTCCCCGGTGAAATTATAGAGGGGTATCTCTTCATTCAGTCAGCCTCTCCTATACCACTATCAGGTAAGCGCGGCTAAGCTTCTCCTTTTTTAAGATTACTCTTGACATTGTAGAATGGTTACAGCACGATTGTTTATTTGTCCTAAATGCACACGAATCTTCTATTGAAAAGAAAGTACGAATTTTTAGCGTCTAGCTCCGATTGTTTTCACCATGAGACAACAACAAGTCGGCATTGTCTGTGCTGCACAGTTAAAGGGAAGTAATCACTTGTTCTCAATTTTAAGCCGATAATCACGGTACTGGCCCTTTATTAACTGCTTGCTGATTATATGCTTGTATGCCTTGAGTATGTATAGACATCTGTGCATGGACAAGAACGTGTGTATGCGTTTGTGCGTGTTTAAGATATTAAGATTGAGAGATGATACAATTCAATATTCTTCAATGATTTAGGCTTTTGGTTCATAGAGAGTATGTACTGAGTATAAATACAGGTATGCATCAAACCATTATATAGTCACCATAGAATAACATATATCACAGAAACAGACACATGTATTTCTTCATCTTGGATTTTCGCTTCTTCACTTATATTGAAAACAAAATGGTGTACGTGTGTGTGTGAGTGTGTGAGTGAGGGAGAGAGAAAGTAATGTTAAGGAATGGTTTCAGACTTTGTCTTAAATTTTACACTATATTAAACAAATAATTTTATCAACTGCGTACATTCCGTACAACATACCTAAAGAGCTGGGGCTTCCTTGACAAGACAGACAAGTAAACACCCCTTCACTTTCATGTTAAATGGATTTCACAACATCCTGTTTTGTTTTTGTTTTTTGTAATTTATTGCGACACTAAGCAAACGGGAATGTTATACAGCAGGTCAGATTATTCACATGCTCCCGGATTCCTCCCCAAATGGCTGGGGGCGGTCTGGTGGCAGCCTGTCATCACTACAGTGAAGGTTGGCTGTCTTGGGTTCAGCTCTCGTCTCGGGCATATTGTTCTTTCTCTACATGTGCCATCTTTTTACGGGACTGGCTTCTTTCCCGTGATACAGTCTTAACTGCTGAATCGGTGTAAAACACAAATTCCCACCCACCCCACCTCCAATGGCTTCGGATGACTGACTTCTCTCCCCCCCCCCTTTCTCTCTCTTCCCCTTCTCTCTGTCTCGGATAGCAGTGGCATCTGTGCGTGTGTGCGTGTAATGAGTGTACGTGCGTATGTGCGAGTTGTAAGAAAGTGTGTGTGTGAGAGAGAGAAAAATAAAGAAATAAAAACAGACATTATGATCTCGGAATGCTATATTTGACAGGTCTCTACTTACTGCTCACTGGCAAGGCCAACGTTCTGTTAAGGAAGTTTGAAGGCAAAAAAGTAACGAACCTTACCCAGCACGAGTCTTACATCACCAAGAGTGAAGACGTGAAGGATCTGAGTAAGTACAGAGAGTGTTATTGCTTGTTTGTTTGACTGTTTGTTTGTAGGTGCTTCGCACTTGCTTGTCAGCTGTATACTACGGTTAGATGTTGTACACTTGCATCGTCCTGTTCTCTTGAGTTTTATCATCACAGCCACACTCATCATACTGGACTCATCATGTATAACACTAAAAAATAGTGGTTTTCTCACGGTTTCCTTATCCTCCTCCATCTCTTTCTCTTTTGCTCTCTGTGTGTAAAATACAGAAAGAGAGAGATTTGTTAGGATTTAAATGAAGGTAAATGAATCTTAAAGACGTATTTGATGTTTACTGATAGTCTCTGCTCGCAGGACTTCATTCATATAAAACGCCTTTGATGGTGAGGAAGTCTCTCTATAAAAATAAACTATTGTTTGCTAATATTATAAAATTTAGCGTGTTCTTCTATTTGTTGTATACTAAAAGTATTATACAAATGCAAACATACAAATGTATTTCAAAGTTACCTAAGGTAAACAACATTCCCGAATGCATTGACTGACGGACAGGTATTTTACTGAATATAAAAATAATAAAATGATTAGAAGCGTATCTGTAAAAGTATTTACTATGAGGGTATTGGGTGGTTTTGTAAGCTTATCATGTAGGGCTTTATTTTCGCAGAGAGCTGTACGGATCCCCCCAGGGTACTGCCAAACACCAGCGTGCTTCAGTTCCAGTTTTTTCTACCTCCGGGCTTACCTCCTTCCTTTACAAGTCCTATGGGAAAAAATGGACACGTGGAGTATCGCCTCGAGTTGAAAAAGTCTATGGGAACTAGTGAAAAGACACTTTACAAATGCGTAATCCTGGTTGCACCTTTTCTGTCTCTTACAGGAAATGTAGCTGCTAAAGTGAGTACACAAATATATACATTCATTAGAACTTTTATTAATTAATTTTCCTCTTGTTAATAATGTACTAACTAAAATTATAAATTATTATTAACAACTTATCTGCAGAACTGATGATGTTACAATGTTGCTAAAACATCAAAGTAGGTTGGAAATAAAATTGTCTTAGTTTCTCGTGCAAATATTTGCATGCTGGCATGTACAGGTGTGTGGCTGCTCTGTCACAGTTGCCGGTTTCACAAGAACAGCATCATGCTCGCCACCTTTGCTGCGGCGCCGACAGAAACATCACCGTCCAGGCCAGCATCACCCAAGCTGGAATTCTCACAGGAGAGAGGATTCCATTCCGGGCGGTGATCACAAATCATTCTGACAGTTACATCAAGTCGTCCCATGTCACTTTGAGACAGGTACGCATTGGGAACTGTCATCATTCAAAAATTCTTACGCTCCATTATCTAGAGCCAAATGATTTCAAACCGCTTACCTGATCAAGATAAAGAGTCGTTTTTTAGTATAACAAGCAATAATACAGCAAACTATAATTAGCCTGCAGTTTTAATGTCATCTGTTAAATTTTTCATAATTTTATCAGTAAATTTAAAGATTTCCTTTAAAAGGATGTGTTCGGGTCAAGCTCTTATGAAAGAATTATTTTTTCGCGATTGTCGGGAGGCTGTATTTGCAGGATTTTTATTCTTTGTCTTCCAGCGGTGGATGTGGTATTCCATTGGTCAGACGCACTCGAGCTCAGGAAGAGTCTGGTCGTTCAAGAAAGTGTCACGTGGTGCCATCCCACCTGGTGGCAGCATGACGTGGGGTGAGAATGATGAGCCTCTGGTGTTGCCGAGCGACCTGATTCCTTCTGGCCCTCCAGGATGCTCCATAATGATGGTCTCGTACGAGCTGTGTGTGAGTTCTGTTCACTGGCGTCTTACTATATCAAACGACAAATTTCAAATCACTGAATCATGATGGTGGTGGGGGTTCGGAAGCTCCGTGTAGTTATTTTGAGAGCAAAGGTTGATACAAAGATTTAGTAAAAGAAAAAAAAATTGTTTCAGCTCACTGTCATCCCGAAAGGAATGGTCAAAAACATGAAGCTGCTGTTGCCTATCATCGTGGGCAGCGCCATGCCACCAGAAGTGCAGGCGACGGTGGAGAGAAACACAGAATCCTACTCAGCTTTGCTTCGAGGGGCCATCTTGGTACACCTGCTAGGTGAGTGTTTCAAGGTATATCTGGGCTGAATAATATGGACAGTTTCGACAAACATGGGGCGTGAAATAAGCCTGACAGGCAATCCTGGAATGAGAAACGTCAACACTCCAATTATGAGTTCGAGACAGTTTATTAATTAATAAATTTCACGTTTATAAATCACTAGTCATGATTTAGCTAATTTTTAAATATAAAAGATTCCTTCTTTTGCAGAAAACGCCGCCAGAGAGAGATCACCAGTCTGAGGAAAAAATATAATAGAACAATACATAAGGTTTCTTGCCACCTTTCTCTAAATATGTGTTCACGGAAATTACCCAACTATGTGATACTGCTAGGAAATGTTCACACATACATGAGAGTGCCCAGACATTTCAGAAAGCTTTGGCGGAGCCACTTCTATGAACCAAAAACTTCTAACCGAAAATAGTTTTGTTTTTGGACCCCTCTCGTCTTCTATTTTCCAACTCAATCATCCCGTGATGCGACTTGACCTTTGACCATTAACATGACAAACCAACAATCTGCGAATTTCTAGTAACTTACGTTTAACTTTTTTTCCACAGTTTTGCAACATATTTTAGTTCATAAACTGTGTTGAAGCTTTTGCCGACTTTGATTGACTTTGATGACACCAACATCGCTGAATATAAACTGACTTCTAAAAACAGAAATATTTGTGTGGTATTTATGATGACTAGTGAATTTGTACACCTGTAAACTTCTGTCATAGCAATTCGTACTGTATTGTGTGTGTGTGTGTGCGTGCACTACTTTGATATTTATCTTTACCTAATACACACAACTACAGTGCTGTATTGTATTGCTATATCTCAGTTTTTCTGTGTTTCCGTGATGCGTGTGAATGAATACATGTTTGTAGCTGGAAAGTTTTAATTTTGTCTTTGGAATCCGGTGTCTTATTGATAGTTATTTCTATTTGTTAAAACTTGTTCTTATCTTTTGAGAGAAGCTGTTTGTGTTAATCTTTTCTTGAGGTTTTCACTTTTATTGTTCTTTTTTGAGAGATTAGTTTTTGGATTGTAAGCGCTGAAAGCAATCGTCACTTAAATTATATGCGGCTATTGTTATTCTTTGACTTTTGATATTAGACTGTTGATATTGGACTGTTATTATTATTAGACTATTGCTAGTTCCCTATTACATTTTATGCTCCTATTATTTTTCACTCTTGATATTTGATTTTTATAAAGCTATTGTCTTTTTCCAATTTGGCTTGTTGTCTGCCTTTTTGTTTTATTTTGTGTTACGTTCTTTGTTCTTTTTAAATATTTTATAAAGTGGCTTTAAAATATTATTATCAGTGGCTTAAAAAGTTTCCAGTTTGTTTGAAATCCGAATTCCTTCATCATTTTGTTTAGACGAGTGAAGAAATTGAAAACTCATTAGTTAGTTCTCTGGAATGGACGAAATTCCCATTTTTAAGCAAGAAACATACCATTCCTACTTCAATCCATCCATTGAAAGCCAAGTTTTTCTACACTCAAATAATGTCTTTAATTTGGTTAAATTAACGGAAAGAACCTGTTAATCAGGACGGAAGTATTATTTGCAATTTAAAGAAAGGTCCTCACTATCTCGGTCTTTTTAAAAGAAAAGAACAGAGCGGAATAAAAAACACAGACACACTAAAGTGAAATAACCATTGTTAAGTAGCAGTGTGAATAACAATTAGTAGCAGTGTGAATGATAATTAAAAGCAGTGTGAGTGACAATAAGTAGCAGTGTAATCACAGGTTGTGTGTAGGGAAGGAGTGGAAGGAGAAGAAGGAGGTTAAGTGGAATTATCAGGAAGTACTGTTTCTAAATATTAGAAACTACATATTCTGTGCCTCGGAAATCAAATTTAGTCTCGTTTCACAATGTTTTCAAAAGTTTCAAAGTTCTGATTTGTGAAAGTAGAGAAAGTTTGTCTAGCCGACTATTTTTATTCATTTTTTTCAGTCATCTTTGATTCATTTGTCTTGGTATCTCTTTCTTTATCCCTCTTTCTTTCTTTCTTTATTCTGTATTTTTCGTTCGTTCTTCACGTTTTTTCCTTCCTTCTTACATTTTCTTCTTTCAAATGCTGTGTACAACAAATATTAGATACTGCTATCCTTCAAAATATGAAAATATTACGAACGCATGTACAGAGATTGATAAGCTCTCTCTCTCTATTTATATATCGAGAGAGATTATAGTCCTGAATGTTTTCCGTCATATCTTGTACTGGTTCATCATGATTAATGTCTACTTTATCGCTAGTTTCACAAAAGAGAGATCAAGTCAGCTCAGTAGGTGCTTACCCGTAACTGGAATCGGTAACGTCACGTGACAGCTTCTGAGCGAAGACGCTTCAGGGCAGGTTCAACAACTCACAGCCACCCCTGACAGCCACCCTTACAGCCTCCCCTTCGTCACAACTTACAGTCACCACTACCACAACAAGCCTCCTACAAACATGTCTCAACAGATTTACTTCAGACAGGACGTGAAAGAACCATCCTGAGGTCAACTTCTAATGTTTCAAGACCGATTCCCTTCGGCTCTGATGCTCCTCTTGGCAATGATCTTCCTAATCAGATCCAGCATATAATTATTTTAAAATTATTGTTTTCTCGCTTTCTTCACTCCCACACCCGACGATGCTAGCCACGATTTAAATGCAAAGACTGAAAAAAAAATAATGTACCCACTTCTCTGGACCATGTGGTGGTGCACAGTTTGGTCATCACTGACCAGCCTCTCATGAAACATTGATGAACAAACTGCCATCCCTGCCCCCCTCAGTTGAGGTTGGGGTAGGGGGAGACTTGATAATTTTCTATCTACCTGTACATTTACACGTGCCATCGGGTACAGACTTCACACTATTTCTCACCCTTGACCTTACTCCTTATCTCTAGTTCGTTATTGTTTTTTTATTTCCGTGAAGGCTAAATATTCAGTACATGTGTACTGAGAAGAGCATGTACCAAAGAAGAAAAAACTTGCTAATTAAAAATGCAGACATCAAACATTCTTTTCTTTTTCTTCTTTCTCTACTTTTAGGCGCATAGAGACAGATGTAAGATGGGGCAGGTGACTAAAAGCATCGTATTCTTAAACCAATACCACCCGCACTAAAAATGGACGAAAGAAGAGAAAAAGTGCATTAAGTACATTGACTGTTGTGTCATTCGCCTGATAAGCGTAGCCTGGCACCGGTCAGGCCTCCTACCCACCCTTAGTCTCACCCACCCTGACTCTTACCCACCCTGTTATTAGCAGGCCGTCAGGAAATCACTTTATGGTTGTTACCAAAGGCGTCGGCAATAATTCTTTCTTCACAACTTGGAGCAGACCAAGTGGACCTGTGACAGGAGTCTAGTACTGGTAAGTGATATATTTAAAACATGTCGACTGTATATTGCCCATTGTGATAACATATCCTCTATCTGTACAGTTCAAGTGGAAGATTTACAGGGTCTGTAAAGTCAGGTCTGTGTCAGTATTTGCTGAGCAGACTTTGTAGAAGACGTACTCCGTACAACGAATGTTTGTTATACCAAGGAAATGCACACATACTTACTGTAAAAATATTGTATTTTGCTATGTGACGGAAGGTGTTGCTTGAAATTTCAGTTTTCTCACCACAACGGATATATTAGTGGCTGGGTTTCGTCTTTACAAAATAAGTTACATTTAAAATAACGAAAAAGGCATAAGAGAATTTTATACCGCAAAATAGATGAAAGAAATTCGGTCGAGGTTCTTTTTCCAAACCCAATGATAGGAATAACATTTACATACTCGTCCTCATCATCATCGTGATCATCTCAGAAATGTACATATCAGTGATTATGTGAATATTAATTGATATTTTTTTGTTTACTTTTCTGCTGTTGTTGTGTTTGTGTGTGTGTGAGAGAGAGAAAGAGAAAAAGAAAGAGAGAGATCGTTACCGAGAAAAGATTATGTTCATACAAATCAGTTTTTAAGGGTTTTTTTTTTGAATGAGTGTGCGCTCTTGTCGATGTGTCAATACTTTGATATTTACAGGTAGACGGGAATGTTTCGTCGAAAAGTTCAATACACTTTTGTTCTCCCGAAGGAGAAGGCCAATGCAGCATACTACCCTGGGGAGATAGTAAGGGGACAACTTCTCATTGAGTCCTCCGTCCCGGTATTGCTGACAGGTATTCAACCACTCACGGTTCCTTATCAAATTGGCCTTTTACCAATTTGACAAATGTTTATAATTTCCTCTGACGGCTTTTACTAAGAGGAAATCATTTTCTCATACATCTCATCTCATACACCATTCAGTATAGTGCATCATCAACCGTCGGTGGAAGCACCATCCATAGAAGAAAAAGACAGGAAGACCTTACTCCGGGATTATCTTGCTCAGGGTTATTAAAGGATGAATACCCCACCATCCCATAGTCAGCCTTTTACACACATTAACTCTTCTCTATTTTACCATACTAATCAACCAACTTTACCTGAAATTTTAAGAACATTTGATGGTACTGTCGACAGGACTTCAGATGCGGCTGACAGGTAAGGGCAAAGTGACGCTCATGCGCCAGGAAGGCAACATACAAAGGACAATGAATCGAAAAGAGACTTACCTGGAGACTTGTAAACTTGTACAGAACTTAGGTAAGACTTTTGAATACCCGTTTTCTTATTTCATGTCTGACACTAAAGACGAGAAAGATTGAAATGTTTTTGGGGTTTGTTTTAACAGAGAGACTTCCTCTGGTGAACGCTGATAAGCCCAACACCTGTGCGTTCGAGTTTTCGTTCTTCCTGCCACCTGGCTTACCGCCTTCTTTTGTCAGTCCCCTTGGTTCCTCGGGATACGTCAGCTACGATATGGAGCTGATCAGAGTTGAAGCAGGAAAGGAAAAAACACTGAATAAAACTAAAATCATAGTCGCACCTCTGTTAACTTTTGAGAGAATGCCGTCAGCCCTTGTGAGTATGCATAATGATGAATCACAAGATTATTACTAAGGGTAATAAAAATACTTCAGGAACAGGGTTCAAAACCACGAAAGCCTTGTGAATGTGGAGTTTGTTTCAGGACCCAGTGGTGCGAGAAGGACAGGGCGCGCATCACTGGTTTTGTTGTGTAACTGAACGAAACATCACGGTCAGAGTCTGGGTGGACAGGGCCGGTGTCTTTGCAGGAGGCATACTGCCTTTTCATGCCCTGATCATCAACAACTCCCAAGCCTCTATCCAGTCATCTTACCTTACAATGAAGAGGGTGATTCAATGTTACTAACTGTATACCCGCTACACCCGATATAACAACTGTCTGCTGCACACTATCATTAACCTTTAAAGATCTATACTATTTTGAATCATCCATGTACCTCTTCAAACGCTGAGTGTATCATACCTCTTGGGAAATAATGTAAACAAATGTAAAGGAGGGCTTTTTTTGCCAAAGTTATGTAGATCAATCCTCTAAAATTTTTTCTTAAAAATATGTCCAAACTAATGTGCAACAGCTTGATTATGAAATGCACGTGTCGTTCAATGAAGTATTTGTTTATCTTTGTCATGTCAACATTCTTTGTTGGTCACTCTCCTCTAGCTACAAATAATAATCGTGCTCGTTAATGATTACAAAAGAAGTGTCTAGCACCAAGCTAGTCATGTCTATCAGTAAGCTTCCACCTGTTGTGTTTGCTGGTGTGTTTTCATAGTAATTATAGAATTAGTACTAATTTATGTCAAGAATTTATGTCTTGAATCGTTCATGTACCTTTCCAAGCGCTGGGTGTATCATACCTCTTATGAAACAATGGAAACACAAGGAAAGGAGGGCTTGTTCGTCAAAGTTGTCCGCCGCGCCGTCGTTCCACCAGGAGGGTCCCTGACATGGGGGGACCACGGTCCAGCGATTGTCTTGCCTGCTTGCCTCATCCCAAGTGGTCCTCCAGGATGTTCCGTGATGGACTTATCTTACGAACTGTCGGTGAGCTCTGTTCACAACTACCTTACTACAGATACCAGTAAAATATGAGTGTTACTCTGTCCTTTAAAATCCCTAACCCCTTTCCACTCACTTGCCCCTCATGGATACAACTTCTACTAAGTTCAGTCCCATCATGTGGACAAAAGTCGTATATTGGCAGACTTTTAACTTGGAAACCACTCAGTTGTCCTATAGAAGGATTAGTTCTCAGGCTTATTTCTTCTTCTGTTTCAGTTTACAGTGGTGCCTGCAGGAATGGTTCGCAAGATGAAGCTGGTGCTACCCATCCTGGTGGGCGCTGCTTTGCCAGAAGCACTGAGGGAGGAGGTGGAGGGCAACACTGAGGCTTATTTTGATGCCATCGCCAGACAGCGACTCCTACAGCAGATGGAAGGTGAGTAGCTCAGCTGCAGCTGCCTGCGTCCAACATGTTATTCATGGTGTTCCGACACCTGCTTAGCATCCTGATTTGATATCCACTGAAGATTGTCCACTTATCCGAGACCAGGACTAAAATAATTCGAACCTGAAAATGTGACAAATGTAAAATTTAACAAATCTTTAATGGGCAGCAATTTAAATTAATGAATATCAAATGGGGAAGTACACTGGGCTCAATCAGTTAAAGACAGAACAAACATTTCTTGTCTTTTTCAGCAAGTACCTTATAGAGGAAAAAGCCGTTTGACTGGACAACATTGATGAGCAGAACCTGGCATTGCAAACATCAACACATGTTGTCGCAAGCACGAAAAGAATCCCCTCCTTCAGCAAACTATCTTTCCTTCTGGACACTGACGCCAACAGCAGAGTGTACGACCTGTTTATTTTGTTGTTGTTTTTTTTTTATCAGATGCTCCTTTTCACTTTCATGCTTTATTAAATTGCACGGACATTTCTGTACTTGTGTATAGACGCGTGTAAACAGACACGATGCCTTCAGTGTGTCCAACATCATGCTTGTGGAACTGTCCTTTGGGAAAAAAGCCGCAAAAATCATGTTTTCCTACTTTTGAAACAACTGAACTGGCCAGGTGTCAAACAGAGACTCGATTATATACTCGCAGATTTTGCATCGCATCATTTTGAAGACATCCTTATTTTCTTCGTCCCTTCTTCTCTTAAAGTCTGAGATCCTCCTAGAAACCAAGAAAAAAAAAGAGTAATGTCCTTTTGCCCAAGAGCCTGGAGTGGACAAGTTCTCTGTCACCTTTAACCCCTGCGTGTGCGTGTGTGCGTGTGTGCGTGTGTGCGACATCGTATTGTGTGCGTGATGTGCCGTATTGAAGGTTCTTGTGCAAGTACAACCTTTATGTAGCACATTATAATTAGGATTTTTTATTATAATTCATTGATAATAATCATTCTAGTTGCAAAGGTCAGCATAGTGCTATAATAGGTACATTGAGCTCCAAGAGATGAAAATTCTCTACAATGAATGTCTTCGACAACGACAATAACACAGTTGTGCCCGGAAACCCAGGCTCAGAACTAAACTGTCAAATAATCAAGAACATATAATTTTTTTTTTTGCACATGTGTTTACTTCTATAATAGAAAACTCATCTAGTAGTAGCTCCATGTACAAAATGGAGCAATATTAAAGTTAAAAGATACAAATATTGCTAAAAGCTTTTTTCTTCATGCATCGTTGCACAATGTTTTAATCAGCACAGGAAACTGATAAGAGGATCAAAAGGATGCCACAACAGATACAGCCAGGCTTAGAGGTTGAAATTTATTAACAATTAATTTTTTTTTAGACAGTGGGTTGACAACACATGGGTCCACGGAAACACAGGCTCAAAACTAAACTTAAAACTGCAAATAAATGTTAACTGCAGATAAACCAAATCTTGTCTGTGAGCAGCAGTAGAACGGAAGCAGGAGCAGCATCTTAGTCTTTTGTGCCTTGAGCAATGTGCTTATCGCAGGAAGTTTGTGTACTTCGGTATATTATTGCTGTTTCTTACTGCTGTAAATTATTGTTGTATTTTACGCATGTGTAGTATTGGTGTACATTATTGCTGCATGTTACTCCTGTATATTATTGCTGCATATTACTCCTGTATAGTATTGCTGTATATTACTCCTGTATAGTATTGCTGTATGTTACTCCTGTATAGTATTGCTGTAAATTACTCCTGTATATTATTGCTGTATGTTACTCCTGTATATTATTGATGAATGCTACTCCTGTACCTTATTGCTGTATATTACTTCTGTATATTATTACTGGACATATTGTAATGTGTTTTGATCATGTGAAAATATTTGCTGTTTCATATGGTTCTAAGTGTGCAATGTTGCAATCTGCACAAAGATACTGGGGAGAAGCTACTTACACAGAAGAAATGTAGGAAGAGCAGCTGTAGTCCCAAGATAAAAAATCAGGCTTCAGCTGGTTTTCTGTTTTCTTTTTTCTTCTTCTCTCGCTGAATGATCTCTTAATTCTCTAGCCATCTTCTTTCAAACTTCGTTTACTGACACTTATTCAGACGCACTCATCCGTTCTAACCCAGCAGTTTATGTAGAATAAAATTAGAAACCAGGTGAATTAAATAAAAGAAACCATAAAAAAATGTTAAGAGGAATCTCTAGGCAAATATCTCAAGACATTACAACAGCTTGGCTCAGATTACTACTACCATTAAACAGTGCATTGGATAAAAACAAATAAAGCCATCTTTAATTTTAAATTCAGATGGCAGGGATAATTCATTATTATTAATTTTGTCTTACTGGGAATGTTAATTATTACTAAGTTGCACTACCACTTTAACTTGATGCTCAAAGACTTACTTTGACATACCATATGCTTTGAGGAAGAGAGAGAACTTTTTAAAATTGTAGAACTGCCACTGCATGGTTCAAATACGGATTAACTCAACCTACTCAGTGACCTGAAGCAAGCGAATGAACATTTTGGCCGGTAGTTTTTTGAATATTTATAACTATTAACCTACAATAAAGACAACTATCCGTGATACATCGTTTGAAGAGCATTTTTTTTTTAACATTTAACTTGTGTGAATTTTAAGAAATATAGGTTTTGATTTCTTGTACTAAATTCAAATGATTGTAACTGTATGGGAAGAAGGTCAAAAGTTAGAAATTAATAAAGAAATTATTTACACAATACATGTATATACAAACATAAAGTGCCAAAACAAATTTTTATTAAAGTTGCATTAAAATTTAAATATTCCTTACCATTTTCTTCTTATTTTCGGTTGTTGGAATATAAATCCATGTTGAATTGATAATCCTAAGATTACAATTTGCTTGATTGGTTAAGGTTTTGGGCTTCTCAAGGGAAGTAATCCGTAGTAGAACAATTTCTTAAGGTAGCAACAGTTTTTTCCCTTACTTCACTGGCGGAAAAAGTCGCACGTGCTTACACATTGCTGTCGCTTGCAGCCTCAGCATGTCTATTTTCGCTCCCCATATATGTACTCAAAAGTCGAAGAACGAATAAAATGTTGTGTCAATATTCAGTATGTACGGACAAGTATTTGACATATAATACGTCACAGAAAGCTTTCATCGCAACAACGAAAACTAAGTCTTATCAACATTTTTTGATACTTCTTTTCAATTTCTATATTTTTAATTTCCCTTGCTTCTCTTTTCCACTGAGTCCTTTCTTTTGTCTTCTTACATTCTATATACAAAAATTCGTAAAATTAGCGATCTCTTGTTAGTGAATGCGCACACCACCTAAAAGATAGATAATAATAAATGCAAAATTTGTAAAGCGCATACTCACACTCCTAAGGAGCATGCTCTTAGAGCTTAAGAACGAGAACGACACATGGACAGCATACGAGGGACAGGAAAACAAACAAATAGCGTGTATATTATAAATATTGTAGCAGGAAGGGTTTGAAAAATTAGTAGCAGTATGGAAAAGGTTGTTAGGAGTAGTGTTTACGGAAGAGGTGTGTTTTCAGTGCAGGTGTAAAAGATTCAATAGTGGGTGAGTGGCGGATATGGAAAGGGAGAGAGCTCCATTGTTTAGCTGCACAATAACTAAAAATCCTGTGGCCTTATGTTGTTGTTCTGGTGACAGGAAGAGTAATGAGACGAGTCATCAGACGAGTAATGGAGTTGTCTAGCTGGGATGTAAGGGAAAAGCAGTTCATTAAATCTGATGCTTCACTCTCCAGTCCTGCCATACTCGCTTATCTCAACATTTTATAAGCTGAAAAAAAAAACCCAACTAAAGCGCCGATGAACCTCTAGTAGTCTCCTGAATCATACTGGCTATACATTATCCCTACCACACACAAGACCCACTCTTGTTCATTTTTTTGTATTTGTAATGCTTTTTGTTTTTCTCTCTTTTTTTATTCACTCATTTTTCTTTCGCTCTTTCATTTCATTCACACACACACATTCTCCTTATATCTTTCACTCTCACTCTGACGGCAATCTTTATCTTTTTTTTAATTTTCTTTTTTCTTTTTTTTTTTTTAGCCGCCTGAGTTACACCGCACTTGTTCGTCACCGGTAGCAAGACTGCCGCATTCCACAGTCACCTGCTCAGATTGTCTCTAGCCAGGTATACTTTGTTCTTTTCTTCTTGCTCTTCAAACACACATTGACATAGAAAGCACGCAACCACGCACACAAAGAGAGAGAAAAAGAGAGAGAGAAATCAGCTACAATTTTATGCCTGTCTTTTGGAGCCACGGAAATAAATAGTGACAGTTTAATGGTCAGGTGATGACGGCAACACATTAATAAGAAACAAAGACCAAAATCTGAACTTAATAACGAATTTTTTCGAAGTCTGCAGAAATATGTCACTTGTACTACCGACTCGACGTTTCAAAACATTTCTTTTGTGTATTTTTCTAATAAATTTTAAAATGAACGAATAGACTGACGAAAAGTGAAGTAAAGGATAGCCAGATGGAATCAAAGGAGAAATAAAAAAAACTTGAGAGGAAAAAAGATCATTGCCCCCGACCCAGTCAACATGAGCAGTTTAGAATGACTGACATAAGCCTATAAAGCCTCGTTATCAATCTACTGCCGTTCGATAGCCTCGCACCGGATTCCGTGGAAGCATTCGATCTAAGGGTAGGGTTCATGGCCTGTATTTTTGTCACAGCAAACAGAGCTGTACTCGTGAGTTAGAGCACAAGTTTACAGCAGACTTTGGTAAGTACCAATTATTTCCATCATTACGGTTATCACGAGTGTAACTGTCCAGCCAAGCGATGAGACAAACAATCTAAACGATAAAAGACAAGGACGACAAACAATCAAAAGAACAAACATAAAAAATCCTCAAGCACACTACTCTGAATTGAGTGTTCACG
This sequence comes from Pomacea maculata, assembly GCA_004794325.1. Lineage (NCBI taxonomy): Eukaryota > Metazoa > Mollusca > Gastropoda > Architaenioglossa > Ampullariidae > Pomacea > Pomacea maculata. Next base: position 957,748 of record SRHC01002094.1, read on the forward strand.
AAAGCAACACTCGAAGCCGTTCAGTGTCTGAAATATTGGTGACAAGAGCACAGAAACTTGCTCAAACATTTCAGACCTTATATTCAAACTATCTATAATGCCATTCCTACATCTGTAAATATAATACTCACTTTTGGACTGAGAATATCTTAACAATATTTTTGTATTGCATAAAATTTTGGTAAATATATTTATTGGACAAGGAGAAACTTCCATTGGAAATGCTCTATTATGAAAACAAACTTAAGCAAACAGTCACCACAGCTCGATAAATTGATCAGGTGGACAGAACATGCAGGTCATATTTTCTGAGATTAGCTAATGTAAAGACTCCATACACACACACACTTCTCCACTCCCTCACTGCTTTACCTTCTTCAACCTTTCCGGGGTCAGGTACTGAGTCCTTAGCTCTGCTCCTATATAAATACATAGATAACATTATGTGTGTTGTTGTTGTTGAAATGTATTTAAATGTCTCTGGGAAGCATATATCACATGTTTTGGGCGTTTATATGAACGCGCTCTTATCACAGGCCAAAAAATGGTTTTTGGAAGAGTGAAATACACCATTGTACTGCCGGCGGAAAAGACTATGTACTACCCGGGGGAGATAATTAAAGGACAGCTGCACATTAAGTCCTCCTCTCCACCATCGTTATCAGGTAGCATTTTTAAGTCTTAACTACACCACAGACTAGACAAAATTAAAGTGATAGAAATTTTATAAAATTAAAAACTGTGGCTGAAATCGTCCTGACAAGTGTCGCTATCAAGATGATCAATGAGGTGGAACAGAAGCACAGTGAGTTCTCACTCCACTCCATTTTCTTATCACTAAAAAATTCTATTTCCATCAGAGACTATCTCTGCTGATTCGGCGTGTTCTCCATATTTTCTGCTGGTTCCCTGGTTTTTTCTCACGTGATTTCGTTCTGTAGTCTAGTGATGTTCTGTGAGCAAAACTACACTGTAGGAACTTGTCTGTTATATTAATATAATTGTAATATATTATTAAAGCATTTTATTTATCCTGTAATAAAATCGGTTTCTTTATACTTGTTTTCTCCTAAAGTCGCAGTTTCCAAGAATTTATCGACATGGCTGAATGAGGACTTACTGTAAAAAATCGCAAGACATAAAGAAATGCATCAGAGAACAATGTTAACAATTAAATAAAATATTTGTACCACGAATACTGATTTAGAAGGATCGATCCCAACTATGCACAATAAATCTCTTCTTTAGCTCTTAAACATTTCTCTCTTTTAATTGACCTGCTTTTCATTCTACCTTGGGTTCCCCTTTCCTTTTTTTCAATCTTATTTTCTCTTTCTTTTTCTTAACCTTTAGCTTCATCCTCGATATTTGACATCTTTACCTTTTAGTAAATATTTTATTCTCTCCCTTTATTTGACTTTCTAGTTCTCTCCCCTGTACTTGAAGCTGTGATTGGTTGCCGCTGTGACAGGTCTTGAGATGCAGCTGACAGGTAAGGCGAAGGTGATGCTGGTGCACCGTGAACAGAAGAGTGAGACGAGGTACTATAGAGTAGAAACCTACCTGGAGACCAGGAAACCTGTCGAGGACTTCGGTATGCTCGCTGACATGGTCATCTTCATGTCTACTAGAACTTCAAATCATCTCTGCAGGCACAATTATAATAGAAATTCTAGGCTTTTCTCTTGAGCTATGATTGTAATTATTAGAAAATGTATCCCAGGAGTTTTCAAGAATATGTAAATCTCTGTTTCTTTGAAAAATTATAGGAAGACTCGAAATAAATATAAAGAATTTCTGCTGAGGATATAATAGAAACTAATGAATTAAAAAATGTATGAAAATAGAAGAAAAAATGTGTGGAACGACAACCGTGTTGATACTCTTCCAACTCGTGCAAAATGCCAGCTCTTACAAGACTGAAAGCAGACAAGAAATACTTCTTCTTTAGATGTCTAATTGTGAAAAGAAAGACAGAATGACAATGTGTGTCGGTGTGGAAGGAGATAAAGGTAGAGAGTAGGAGAGAGAGAGAGAACTTTTAAGGTTTTCGTATTTTGGTGGCTTTTTTTTTCAACAGAGAGACTTACAGACGACAACACTGCATCACAGAATACTTCTGTGTTCGAATTTGGATTCTTTTTGCCCCGTGGTTTACCGCCTTCTTTTGTCAGTCCTCTTAAAAGCAACGGCTATTTGAGATACATCTTGCAGCTGAAAAAAATTGACAGAGGAAAAGAGAAGAAACTGCGGAAGACTAAAGTTATTGTGGCGCCGTATCTTACTTTTGAAAAAATACCATCTGCAGGAGTGAGTGCAAATAATCCTTAAGAATTAAATGTGTAATAAACTAAGATTGCCCATTCCCATCAATAAAAAAGTATTTTCATAAAATAATTCATCATATAGTGCTTAATGAAAGAATTGAGCTAGCGCCAGAATTACGATTAAATTGCATTGCACGAGAACAATATGGCTTGCCTGCAATGCATTAAAGCCCACAAGTCGTCACAGATTTATATGAACATAATACAACAGGTGTAACGAGAACATGTGGTGGTTACAGGACCTGATCGCAAGAGACCGCCAGGGTGCTTCTCCCATTTGCTGCTGTGGCGCGGAGAGGGACATCACCGTCAGGGTCTGGTTGGACAGGGCCGGCGTCTTCGCAGGGACCAGCATCCCTTTCCATGCTCTCATCATCAACAACTCCACACATTCTATCCGGTCTTCCTATCTTACTCTTAGCAGGGTAACTGCATGTAGTACCAAATGCTACCACTACATAATGAATCATCTAATTTTCATAAATATCTAATGTTGGTTCTGAAAGATGTCCATTTCGTGAGAATCCACAGCATCTTGACTGTGTAAGGGGAGACTTTCACTGTTATTTTCAATATGGTGTGTTTGGATGTAGTTTGATGGTAATAGGTATTTGCACTTACTGGTCTAACAGGTTATTGCGTTGTGTCTTATGAGCATCTACAATGACACTTTCGGTAATGCCTAGCTGTAATCTTACTATCGCAATGTCTGTAAGCTTATACTATCCATATCCAGAAGCTAGTTATGAGTTTGAATCTGAATATTCTTTACCTTCAACGTGTATCTCTCGCAGCACTGGGTGTTCCGAACCTCGCAGAAAATAGAAAGAGCTTTTGAAAATGTCGGCTCGTTTCGCAAAGTCAATCGTGGCACCATTCCACCCGGAGGAACCATGACCTGGGGGGACAACGACCCTTCAGTGGCGCTACCTAGCGGTTTGATTCCCACTGGGCCTCCAGGATGTTCAAGCATAAGTGTTTCTTATCAACTGGAGGTGTGGACCTGTCTTCTTACTGTGGATTAGTCTTATGTACTTTCTCTAATTCCTGGAAGTGATGATCATATTAATAGCTATTAATGTGATTTTGTCATGATTAAATCGTGTTGCTGTATGTTACGACTGAATTCACCTCATGTAAATTTTGGATTGTTATACTGTTAATAAATTATCGCTTGAATTTCAATGTAGAAGGATTTGTTCTCAAGCAAAGCTCTTCGGTATTCTTCTGTCTTAGTTCACAGTCGTTCCGGCAGGAATGGCCTCGGATATGCACCTCTCTCTGCCGATTCTAGTGGGCGGAACGATGCCAGAATCGGTTCAGGAAGAAGTGAACAGAAACATACATGGCATCTATATTAACCTCCTTGCTAGACAGATCCTGTTGCAACAGTTGGCTGGTAAGTGTTCACACTGGTACTCGAAAAGCAATCATCTTCAATGACAGCAAAATACAAATTCCCTACAACAGTCATTTCTGAAAAGATTTGTTTCTGTTACGAACATAGAATTTCTTATTAGAGACGAGTTCCAAGGAAATGGCTGAGGCATTGGAATGTTTCTCTACTTCCTCTGTTGTCTGAGGTGTTCGTCTGGAAGCAGAATAATTTCAAGTTTTCTTTGCTTCATTATTTCTGTTTTCCGTTGCTTTACCACAAACTTTTACATTCCATATGTTATTTGCAATCATTAATATCATTTATTACACTGCTGTTGTATATACTGATTTCTATATATTTTCTTATACAATAGTTCAAGAAGAAGAAAATTGATTAATTAATTAAATTAATTCAAGGAAATTGTGTGAGTTAACTGTTTTTCGTGTATTATGTCACCTTCTTTGCACCTTTGAAAGAGGACAGTAATATAAATAGGCAAAAAAATAAATAAATATCAGCAAAAGCCATTATTTATTTATTTTCTTTTTTCAGCAAATAACCCTGAGAACTGTCCACCAAACCAATGAACGCAGCAGGTCCTGGCGCCCAAGAAAGACTTTTTGAAAACACCTAAAACAATCTGTAAGAGTGGAATAATGAAAATCCGACCACTTTGTTTTATATCAGAATAGAAACCAAAGTTTTATTTCGAGTAGCTTTTTTCTTCTTGGTTTAGTAATCATTAATTAAAATGCTTAATTTTATTTGAAACTATCCTAGACGTTTGATCATTTTTGACAGTTTGCACATGACGGTTTTATTTATATATAAATAAAACACTAAAAAAGAAACAACTTTCGAGATTGTCAAATTTCGTACGGTTAGGGATGTGAGTTTTAATTATTGTTAATTTTGATGATATTGAATATTTATTATTCATTACCTGAGTACAATAACATATCTCAGTCCACATGTTTGTGTAACACTGTGTACGCGTGTTTCGTTGTGTTACATACATGCGTCTTCATGCAGGTACACTTCATGATTACCATTGCAAGGTGTGGATGTGCGTCTGTGTGTGTGAAGTGTGTGTGTGTGTGTGTGAAGTGTGTGTGAAGTGTGTGTGTGAAGTGTTTTGAGCTCGACTGGTGCTGGGCAAGGTGCTGTTTAGTGCGATATACAAACATGTCTTTGAATGAGGCGGTCTTTATCAGGAATATTATCAGCTTCCTGGTCTGTCTTGTTCCTGGTCTCTAGAGCAGCCAAGTATTCCGACGATTTCAGCAATACTTTTAATCGCATGCAATGAACTAACAATAAGACCTCAGTTCTCTACTTGATTAACACCGAGGTCAAGTTAAACACTGATGTGACCTTTTTCTGTTAGCTCGTAGGTTTAGAAAAGCTGAAAGCTTCTTAGACTTTTTCTTGTCCAAACAAAGATAGGTGGACCGCAATGTCTAGTGATTTATAAGTTTCTTGAAAATCATTCATATTTTGTACTTCTTTTGTTTAATTTTGCTTCGTTTTGTTTTCATTCTGTTCGGTATTTTGCGTCAATAAAGTTTATCGACTTTGTTGTTTCAGAAAATATTTTTTATTGTATTAAAGTTGTGAAAATTCTTAGAATTATACTCAATGAAAATAAGTACATGCGTACAAACTTACAAACGTACACACATAAACACAAGCACTCATACCCACTTTAATTTCGTAAGATAAAATATTGACACCGTTTAAGCCCGTTGTTTACACAAGACACTTCACTCTTCAGTCCTTGGGAGTTGTGTTATCTTTCTGAACCCAGAAAGAAGTGAAGCTTTGACATAATGAAAAAAAAAAAACCTCCCGCGGTTTCAGTGTTCAAATCAACTGTCAATTATCGCATTCCAAACTTCAATAGACTTTTCTTTCTTCCTTTATTGAATTTATTTTTTTTTATGCATTTGTAATAAATGGAACGATTCATGCCTTCAAGGTTAGACGCTTATCTGACAAGTAGTTGTTACTGTAATCACAAATGTATTTAAAGTGAAAGAAACTGAACCAATACAAAATAGGAAGTAGATCCACTTATAGACCTATGCATGACAAAATACACCCTTAATGACAGGACACCACTCAGCTAGCACCTGGCACCAGTAACAAGCTGTAACTTCAAGGTACTCTAGTCATTTACAACTTAATTAGCTTCCTCCTGTAGGTACTCTGGGTAAACCACTGAGCTGCTTGTTCAAGGTGAGAACAAAAGAAAAGGACTTGAGGTGAGCTACTGCCTTGTAGATGTGCACAGTGTTGAAAGTTGATTTGTTAAATCAGGAAGTGGAGTTAAAATATTTCTGTAAGGTCTGTAGGCAGTTTGCTTTTCCTTACTGCCTTCTTTCATTCAAATATATGCAGTTATTTTAATGTGCTTGTCGTTCTTCATTCTTCGAAGTGAAAAAAAAATTTCGAAAACAAATTCGTAAAAAAATTCTTTAAGTAAGTGCGAGAATTTTACTTTTTTGTATCAATCGTTCACAGACTGTATTGCATCTATTTAACAGTGTTTCGTTTTATTTATTTTAATGATTTCGGACTTTTGTCCCCAGCTTTAAACCTCGCGGTTTGTTTGTGGATTTCTGCGGATTTTTCAGATTCTGATTAATTTTTCGATGAGCTCCATGTTAAAGTGTTGACTGTTCACATTTGTAAGTCAAAACCGCATATAATTGAAGTATTCAGATCAGTTGCTGAAGCACACACCCTCTTCATACCGACAACGAGACGAAATGATTATGATGCAGCTTTCATGTTGAAGACGATCTTCTTGGTTATTATGAAAGTTGTATATATTTGTGGCATGCAAACTAGTATGGCTTATTTGTGAATTTAGTTGAGGTTTTTTTTAATTTAGAGGTTTATATAGTGGAAGGGTCAATAGACTGAAATTTATGATATATATTTTTCGGTTGGACCTGTTGTGTACACGTGCTAAGGTCGCACACACATTCACACAGAATACTCTGACATGCATTTACCGCTTTTCAAGTGAAAGTCTCCATGTGTCCACAGACAACTTGCACAATGATGGCTGAACGCAGAGTAAAATACCGGTTTGTGCTACCGAAGTATGTGTACTGTGGAGGGCAGACCATCAAAGGACAGCTGCACATTGAGTCTCCCTCGCCGGTGTTATTGTCAAGTAGGTCGCGTTCCACCACCACCACCACCACCACCACCACCACCACCACCACCACCACCACCACCACCACCACCACCACCTTCGCACGAAACAAACCTTCTGAACTTGATATACCCACCCGATTCTCTTATCTTAAAGATCACTAATATCTCATTGTTTGTGTGTTTCACAGACCTTCAGGCGCGCTTGAGAGGTCGGGCCAAAGTTCAGCTCGAGCGCGAAGGAAACGGAACCAGGAGGAGAATGTACCAGACCGAGACCTACCTCGACAAACGTCTGGCTGTACAAGACATGCGTACGATGATTGCACTCTTTCTTTACTTTTAACCACCCACCCGGGTGTTGTTAGTTTGCTGTTCAAGCCTCCTGACAGTGTTGTTCATGGTGATATCTTAATTCCCCAGATAGGAGTGATTATGTCTCTTTTCGTTAGTGAGGTTTAAGCATTCAAAAAAAGTCTTTTTTATCCCGGATCAAAGTCAACTCAGGGACAATCAAATAATAATATGTATTTAATGATAATTTTGATGTTCTCTCTAAAATTTGTGAGTCTGTTGGGGACTTAACATGTAGATTCAATGAGTTTTAGGAAAAGATAGCCATTGTCTTTTAAATGAGAACAAAAAAGTTTAGAAATCTGACGACAGAGAGAAATACTATTTTTCGGGGGCAACTCGTCGGATAGACAATGGATAAAGAATACAGAGATGTGTTCTGTGTCTACATGAATGGACGGGTGGTAACCGCGGGGTTAAAGAGCAAAGAGATTTTTGTCTTTTCTCCACAGAGAGACTTCCAGAGTCAGACAACTTACCACAGGGCACTGGCTTGTTTGCCTTCGAGTTCCTCCTCCCTCCTGGCTTACCTCCTTCGTTTACAAGTCCCTTGGGAGGGTGGCCCATCTGTGGAGACTATATCTTTCAAATGGGAATGACACGGGAGGATTACATTACGGGCCAATGTGGATTCCTTTGCTATTGTCTGGACTTACTGAGACGTGACAGAGGGAGAGAAGTTATACGTTTTCGACAGTTGATCCACATTTTCCCAGGACTGTCTCTTGGCGTTGGTGCTTCTGCAAGTGTAAGCATCGACAATCATTTAAGCATTTCAACTGCTCGAATTATCTTTAGATAATCACTATTGGATGTGATACTAGAAGCAACAGGAAGAAATGAAATTATGTCCCAAATTTTCAGCAGAAAGTTATTTTTCGCTCATGGCTGTATTCAAAGTGCCATTTGAAATGCGTGTTACGTGTAACTAATTAAACATATCTACGATGCAAGGTTAGAAAAATTCATAAATAAGTAGCACTTAGTATAAAGTATTTTGTTAATGTAAAATAATATTCTATTTCACTTTTATTGAATGCATTGTTGCTAAATAATCTTGAGATAATCATGACTCTTGCCTTGAGCGTTCTCTAAAATATCAGAAACCTTGATAATCGCGCCAACGCTAACTACACGCTAACCACAAAGCTAAGCCTCGTTAGCGTATGCTAACACGAGTCCACGTGTGCACGTGCGTGTTTTCATGTGCAGCAACCAGTGGAGCGAGAACTGCATCATGCACGCCATTGGTTCTGCTGTGTCCCCAGCAAAGACATCCTCTTCAAGGCCTGGCTGGACCAACCGGAAGTGATCATGGGGGACAAAATACCTTTCCACGCAAAAATCACCAACAACTCGGACATCTTTGTCAAGTCGTCTTACATCACCCTCATAGCGGTGCGTCTGTTAACATTTAGAAGCTTTTAGGGCAAACAATTAGCCTGCCATTTACTCCGAACTCAGGTGAGAACTTATTCTTGGAAACATTCGTCACAGTTACAGTGAGCATTCTGTTACCGTAGGCAGCAGGACACATCTGTCACCCCATACTGAGGACAGTGGCCAGAGTTAAAACCCTTGTCAGTATAGAACATTAAATACTGAGCATGCGGTGACAGACTACATATTATTATAATATTATTGTAATATTACATACATAATATTACTAACCCTTACCTTTACCTTTACCTGAACCCTAACCCTAACCTAACTTTACTGTAACCTAACCCTAACCCATTATAATATTATGTACATAATATTACTAACCCTAACCCTCTAGCCACTATACTGAGTATGCGGTGACAGACTACAGGAATGTCAGGACAGCTTTTGTCGCATGCTGAGTAATCTTTCTAACACTGAATCTTTCCTGTCTTCCGGTCATATGCATTATTACAGAATTGGGTATTCCACGCTATGGACGAGACGGAGGTAAAGTCTGAAAAGATAAAGTCCTTCAAGAAAGTGAAGCGAGGTGCCATTCCACCCGGCGAGAGCATGACTTGGGGTGACAATGACGAACCTTTGGTGCTGCCTGCAGACCTGACTCCAACTGGTCCTCCTAACTGCTCTATCATGGAGGTTTCATACGAATTGTCAGTGAGTCCTGATCAGCACCTTCCTTCCATCCCTGTTTCTGTCTGTCTGGCCGTTTGGTTTTCAATGTTTATAGCCTTTAAACTGCCACTTGCTTCCACGATAGGTCTGATGAGGCATTCGTAAAAACTGAGGCATGGTGAAGAAATTGTGCATTTGTTGCAGTTTACTGTCGTACCACGAGGAATGTTCCGCAGCATGAAGGTCCGGCTGCCTATAACCGCCACGTTTGGTTTAACACAAAGCGACCTGGAGAGACTGGCGGCCGAGATTGGAGAGTTGACAGATGCTGATGATGATGACGATGATGATGATGATGAGGAGGAGGAGAAGAAGGATGAAATCTAAACATTTTTATATTGCGCCAGGTTTAGCAAGAAGGTATTCCCTTCAAACAATTGTCACTTTTGGTCAAAATACTCAAACTTCGTAAACTCACGTCTGCAAAATTAAATGTCTTACCTTTGTACAATAGACAGCAACGACCATAGTGGACATAGTGCTACATGCCTTCTGACTTCATCATGACTTTAAAAGAGTCTGGTGCAAGAAACCCGTTTGAGAGTAGACATCAGTCTACCTTTACAAGTTTTAAGAACTGTATTTAATGCCTGTTCTTTGGTCCAACAAATGTTTGTTGGCAGAAATGCAGTTTGAATGGTGGCGGAGGTTCAGAGAGCACAGACTCCAAAGACATCGAAGCGAATGTAGCTGACACTCCACATCGTATGAGAGAAAAAACTGGATCCTGTCACAACTTTTCTGATGTAGTTTGACTTGTAAAATGATGTTAATTTTGTAGTTTACTTTCCACGGATGCTTTATTTAAAAAAAATACTTTTCTTACATTTATTGTCTATAATTACGCTTAATGTTTAGTTTGTTTCATCTTAAACATTCCACCTTCACTGTAGTCTGTTGTTTTGCTTTAAAATCTTTATTTAAAAATGCTGTTTAAAAATGTTTGTTTGGAGAACCACCTAATACAAAAATAAATCTTTTACTCTTTAGTAAGTCATTTGTATTGCTGTTTCTTTCAGTTGCCTGAGGAATATCAGATGTTCGTACTTTCTGTAATGTGACTTGAATGGTTGTCCCAAGGCTACCACCATGAACATAATGTTAGTTATTAATAATTTCGATTCATATCAATTCTTGGCAGCGTTCTTAGCTCAAACATAAGCTGATCATAGCTTAGGTCAGGGTTAATGTTAAATTAATACAAAATTAGTAATTTGTAACTAGATAATTAAAAATCTCGTAGCATTATTAATAACAGCATAATTATTGAGGACATTTGGGTATTATAGTTGGGCTGTTACTTGCAGCCGTGCACGTTAATAAATATTACCGGATGACACGCACCGACAGATAGGGCAGGGGAAGTAACTACCAAATGTTTATGATAACTTTGTTATTTATTACCTCCCGTGGTTATTGTCAGACCAAGCTTCTGGTAAAGAAAACAAATTATTTTCAGTTATAAGATTTTTTTAAAAAATAAAAACGTTAATTTGAACAGTCTTATTTCACGAGAGACGCATATCTCATTGATTGACTAACTTTGAAACCAAAAAGGTTCCCCTTCATACGAGCTTATATATATGTATCCTCGGAAGATATTAAAATCCGTACACACCTGTCACAAACTCTCTTACCAACCTACCAACCGCCATGTCTGCCTCACTGCCTGCTTATCTCCTTTATCATCACCTTGATCCTCCCTTATTCTCGAGTACTGAAGGATGATCATCCCGACACAGGAATAGGTTAACCTACTAGTGAATGGTCCATAGTGTGTCAGAAACTTTTCGAAAGAAAATGTTTTTTAGCAATGGAAGTTGAAATACTTGAAGTGTGTTTAAAACTCTCTGAACAACATATATAATTCTGTGCTGCTTGCTCTTAGTGACTTCTTCACATGATGCTAAGTGACAAGCATTTCGAAAACAGTTTCGATCACTGTAGAAGTAATTGAAGGATTACTTGTTTGTTTAGTTTGTTTCTTTCTTACTTTGACCTTCTCTATGATAGATCATTGTCGTTTTTTCCTAACCATTCTTTTATTTCTCTCATTTAAAAAAAATCTCGTGATCATAAGAGATTTTGTGGGTTTTCTCATTAAAACTCTTTTACTTAAAAATGTTTTCTAAACCTTGGCAGGGCTTCTGCTTACGCAAAAATTCGCGTACAGTACGCATTAAAAGTTCGGAGGACCCCTTCAATTTTCGTCAATGGGGTCCCATTCAAAGTTGGGCGAAGAACAGGGACCCCTTAAAAATCTGAAGAAGGGGTCCCTGGGACTCCAAAGAATTCAGCCTTAGCAGAAGCCCTGCCTTGGGATCATAAAGATTTGTTTTTTTCTTCCACCACTACAGTCATTTTTTTCCATCAGCCTGAAATTTTGTCCAGTAGAGCGTCCATATCTTCTCATTTTAATTCTAGCCCTTTCATCTGTCAAAAATCTTGGTTTTGTAAGCATTTTGCTTGAGTCTGAGCCTGTTTCCGCTTACTATGAGCCAGCATCAGTGTTGTTGACTCCCGTGGGGCAGATGACAATGGAGCAACCGAGGCGAGTGTCGAGGGCAGTGTTTGTTCTTGGTCTTCAAACAAAAGGCAACAGTTCCAGGATATTTGAGAGCGAGAGCTTCTCCTGTTGGTTCATACTGCCCGGAGCCTTTACTCAAGTATTATTTACCCAAACTGGTTTCATCCTCGACAGTACTGTTGAAAATAACAAGTAAATGTTGTTGTGATGGGCATCGAAATATGTCAAAAGACAACAATAAAAGGAATTAGAAACGGGATGGAACTGGAAAGATGAACACAATGCAAAGGAGGAGAAAGGATGCCTTGAAGGGATGTCTTCTATAAACAAAAACAAAGTTAAAGTACGTTATCAAAGTGGAAGAGGAGAACGAGATGCAAAAAAAAAAA